>CM042746.1:43362274-43369774 GCA_022496165.2 Catalaphyllia jardinei | reverse complement strand
TACCCTCTTGATTACTAAAACCTGACCCTTGTGATTAAGGAAAAATGCGCCCTTTTTCAGCCAATCAGCATTCAGTAATTTTGCCCCGTATGTGGTAACCATTGTTAATAGGGAATGAGTTCTAAATAAAGATTTAACCGAAACTTGGTAAATGGACAACAGGTAATACGTACAGAAACGTTGATTTGTTCATACCTCTGTTATCTAGAGGGCGAGATTGTTTTGTGTAGACTAACTGAAACTTCACTAAGGCTGAAGTGAGTGAACAAGAAATAATCACGAATTATAAACTCAAATCTAAGAAATTGATTCAAAAGAGCTATAATAGACCCTTCTCCAAAATGGCGGCCGAAATTTCAAGTAAGTCAAAATTAAAAACGTACATTAGCACTAGAAAGAACACCTTTACTTTAGTAATTAACCCTGCAAAGTTTCAGCATCTCAGGTGTAAAATCAGCTGAGTAAATGTATGTTGAAAATTGATAAATTTAGAGACGTTTGTATGACTGGGGGTATAATGCATGCCCCCAGTCATACAAACGCCTCTAAATTTTTCTCAGCTGATATTACACCTGAAATGCTGAAACTTTACAGGGTTACCAAAGTAAAGGTGTTCTTTCTAGTGCTGGTATACGTTTTTAATTCTAGCTTATTTTAACCTATTTAAATTTTCGGCCGCCATTTTGGAGAAGGGTCTATTGTTGCGTCTCTGGAATACTTCATTGCATAAGCTGTGCGAATCTGAAGAATTTTGCTTAAATGTACAAGAATTAAAACTAGACACTCTAAGGGCGTTAACTCGGGCTTCGTTCGCGACACCAAATCCGGCGTACTTTACAAGTAGTAGTACGCGTATTGAATCATTTTCCGCTGAGATATTTGCTTCGTTGAGATCCCCCTAATCCAATCGCAAGTTATGAGTTTAAACCATTTTGGTTCAAGAATCAAGCACAGCTATCTACGCATTTATGGATAATTTTCCAGGTCTTTTTCCAATTGCCACTAATGACGATTTAATACATGCTAGCAGAAATTGTATGAAGTTCGTTTACTGCTGGTGAGCGATCCGAGTGAATCATGTAGCTGAACACCCTTGCTGTGTTGCGAACTTAAACCCTTTTCATGAGTCATCTCGAGAGAGCCGAAACGAATCATGCTAAATTGGCTTCACGCCAACGAGGCGTCAATTTACATTCCACATAATTTGCATAAACTTTCAAGTTGTGTTTTTGTAGGGGATAACTCCCGAGAATTTGCGACCCTTGACGCATTTTAAGAAGAAATATTCAAGCTACATATTCTTATTGAATCAAGGTAGGAGTGTTTTTTAAAAGGATCTTGTTTATAAGGTGAGATGCGCCATTCTGTTTTGTTACTTAGTTTGGTTTCGTCTTGTTCGCGTCACGCAGCATGATTTTATTTAGTAGTCAGACACAGTTTTCTAAAAGCATTGGCGATTGCCAACGCTGCTAAGTATATTTGAACTACTAGTGAATAAATTTGGCTTAACTATTGTCAATGCCAATTTTTCTTAGGACTTGGCAAGAACCTCAATAACCCCGCACAACTCCCCACACAATTGAAGTTACAATTTGTCTTTCAAATCACACAATGCTATTTTTTTCTGCGCCTAGATAATTTAATTCAAGTTACCGAAAGTCATCAGATTTTGTGCGAAGCCACGAGTCCATAGACGTTTTCGTATTTAGTTCATTTTATTGCAATATGATTTGTTTTACTGCAATCTCCTAAATAATATGTAACAGCAGAAGGCACATGAAGTCATTGACTGCCTATTTTTGTCAGTACCGCGATCGGCTCAGTTTACGTTGGTATCTTACGAGAAGGGTTCGAGCGTGAGCTTACCTGGCTGCCTTTCAAGAATATAACTCGAAGACCGACCCTTTCGGAAAAAGATCGACATCTTTGTATGCGAGATGAACGTATAAGGCGCGGTACTTGCCAAAACGTTCCAATTCTGTCGCGAGCGAGCACTGTCGAGTTCTTGTCCCCAGTTTCTGCGGTCTACGCATGGAACGCCTGGGACCATGACCCACCTTTTGGCGAGGAAAACGGTTGCATTTTCTGACTCGGGCTTTCCGTATACGAAGCCCAAGTAATAATTATTCTCTCTAAATTGATTCAATTTTATTTTACTATTTTTTGTGTATGTGAAATATATATGAAATAATTCATATGTGTACTGCGGTTGTAGATGAATGTGAAGAGTGATCATCGCAGTAGCTCAGTTGGTAGAGCATCGCACCGGTATCGCGGAGGTCACGGCTTCGAATCCCGTTGAAGCCCTGATTTTTTTCAGGCTTCTTCTTTCCTATTGCTTAAATTGGAAAATTTACTGCGATGATCACTCTTCACATTTATTTTTTGTGTATATTTTTCATTCTCTTAAATCAATATTTGAAAAGATCGTTTGATTTTTCCTGAAAATATATCAGTGTTTGAAATTGTGAACTCACTGCGTTAGCAATTACATAATATTTTGAGTGTCTTTCCGCTAAATTTCGTTGTTCTCATATGACAGCTAAAAGTAAAGGCGGGATGCAGACAGCTTTCACAAGATCAGTGCTTCTCGAACTGCCAGGAGGCAACAAGTATAAAACAGGCGGAGTTAATCAAACCGTATTAACGATGGCGCGTAGGTTTCACAGTGTGCAAATGAGAGTACAGAAAATAATTCCACTAGCTTGACAGTATCGTAGAAAGAAACGAAAATAAAGCTGCTTACGGTTGTTTTTTTCGTTATTCAGCTAAAAAAAAAATGAAAGCATCCAACCGGAGCAGAGAAGTCAAAATCGCATCTCCTTTAAAAGATATTTCTATCTCCACAACATTTCCATTAATGTTAAATAAATATTGGTAGTATATCTATAACACGTTCAAAGCATCATACTAAATAAGTTTTAGTAAACGTTTTCTGTGTACTAACCTCAAGCTTTTACTCTTTTAACGCAATTAATGATTTAGTGTGTTCAGCTGGACTGAATGTCACTGCGGACGGAATTTTCACTCTTGTGGCCTCTTCCAAACGATCTAGGTCGCTGAGTTTTTATTAGCACGGAAGCGAGGCTGCGGGGGCGAATGCTGAATAAGTGATATAAGAATTGGGAGCAGGTGAAATTGGTTCTGATAGACTTCAGCGGCAGTCCTTTTAAAACTTTAAATTTTATCAGTTTATAACTTTAGCTTTTATTGAACACCTATAAGATCCACACAAGAAAATTTGTCGTGGTACGTTTTTTTTCAATTAAGCTTTCAATTGTTGCTGAGTTTTAAATTGGACATCGCAGAAGAGTTTTGACTGATTTTTTAAAAAAAAAAATACTTTAAGTGTCCAATAGGAGTATACGCCTTCATAATTAATTTGTTGTAGTCTTTCACCGAACTGTGTCTATTTTGTGCACGGTTCATTAAAAGCTTCAATCAACTCTTGAGTCCATTGAGCAGTTAATTGCGTTTCTCTCTTTTGGGCGCAAACGTGCACGTTGAAACAATAAACACTTTGTGTGCCATGCAGATTGTTTCTGCTTGCTTTAGAAAATACTGTTCGCTTTCATAATATTATCACAATGCACTCCAGGAACCTTTAGGTCCTGTACAAGGAAACAAAATGAGTTCCATTTGACATAGTACAGATAAATATTTGAATTGGAGACATACATCTACGAAATGTGCTTATATATAATCGTGCTTTCCCGGAGCACATAGAAGAATAAAAAGTTGAAATCACTAAGCTTTAACTTGAAAAAGTCGCAGCATTATAACAGAATTATAAAAAGTGATTTCTCGACGAAATACTTTATAAATGGGCCGCAGAAAAGTTAAACTAAGCTCGATATCTTGTAGAGATAGCATCAATAGAGAGTTTTTAGACACGCAATTCCCGTGCTTCACTCTAGCTGATTTTGAAATATTGAAAGCAATTTCCCCCTCAATGTGGGCGAACAGGGAAAAAAGCGGGTGGACAAATTACATCTTCTGCATAGATCTTCAGATTTGGAAACATTTTTTTTTACTCATACAATTAGTGCATAGAACTTTTCAAACCCAATATTAATATAACCGCTACATTTCACCAGAATTAGCTGATCGATTGGCGCGATAAACGTCAAAAACTGAGATCGTTTCATGCATTAGAACAAATAAAGCTGTCCAAAATAAGCAAAATTTTATGAATGTCAGTGAAGGGATACCGTCAATGTTTTTTCCTCTTTTAATTTCTCGATCCCATGGGTGGTTTCAGCAGATCAAACGATTAGAAAAAAAGTAAAAAAAAAAAAAAAACAACTCAAAATAACCTTGAGTCATTTCAAATGCAAAAGTGCCTGTTAAAATTGTAACAATATCGGCTCTATAATCACTATTACCTAGCAAAGGAACTTATGACAGAGGACCAAAAGCTGCACCGAAAATCTCAAGGACACAATTCTTTACAAGTGGATAAATGAAATTTCATATATTTGAACTGCAGAGGATGATACGAAGATATGATTGATCATTGCAGTTATGCACTTATAGCCGAAAAATATAGGGCCTGAACGAGATTCGAACCCATGACCGGTGTCCTAGTGGAGACCGATTCCGAGAACGCTTTCGTGACGTAGAGAAGGACGACAAAATTAAAACGCATTTAAGCCGGTCGCGAGACGATTCAGTTCCCCAATCATTCTAAGCTACTTATGGCAGTCTGCGGCCTTTCCCTGCATCAAGGAAGCACGGAAAGCCGCAAAATTCTAGAACAAAAACTTATTTTTTCAAATCGGCAATGTTAATCCTTGCGGTGTCAACGAACGCTTTTCATTCAGCTAATTTGTTGTGTTGTTTTTTAAAGTTACCACCAACCAACCAATAGCGCAGCTCCATCTTTTTGTCTATAAACTACACACAACCCACGCTCAGACGAAGGGCTAACACTCGAAACGTTAGCTTCCGAATGTCTTTACGGTGGCCAATTCAGCAACCCAGTTGATAAAACCAAACTACATCGTAATCGTCTCCCCACCGACGCAGCACCACAGTCTCTTTAAAATCTCACCCCCTTATTTTTTTTTATTTTTTTTTTATTTTATTTTTATTTTTTTTTAATACTCTCAAGACAAGATAAGATAATAAAATGGAATATAATACATTCGAAGTTGCTCGTCCTTCTTTCGTGTCAGGGCTGCTTTCGCTTTCTTATGGGTTTAAACTTCACCCTGAGCCCCCTTACAGAAGTAGTTTTATTTTATAAACACCAGTGAAATACGAGGTGAGCTTTCGGGCATAAACATGATACCGTAAATCCTCGAATTAGGAGACGACGGAGGGGCGGGGGGGAGGACTTATTAGAGGGAGATGCTTAGGGACGGACCATTAGAAAAGTGATGGGGCATGGGTGGAACTTTAATGCTTTTTTTTCATGTTCGCTGTCTATGCAGGATTTTTTTGTCGGGGTCAAGTCTCCAAAACTATGATGTAAAGTGTATATGAAATAATTCATATTTGAACTGCGGTTATAGATGCAAGTGAAGTATGATCCTCGCAGTAAATTTTCCAATTTAAGCAATTGGAAAGAAGCCAAATATTAATTATTTCATCCTCGCAGGGTTCGAATCCCGTTGAAGCCCTGATTTTTCTCAGGCTTCTTTCCAATTGCTTAAATTGGAAAATTTACTGCAAGGATCATACTTCACTTGCATCTATAACCGCAGTTCAAATATGAATTATTTCATATACACTTTACATCATTTCACTCCTTACGGGAGATATGAACTCATTAAATTGACCTTGCTCCCAATGTGTGGCTTCATAGCTCAGTTGGTAGAGCATCGCACCGGTATCGCGGAGGTCATGGGTTCGAATACCGTTGAAGCCCTGATTTTTGTTTTTCAGGCTTCTTTCCAATTGCTTAAATTGAAAAATGTACTGCGAGGATCATACTTCACTCTCCAAAACTATATTTTTATTTATTGTTAATTTTCTTTTTGGCGGGATGAGGGAAGTGAGTTATATTGTCGCAGTCTTAATCTTGACACGCCATGCAGTCTGATGGCCTTCAAACAAATCTTCCCAGTTTGTTTCACACAGTCGTTTTGCTTCACTGTCTAAATTATACTATGAGGGAAACATAACAGATAGGGCTGTATTGCATTTTTTTGTCTGATGTTAAGAAAATATCAATTTTATTTATTCATTCCCCTTGAACACGGGACAGTGCATCAAGGTTTTGGCCAGGATTCACTAAGTAGACTCGATTTCCGCCGCGCTCTTGTAACCTCGTGTTGAGGGCCTTTTCCCTGGCTTGGGGACTCTATTGATGGTGTCTTGTCTACGTTGCTCTCCGCCCTCTGGGGAGGAGTGCGGTCGCCCGCGAATCGCCGTCCGGTAACAAATATGGGGCCAAAGGGTAATTCCACCAGAGGTGTCTGTGGGCATGCTCCGACAGAAAATTTGAAAATTGAACCGAATTTTGGCGCATTTTCCACGATTTTCCGTCGATATTTTTTTATGTATCGAATGGACTTAAAGATAATCCGTTGTTTGCTTTGTAGAAAACCTAAAATAGATTGAGACTGCATATACTAAACGCATCAGTTGTGTTATTAAACACCTGTGGCGTAAGCCCCGAAAATTCCCTAGACGATAAAAATGGAAAAAACTAAGACTAACAATAACACCGGAACTAACAATGACTGAATACACGCACCCCTTCCCACAATCCCGCAACACACCACCATGAATTACAATAGCTAATTTTTATTAAGTATATAAAAAAACACTCGATATTAACAGCATTGACACTAAGTAAACTAATTCTAAATATTCTATATCAATTCTATGCTTGAAAATTATTACAACTAATTACTAAACTATTACGATTTCTAACTTTAACTTGAGTAATTTTAAACCTATACAATAACAACAACCGAATACGAACTAACTAGTTATTTACAAATTATATACAGCAGTTCACTATGCAGTTCAGTTTCACAATTCCTGTCTTTTCTTAACCAACACCACACCACAAAGCCCCAACCGATACCACAAACCTCCTCTCCTTCCTCTTTGGTTCAAACCTCGTCCCGCGTCTAGCTTTACGTCCTTTTCTTTTCTTACAGCCGACGTTTTCTTCTCAGCACAAGGTCTTTCAACGCTTTCAATCGCCACATAGCACGTAATACTTCTCAGTCCTAACGCCACCGCTGACAAATGTGTTTCGTCAAGTTACTTCTTGGCTGGCGCCTACCAATGGCTTTTGGCAGTGGATACTACTTTCTCTCTCTGGCCACAGGCCCTTCACCTCGTCTCTCTTTTTCTTATGAATGTTGTGCCGCGTAGCACTATGGACACAAATGACGTAACAGAGAATTAACTCTGAAGTGTAAATTTTAGTGCTAGTTTAACCCATGAATAACCCACTGGGCGTTAGCCCTAGTAAGGAGAATCAGGGAACCCACACGAGGTAAAGAAAAAATCTTTTGACCTCGGTGGGAATCGAACCCA
>CM042746.1:43348775-43352868 GCA_022496165.2 Catalaphyllia jardinei | reverse complement strand
AATGTAATGCAAAAGCTTGGTATGATGTCGGCGATGGAAGGTACGAACCGCGAGATGGCAAAACCGTATTTTTGAAAAGTATGTGATGAAGTTTAATTTGTCGTAATTCTTCAGCTTTTTCTTCGCCCAATAATTTGAAAAACTTCATTTATATACACTGAATGGATTTCTTTAGTTTAAACGGAATTGACGGCTTTTTTTAAAAAAAGGATCGAAATTCAAGTGACTCAAAGACAAACAGAAAAAAAAACATTGCGTCAGTATCCATGACAAATCGCGCAATAGTACGTACTAGGAATTTATATCTTAATCAAGATTAGTGTCGGGTTTTTTCGTTTCGTTTTCTCAAATAATGGTTAAATCGCGATACGAATCGAAACGAGTTTTTAGACAGCGTTACCGTATTATCTTGGCGGCGTTTAGAAGCATATATTTTCTGCCAATAATACAAGCTGCTGCTTACTGACACCAAAAGCAATAAGGATGTCTGCAATTTAACAAGATGGACGTTAACTGAAGAACATCAATAAGGAGCTACAAATGTAAGGTAAAGTGTGCATACGAGCCTAGTGGCCCATCAGATCTGAGCTTTTTCCGGTTTCCGTAGACGAAGCGACCAAGAGTATTTCTACTCACAACAGGATGCTAGTTAGTCCATCACAAGGTTACCCCTAGCATTAAATTCGCCGGTACCCATTTAAACACGAGGTAGGTGGAGAGAAGCACTGATAGAGTACAGTGTCTTGCCCAAGAACACGGGCTACTCGATCCAGAGACGAGCGCAGTAACCATGAGTCCACCGCGACCCCACACACAAATGTAAAAGCTAGAACAAATTTCACTAAAACAAAAGGCGGCTTTTCAGTAAATCCGCTTTTAACTAACCCAAAAGACTGGCTAGAACATGCCCGTCAATAATGCGGAGATTTAAAATTATATCTCTCTAAAATATCCTACCTTTTTAATTCCGTCGCCTCTAGGTTCCTGTTTAAAAGAACACTCTAGTTATAGGGCATAAGCGTTATATTGATTGATCTAAACGAAATCTGAGGTCTCGATGTATTGGAATTGTGAATTAAGATGAGTTTATGAATTTTTTAACTGTTTGAGATGTATCGACGTTTTTAAAACTAGGTGCTATGCAGTAAACATGGACGAACCTGAATGCGGAGATGGGTAGGTGTCTTTTCTCTAAACCCTGAGGCAAAGACTCTTCAAAATAAACTATTTAACAATTATTCGCCGAAGGCGAAGTGAATATTGTCGAATAATCCCCGAGACGAAGTCAAGGGGATTATTGGACAATATTCACTGAGTCTGAGGGGAATAATTGTTTTAGTATAATTTCAGAACTAAACAACGGAGAATAACGGAATAAAATATGAAAACAAAGACGCAATTGTTCGTTTGCATACATGTATGTAGCCGTAGTGTTTTAATAATAAGCTTACATGTACATCAATTGTGAATCAGTTTAATCATCGAGTTCAGCAGTAAAACAGACAAGCGAAACATTACGAAATAAATAATCCGGTACCTTTGTTTTATCTCTGTTGACTTCATTCACAGTTGTCATTGTCATCTCAAAAAGAGTTACTTTATCTTGGAGAAAAACAGATTTCGGTCAATCGATCTGACCTGCTGGCGATCAACTAACCACTGCGTTTACGATTCTTAACTCCCTTGAATACGAGTTCTTGAAACGTTTTTTGGTCCAAGGGCGACAGCAGTCATTTTGAAAAATCTCCATCCTTTCAAATACTCTGGACTTACAGTGATTTCTACCAAATAAGTGAAAAATGCATTCACAACTGTCCGCCATGGTTACTTGCAGAGATGGCAAAGAAGGCGAGCTCAGTAGCCAGGCCTCGAAAATGTTATATTCACCGCGTAGCGCGGTGAATATAACGTCATATAGGGAATCGCTGGAAACTCTTTGTTCAGCTCTGAAATTATACTAAAAATATATAGATTCTGAAGCCACTTAATTCTACAAACGGAATCACTATCGAAACTGGATGATCCTTGCACAAGAAAACAAAGTTGCAAATAAAACGAAATTGCTCGCAGTAAATTTCCTGTCCATAGAAACTTTTCTATATAACGTTTTTTTAATCTTAAGGTGTTTGGAAAACAAAGCATGATATGTCAGTGTTGTAAGGTGTAGCAATTCAGCAAAAGGAAGCATACGATTATATAAAGGACACTTGTTTTTCGTTTTGGTGGTGTTTTTAATAGTTATTATTATCACTTTGTCGGGCATTGTGGCGCATTTTGCGGCCATTCTACTCATGTCCAATGTACACAAACAGATACCCTCACCAATGGTACCATTGGTAAAAAGTCACCATTCGTCAAAGAAACATTACGATTCGTACCACTGGTACGAATGAAAAGCTCCTCGGTCCATTGGTACACCATTTGTGAACTGCATCTCATTAAGTGGTTAGTCGATTGGTCTACTATTCGTAAGCTGCATATATTAGAGACCTTACGCAAAGATGACGTCGCGCGGGAGGACGCCGTTAAAATTCCTGTTTGGCAGACGACGTCCCAGTCGGGACCCGTCGCATTCGTCATACTAGGGAACTTAAGCACCGGCCGTTTTAGAGGCAACGGCAACTTTAGCGACCGAAAGAGCCTGGGAAGAGCACAACGTCGCTCCCGCCAAAATATAAACGTTAAGCAGCTTGACGAGTTTTGCGGCAACGACGTCAGTAGCAAACTCTGTTCGCTCTTATTAAAATTAGCTGTGTGAAAGCATGTCATCCTTCAGTGAAATGAGAAACCTGCTTCTTTTTTTGTACGACAGTAAAATCATCAGTGACGAAGAATTTTTGACCTTCTACGAAAGTTATGGTTCCAAGAATCCAGAATTCCCGTACAGCTCCTACCCAAAGTTTGATTTCGACCAGATGGATAAATCTGAGTGTTTAGCGGAGTTCAGAGTGCGAAAACAGGACATACCATTATTGGCAAATGTTCTTGAATTACCAGTCACCATCCGCTGTCCACAACGAACAACGTGTGACCGAACTGAAGGGCTTTGTATGCTTCTGAAGCGCTTCTCGTATCCATGTCGCTATTCAGACATGATTCATCGTTTTGCAAGACCAGTTCCTGAAATAAGTATGATTACCAATACAGTGATGGATCATATTTTTTTGAGCCATGGTCATCGTATTTCGCAATGGAATTTTGATATATTGAGTCCACCGATGCTGCAGGAGTATGCAGATGTTATTCATGCAAAAGGTGCACCCCTCAACAATTGCTTTGGATTTATTGATGGAACAGTAAGACCAATTTCTCGCCCGGGCCAACACCAAAGAATAGTGTACAATGGCCATAAACGGGTACATTCACTCAAGTTTCAGTCCATCGCTCTACCAAATGGACTTATTGGAAATATGTATGGGCCTGTTGGTAAGTCATGTTCACTGGGATGCCATGAATATATAAAGCTGTCGCATGATGTTTCATTAATTTATTAATTTTATTTTTTCTGTTTTGGTATGCAGAGGGGAGAAAACATGATGCAAGCATGTTGGTAGATTCTAATCTTCTCCAGGAATTGGAAAGGAATGCATTTTCCCCTACTGGCCAGCCCATGAGTGTTTATGGTGATCCTGCCTATCCACTGCAAGTACACTTACAGGCACCATTTCGCCATGGTGTCCTAACACCGATGATGGAGCAATACAATTTTGACATGAGTTCTGTTAGAGTAACTGTGGAGTGGCTCTTTGGGGACATCATCAACGACTTCAAGTTTTTGGATTTTAAGAAAAATCTGAAAATTGGAATGAGTAGTGTGGGAAAAATGTATCTTGTATGTGCACTTCTTAATAATGCTATTACCTGCATATATGGAAACAAAACTTCAGAGTTTTTTGGTCTAGACCCTCCTTCACTGCAGTATTATTTTAGATAAACTGGCAGAAATGGAGGCCATTTTAATTAAACACAAATTTATTAAGTATTTAAATTCTTCTTAGTAGTCACCACTGTGCAGAGGTCAGACTTGTAAAAACAACAATGAATAAACTTGTTTTTTTTCGAATTCATAAAACGCAAGTAAATAATAAGACAT
>CM042746.1:43341275-43343775 GCA_022496165.2 Catalaphyllia jardinei | reverse complement strand
CCATAAAATTACCTTTTCTTCGGCGCTTGAGCTTCCGCCATTTTGAACAGCTGCGACGACTTGAAAACAGCGATTCTGACGGCGTCGTCGGCTCGCGACGCGACAGATATAATTAAGTTTCGTTTGCACGCATGCGCATTGCGTCATTTTTCTATCGTTCTCGACGTCGCCAAAGCGACGTCGTCTTTTCGTAAGTTCACTATTAACAGCTGGGGGGCGCGCGTAAACTATTTGTCGATTGGTACCATTGGTTCTAATGGTACCAATGGGAAAGGAGGCAGCCGATCGGTGCTCCATTTGTAAACTGCATATATTAACACTTGAGAGCCGCGCGGAAACAACTTGTCGATTGGTACCATTGGTACCAATGGTACCAATGGTACCAATGGAAAAGTAGACAGTCGTTCGGTGTGCAATTTGTAAACTACATTAAGTGTGCAAGCCGAAAAGCGCTAAAAGCAATGTATGTTCCTCGTATTTAAAGAGTGAATGTTCAATACAATGTGCTAAATGCAATGTGTATATTCCTCGTTCTTGAAGCATGCGAGCCAAAACGCAAGCTAAATACAATGTATATTCTTCGTTCTGAAAGCGTGCGTGCCGAAACACTCGCTAAATACAATGTATATTCTTTGTTCTTAAAGCTTTCGGGCCCAAACACACGCTAAATACAATGTATACTCTTCGTTCTTGAAACAACTGCGAGCGCAAACACAAGCTACATACAATGTATATTCTTCGTTCTCAAAGCGCGCGGGTCCAACAAACGGTATATTCAATGTATTGTGTATGCATGTATTCTTCGTTCTTTATAAAGCTCGCGAGGCAAAACTAACGCTAAGTACAATGTATGTCCTTCGTTCTGAAAGCTTGCGAACCCAAACACACGCTAAATACAATGTATATTCGTGGTTCTTGAAGCGTGCGAGCCCAAACACACGCTAAATACAATGTATATTCTTCGTTCTTGAATCGTGCAAGCCCAAACAAACACTAATAGCAATGTATATTCTTCTTTCTTGGAGCGACTGCGAGCTCAAACACACGCTAAATACAATGTACTTTCATTTTTCGTTCTTAAAGTCTGCGAGCCTAAACAAATGCTAAATACAATGCATTGTGTATATTCTTCGTTCGTTCTTCGTTCTTAAAGCTTGCGATCCAAAACAAACGTTTAACTCTGAATACAATATATATTCTTCGTTCTTAACCCTATTCAGACTGGGCTTTTTTGGGCAATCTGTGACTGGGGGGGGGGGGGCTCCTCGGACCCCCCTCCCTCTGTATCTCTAGAACCAATACCGCTAGGGTCATGAAATTTACACACAATGATCATCTCCGTACAAAGAAGCCCCACGCCCAGTTTTGGCTTGCCACGCTCAATAATGACGTCACAGTGACGTAATCTTCCGATTTTTCAATGTTTCTTATTATTTTTACACTTAGATACCTAAAATATCAATAATGTGGGTAAAGTCATCTTTTTTGTTGTCCTTTCCTATGAACTAGTAACAAGGAAACACTTGTACAGCGAGAAAAAGCAATAGGAAACAATAAAATTTAAAATTAGAAATGGTTGTCCGTCATCTTGGATCCGCCATCTTGGATCCGCCATCTTGGATTTCCGTTTTTTTGTTAAAATTATAATTTAAAGCAACTTTCAAAGAGGGAAAAGCTCAGAATGTATAAAAGAAGTATGAAACTAATGTTTATTACCCAAACAAATGACTTTGGAAGTGGTATTTGGAAAATAGAGCAGTATATTTGTCAAAGCAAAAGAGTGACAAATTTTACCCCACACCTCTCCCCAAACATTCGATGTTGAAACATTTTGAGGTAATTCAAAACTAGTCCCAGGCAAAGACCATTTTAACAACAAAAAGCACCATAAGTGTAAAAATACGACCTTAAAACAAAAAATTCACCATTTTTTAAATTTTCCAAAACTGATGTGTCAGAAACTGGTTGCCATGGCAACATGATTAATCACATGGACATGGTAGTTAAACCAAAATGTTCCCAGATAAATTTTAGGAGAAGTCAGAAAATTTGAATGTCATAGCTCTTTCGGTGTAGAAGTTATCACGATTTTTCCGAAGGGGGGATTCGAAAAGCACCCCCCCCCCCACCCCGCAGTCTGAAAAGGGTTAAAGCGTGCGAGCCCAAACACACGCTTAATACGATGTATATTCTTCGTTCTTAAAGCTTCCAAGAACAAACAAATCCCAGAGGTGGTTGGCCACGCGCCGAACTGCATTATGGGTCAATATTACACTGTGCTTCAGTTGACACCATTTTTCGTGCTGTTCAGACCTCTGTGTAGGCGACCGAAGATCGGAATTTCTTTCTTCTTTTCGATGTCAATGCTGAACGTTGAATGTTATTCTGCTAAAAAAATGTCCGGATTACCTTACCAGCACATGATGATGGACGAAGACTATAAAAACGTGAGATTTTTTTTGATCGAGTCCCAGAGTGAAGACGATTCCACGCGTGATCG
>CM042746.1:43305238-43330324 GCA_022496165.2 Catalaphyllia jardinei | reverse complement strand
CACATTATCAACTCAGTTGATAAAACCAAATTATCTTGTAATACTCCCACCGACGCAGCATCACAGTTTCTTTAGAAACTTGCCCCCTGTTATGTTTTTAATGGCACTTTGTTATTCTTGGTCAAGTTGAAATGGCCAAAGAATAAGAGAAAAACTGTTTGTTGGGCGGCAGTGAGCTAAAGAAACAATCAATGGCGGGTCTCATTTGAATTTCACTGATAAACTTTTGTAAACTGACAGTGTGCCATCTTTCTTCCTTGCTGACGTGCAAAAGCTTTTCAGAAAAACATTCAGTTCTTCTATTGGTATTTTTTTCTGTGGGTTTCGTAAAGTTGGTACCACTAGGAATATCAAGCCATTGAGTAGCATTGAGGTAAAAATGTTGTTCTTCGATTTCATGAATACGTAAAATCTCGATGTTCATATTCAGTTGAAATTATGAATTTTCCGCTGGTATTCCAGTAATTAGTAATGCTCGAATACTTTCACTTCTACTATTGCATGTGCTCGCTTGTTGTAATTATGCATTAATTGTGATTGGCCAGTCTCTGGTATTTATATCTTCTTTCACCGTTGAATATTCACCCACGTTAGTGATCCACGCAGTTTATACTTCGGCATATATCCCACCCTCCCACCCAGCTTACTGCAGTTGTTGTTTCCCTTAACAGGCCGTAGGGATGCTTCTTACGAAGGCTTCCGCTGCTTCAAATGTGGAAAGTACGGTCACTGGGCCAAAGATTGTCGATCTGCCTTCTGGCCAGGAGGGCACAATTATCAGTCCTGCTATAATTACAACGCCTTTCCGGACCTTCATACAATAAGCCAGCAGGAGGAATTCAGTCAAGCCAACCAGCTATCAAGTATTGAGGAAGATTTAGCGAAGGTACTAGAAATTTTAGAAAAATTCCAAGTGGAAAGTGATTTTCTTTTAAGCGTGACGGGGAATTTGAGACATAACATCAAGTTTTGGAAAGCTATTGGCGCCCCTTATTATATATTATCGATAATTGAAAATGGTTACAAACTACCTTTTGCTAGCTCGCCCGGGCCTGTTAAGCTAAGGAATAATAAGTCTGCTAGACTCCATGCCGAATTTGTGGACCAAGCCATCCATGAGCTTGTTCTTTCCGGTCGTATCTGCGTAGTTGCCCAAAAACCCCTGGTGGTTAACCCTTTATCTGTGTCAATACAGCCATGCGGTAAAAAGAGACTAATTTTGGACTTACGCCACGTAAATAAGTGTTTAGTTAAACAAAGGGAGAAATACGAAAATTGGAAGGTTGCCCTTGCTTACTTTACAAAGGGTTCATACATGTTTTCCTTCGATTTGAAAAGCGGGTATCACCATGTAGAAATTTCACGGGAATAGCAAACTTACCTTGGATTTTCATGGAAGGCATCAGATTCTGGGGATGAAATATTTTACGTATTTACCGTTCTTCCTTTTGGTTTATCCACTGCCCCTTATGTCTTTACAAAGCTCTTGAAACCCTTGGAAAAACACTGGAAATTACAAGGTATTTGTATAGCTATTTTTCTAGATGACGGTTGGGGGACTGTCCAAGATAGGCAAGACTGCCGCGCCACTGCTCAAGCTGTTAGAAACGACTTGAGCAGTGCAGGGTTTATAGTTAACGACGAAAAGTCGGTATGGGAACCCACACAGGTTCTAAACTGGTTAGGCGTTACTTGGAATTCGATCTTGGGCACTTTGAAAATTGTGGATAGAAGGATTACAAAGATTCTGAACACCATTGACCATATTATTGACAAAAAGTTTTTGTTCTCGGCAAGAAGTTTGGCTTCTTTTACGGGTCAAATTATTTCAACGGGTCCTGTGGTGGGTAATATTGGTAGAATTATGACAAGGCATTGTGTCATGTCCACCTTGTGTAGTGACCGTTGGGATACCGAGTTTCACCTCGACGATTACTGTCAGGAAGAATTGTATTTTTGGAAAACAAATCTTATCAATATTAACACTAGATATTGTTTTGCATATACATGTCCTAGTTCATTTGTGTATTCTGATGCCAGCGCTACTGGTTGTGGTTCTGTTATTGGCTTCAATAACGAGTACGTGTGTCATAGAATGTGGACGGATTCTGAGAGCATACAGAGCTCCACCTGGAGGGAGCTTTGTGCGATTGAATTTTCTTTGCAATCTTTTGCTCCTGTCCTTAAAGGATCGCATGTCAAATGGTTTACTGATAATCAAGCTGCTGTCAGAATTGTTGAAGTTGGTAGTATGAAATTAGAATTGCACAGAATGGCGAGAAGAATTTTTGATATTTGTGTTCAGTTACTTAGACATGCAGTGGATTCCCCGCACTTTAAATCAACAGCCTGATTACATTAGTCGTCTGATAGACGTCGATGATTGGCAGACTACCAATGATTTGTTTTTGTCTTTGAATCATCGCTGGGGGCCGCATTCTGTGGATTGTTTCGCTAATATTATTACAATCACAAGCTACCCAGATTCTTCTCTAGGTTTTGGAATCCTAACACTGCGGGTGTCGACTTCTTTATTCAACCATTGAGAGGAGAAAACTGTTGGGTGGTCCCACCTGTTTCAATTGTTCCTAGAGTTCTTCATTATATGAAGTCCCAAAACGCTGTGGGTACTGTTATTCTACCCTTTTGGCCTTCGGCTCATTATTGGCCTCTATTGACGAATAAGTATCTCAAGTATTTGGAGCACGATTTGTTAGATATATGGCGTGTCAGGCATCCCAAAGAGAAGCGTTTTACTTGGCGTCAAAAAACTCCAGTTATCCAGAGACGTTTAGACTTTTGGTTGATAAGCGATGGTTTACAGGATGATGTCGTCTCTGTGGATATAAAACCATCTATTAAATCGGATCACTCTGCGATAACATTACTAATTAATGGCGTGGGGGATGGTGAACGCGGTCCAAGTTTTTGGAAATTTAATTCTACCTTAGTGAATGACAGTGATTATCGTTTTCTTCTGAATGAAAATATTAAAAAATGGCTTGAAGAATTTAAAGAGGTTGTTGATAAGCGCGTTCTTTGGGATTTGTTAAAATATAAAATTCGACAGTTCACTATCAAGTATAGCAAAGAAAAAGCTCACAGTAGGAAAGCCAAGGTCAAAGATTTGGAAGAAAAATTACAGAACTGTACCAAAAATTGTGAAGATGACCCGTCGAAAGAAAACGTTCAAGAACTAGAATGTTTACAAGCAGAATACGATGATCTCTATGATTATATTACTCAGGGTGCTATTATCCGTTCCCGTGCAAATTGGTATGAAAAAGGTGAAAAAAATAACAAGTATTTCTTCAATTTAGAAAAATCAAATAAGAAAAAAAGCTGTGTACGGAACATTGTTACAGGTGACGGAACAACTACAACTAATCCCAAAACAATTATGAATGAGCTAGAATTGTTTTACTCCAATCTCTATAGTGAGGAAAATAGCGGTCATTCGTCATCCTTTTTAGACGACCTAAAAGAATTTC
Source organism: Catalaphyllia jardinei (assembly GCA_022496165.2). Classification (NCBI taxonomy): domain Eukaryota; kingdom Metazoa; phylum Cnidaria; class Anthozoa; order Scleractinia; family Caryophylliidae; genus Catalaphyllia; species Catalaphyllia jardinei. The sequence goes on along the minus strand of CM042746.1, from coordinate 43,326,833 downwards.
CAACTTTGACTGAAGAATTACGTAACGTATGTGAAGGGAAGATAGAGTATAATGAATGTTTTAAAGTTCTCCAATCCTTTCAAAAGAATAAAACTCCTGGTAACGACGGACTAACAATTGAATTTTACGTGGCTTTTTGGCCTTTGATCGGAAAACATCTTGTAGATTGTGTTAACTATTCTTTCGAGTTTGGAGAACTCTCCAATTCCCAAAAACAGGCTATAATTACACTAATTGAAAAAAAAGGAAAAGATAAGAGATTAATTAAAAATTGGCGACCTATATCGCTAATAAATGTCGATACCAAAATAATTTCCAAAGTTTTGGCAAATCGCCTAGAAAAAGTTTTGCCTAATTTAATTCATTCAAATCAAAATGCATTTGTCAAAGGTAGGTCCATTTTTGATGCAGTTAGATCAGTCGACGATATTGTTGATTATTCTAAACGAAATGGATGGTCGGGAATTTTGGTAGCAATTGACTTTGAAAAAGCGTTCGATACAGTGAATTTCAATTTCTTAATTAGGACTCTGCATAAATTTAATTTTGGTCCATCTTTTATTCAGTGGATACGTGTTCTTTACAAGCATTCATGCAGCTGTGTAATGAATAATGGTTTTACGACTGGTCCTTTTCCATTAGGGAGAGGAGTCAGACAAGGAGACCCACTCTCTCCCTACCTTTTTATATTAACGCTTGAGACTTGAGCTATTAGAATAAGAGAGGATAGCAGTATACAGGGACTTAAAATAGGAGACGAAGTTATCAAACTATCCCTGTTTGCAGATGACATGACCTGCATCTTACAAGACAAAACATCCTATTTAAATTTGTTCTGCGTTCTTGAATCTTTTGGTGAGTGTTCTGGATTAAAAGTGAACGATGAAAAAACTGAAATCTTAGCTTTAGGGAATAATTCCTTGCAAGAATCAGACTTTCCAAAACACAATTTTTGCGTAGTTATCAAAATTTTGGGAATATATTTTGGTTATGACGTAAGACAAAGGGACAACCTTAATTTTAGGGAAACTTTGAAAAGTATAAAAAAATCAGTCAGTCTATGGAAATGGAGAGGCCTCTCCCTTTTAGGAAGAATACAAATAGTCAAATCTTTTGCTATCCCGAAGTTCATGTTTAGAGCATCTGTTATACCGACATCTAAGGAATTAATTAAGGAGGTGAACTCAATTCTTTACAGTTTTACTTGGAACGGAAAAGATAAAGTGAAGCGCCATGCACTAATTTCTGACATTGGAATGGGTGGACTCAAGATGCTGGACATTGACTCGATGATTGGTGCAAAACGAATAATGTGTTTAAAGAAATTTTTGGAAGATTATCAAAGCACTTGGAAAACAATTCTAGATAAGCTTCTTTCACCAGTTGGAGGACGTTTTGTTTTACATTGTAATTTTCACACTTCTAAATTGAAAATCAGCCTGCCGGATTATTACAAGGAATGCTTTGATGCGTGGTCAGATTTAAACGGGATAACACCAAGTAGTTACCGAGAAATAATTAATGAGCTCATCTGGAATAACCAATTTCTCTGTTATGACAAAAAATCAATGTACAGAAGGGACATAGTAAATTTAGGCTTTGTAAAGATAGGAGATTTGATAACGGAAAACCATTCCTTCTCGTATGGTACCAACCCACTTGTAAATCCAGAACAAAGATTTTTTCTCATGAGTATTATCAACTCAATTCCAGCAGAATGGCGTTCTGTTGTGAAAGCCTCTGTGGATGCGTCAGTGAGTGACCCTCTTCCAAATATCCCAACTATAAGGATGGAAAGTGACAATTTAGTACCAATTTCTGACGCCTCTTCTAAACAGATCTATCAATTTTTTCTGCGGAAAAAACAGATTCCACCCACTGCTAAACACAAATTAACCAACAAGTACCCAAATACTGTAATCAGTTGGCAGAAAGTTTATTCCTTAGCCTTTCAAACCACTTTAGAATCTAAGATCAGGGAATTTCAATACAAGATCCTAAATTGCATTGTCTTTACGAATGAAAAACTTAGTCGCATTGGTCTGGTTGAATCACCAAGCTGTACTTTCTGTCAGGAGGCTGCGGAATCCGTCGAGCATTTATTGTTCTCCTGTAAGATATCCTCAGATTTTTGGAAACACGTCTTGTCCTGGCTAAGAGATAACAACGTCCTTGTTGGAACAATGGATGAGTCAGATTTGATCTTTGTAAAGTTCAACATTGTAAATGACTTCATTTTAATCAATCACATTCTGTTATTAGGGAAGTATTATATCTACAGTAGGAGATGTCTGAATAGCGTACCTACACTTAGAGGCTTTATAGCGAGAACAAGGCGTGTTTACAATATCGAGCTCCATATCGCTAGGGAGAAAAACAAGCTCCTTGTGCATTTTAAAAAGTGGGAGAAGTTAATCAATGCAATAATACAATGATAATTAGATAGTCTCGACCAGCAAAGCCTTATATTCATTTAATTTTATACAGTAGCATCGCATTTGTTTTGTTTTTATTTCCTTTCTTTGTTGTTGTTTTTCACTCATATCTCATTATTTATCATTTATTTATTTAGTTATTTAGTTTTCTTCTGAGTACTCGTTGCTGTTATTGTCTGTGAAGTTGTAACAATTGTAATTTGTAATTTAGATATCTAATATCGAAAATCAATAAAAACTATTAAATAATAATAAAAAAAAAATCTCAAGTATATATCTGGATATAGCACGCATATTGGGAACCAATCCATAGCGCATGGTAGGAATCTCAATTCCCTTTTAGGATCAAAGCGCTTTAAGGGTTATGTCATTGCTCTTAGAATGGAATTTTTGGACTAGACTAGCCTATTGTTGTAACGTCTGGGCAGCCCGTGGTGGCACTCTTACGGCAGCATGTGTGCTTTGATTATTTCTTCAATATTTGCTTGGGCCTTTGCCTATTTATGGTGACTGCATCAGTGACGTTGCCTATTCGTGGCACTGGCCACATTAGATCAAGGGTGACTGCACCCGTTTGTAACGTATGAAGTGTACCAGTTCTGACTCTGTAGGCACTGGCCTTATTGGAAGATAGCATTTCTGGGTACAGCCGCTGGTGGGTGACCTGGCACCTGTCCGATAAGTAAATTTTCTACAATTATAATTGTATGGGTTTGATTCCACTTTACTTTGGAGTGTTTCTTATTTTGTAATTTCAGATACTTAGTTCAAGCGGAGCTTGGGAACCCTTCTTGTTTTCGTCTTCACCTAATTTTCACCAAATCGTGAGCGTCGTGTTACAGTCCCGAGCGACCTCTACAACTAAAGTCTACCTTCGGGCTATCAAAAGGTTTTTAGAATGGTGTAAAAGGAAGAATGTAAGTGTTCAACTGCCTTTTCCTGTAAGCGCAGTCTCGCTTTATGTATTTGAAAGCCACCAGTCTTGTGCTTCAAGTGATTCTTTAATTCAGACTCATGCTGCGCTCAAATGGTTTCACTCGTTTGTGCCTAGCCTAGCCCGTAATCCTTTGGATAGTGAATTTTGTAAGAATATAATTGAATCAGCAAAGCGGGTCAAGTCTTAACCAGTTGCCAAGAAGAAACCATTTTCCTCCCAGATTATTAAAGATATTCTGGATGCTTATAATAAGGAAGGTTCTAATTTAAAAGATATTAGGATAGCTGCTTTATGTTCGTTAGCTTTTGCCGGATTTTTTCGTTTCAATGAATTGTGTAATATTGCTCCCAACCATATAGAATTTAACAGTCAGTATATTAAGATTTTTGTGCCTCGTAGTAAGACTGATGTCTATAGGGAGGGTAACTATGTCTATATAAGTGCATCGGAAAGTCAATATTGCCCCGTCAGTGTTTTAAGAAAGTATATGAATCTAGCCGGTATCCACAATAGTAGTAATCTGCCTTTGTTCAGGCCTCTAGTTCTTCATAAGAGTAGTTCTAGTTACACTCTAAGAGATGGAAAAATGTCCTACTCTTCATGTACAGAAATCTTAAGGGATTTCTTAAAACAACTGGGTTATAACCCGGATGACTACGGTCTTCACAGCTTAAGATCAGGTGGGATAACATCCGTTGTTCGCAACAGTTCTAATTCAGTTTCGGAAAGGCTGTTGAAGGTGCATGGCAGATGGAAGACAGACGCTGCCAAGGATATGTACGTTGAGGAGAGTCTCAATAATAGGCTACAAGTAGCAAAATTTCTAGGGCTTTAATTTAGGTAGCTGTAGCGTTTGTATCGGAATAATTTATCGCTTCCTAGTTTCCTGTGTCAACTTATTACTTATCGTGAAGTAAATAACAAATTAATAAATCAATAAAATCACTTGAATTAATATAAATTAAAAACAACAGCAGGACCACAGAAATGATACGATATTGTAAACGCCTAGCTTATTGCTGATTGTAAATGTGATATGATACTGTAAACCCTTTTCTTATTACTTATTGTAAAAAAAAAAACAACAACAACAACAACAACAAACAAACAAACAAACAAAAGTGTAATGTAAAATATTAAACTGCATTTGGATCCGCTTGCGTATCCTACCATATTTCTTGTATGTCTCATTATTACGGGAATTGAAGAGTAAATTAATTTACGTTCGGTTGAGCGAAGCAAATTAGAACGTAATTACAATTTTTAAGGGAAACTTAACGCATACGTACCATTGATTACTGAAATTCTCAACATCGGACAAGAGACCATGATCTTCCTTCGGATAATGCAATTCTAAGGTAATTTGGTTTTATCAACTGGGTTGACAATGTGAATTGGCCGCCGCAAAGGATTCGGAAACTGACATTTCGAGCGTTAACCCTTCACCGGAGCGAATCAAGGAATCGTGGACTGTGTTTGTGGTTTATATACAAAAACATGGAGCTACGCTATTGGTTGGTGCCTGGCAACGTGAAAAACAACAGAATAAATAAGTTGAGAGAAAAGCGTTTGTCGATACCGCGAGGATTAAGAGTGCCGAAATAAACTTTTGTTCTAGAGTTTTGATGTAGGGAGAGGCCCCAGACTGCCAAATGTTGCTTAGAATGATTCGGCAGATTAAACTGTCTAGCGACCGGTTTAGATGCGTTTTTGTCGTCTTTCTCTACGTCGCGAAAATGTTCTCGGAATCAGTCACCTAATCGTCTACCTGTTTCGCCGGCATATAACTTTTTGCAAAGATTGCAAACTATACAATAGATGACATTGGCTGAGGTAGCAGTAAAATGGTAAGTGATCTTAATAGATCGCTTGGGTCCCGACAATTTCTCAACGTTGCAAATGAAAGGACATGTTTTGCATCGTGCGCGTGCGCATTTAAAAGTTCTGGGTTGTTCACTTGTTTGGAATACACTTCGGACTAAAAGGTTAGCTATGTTTTTGTCGCGTTTGAATGAAATTTAATGGAGCTAGGTTGCAAAAAAGATTCTACAAGTATGGAGATCATTTTGAGGTAGTTCCAAGGTTTTTTTAGAATGAGGGAAATTATTGCGTGGCTGTTAGGGTGAATTTAATTCTATTATTATTTTCCCTTTGATGCTGTACTACTACAAAAACAGTTTTTTGTCGATCATTGCGAATCAACTCGATGGATTCCGCCTTCTGTACCGTTCCGTATGAGAAAATTCCTCCCGCTCCAGGAACCAATCAGATTGCAGCTAGGGTTTGTTGAATTCCGCCCGCTCGCGAGCCGAAAAAAAAAGATAACTGTTACAACTGAACTGTCTGAATAATACAGGCGCGTTCTCTGCGGCAACCGGTATTTCATGCATCATAATTAATAATATAATTATATATAGTAATTTTAAGGAAAAGTCTGTAAATATCAACATTCATTCTTTAAATTAAGAAAAAAAAAAAGACAGCAACACCTTTAAGGTTTTTAAATGTTACAATCTGTCGCCACATGAATGAATCTACAGTGATCAATTGCTGCGCGAATTTAATTAAAAATTGAGAAATTGAGTATTTATTAAGGAAGGAGTGAAGCGGGGGTACGTAGTGGTTATTCAATAGCTAGTCAACATTTACAAATGAATTTAACGTAAGCCAAATGAACATTTATTATGTTTAGCATACTTTTCTGTATAAAAAAGCTGAAAATATCTTAACAATAAATTAAAAATAAATGACTTCAACATATAGACCAACATATCCTGACCGTTTCGGCCTGGATATAAAACTGAAACAGAATAAATAAAAGGAAATAAAGCAGAGAATTGTAAATGCTAAATCAACAACAGCACTAGGCTTACACAGTTGAGACCAAATGTGACCAAAACTGAAAACGTATGAAATATTAGTCTATTTCAAAAATAAAAAAACCTCACATCATAGGATCAACACCCATAAAACAAAAACGCAGTTCAATCCCTGGAAAAGTTATTGCTTTTGAAATTATTTTATAAATTCATTGTTATTTTTCATGTTAGTTGCACTTTGAGATGTTTTAGCTACGATTTTTGAACTTCTTCTATGCGTATTTACGAGTCGTATTCACTGAATTGTCATTTTAATAATATATTGTTAGTTCCTACACTTGAGTATGAAATTGAAAGTAGAACTGGGGCTATAGTTTCTGAACGAGTTTGGAGTACACGAACGTGTAGCCCTGTTGTCATCTTTTTCAAAAACATTTCTCTCAAGGTTCTTCTAAATAGTGACATCCTAAAACAATAAACGATTGGGTTGATAAGAGAATTTGCCAACCGTAGAAATCGGGCTACATCTGTAAGGACTGGCCCTGAAACATAAGGCATATTAAAGGTGGTCGTGATAGTATCGATTACTGTAAAAGGAAGCCATGTTATAAGTTATAGCAAAGTTACAATAAACAGAGTCTTCGCCAGCTCTTTGTTTCGGTCGTGTCTGTTTGGTGGTAATCTGCGATCGCTCTTTTTAGAAAAGAACCAGATTACAGAATATGCACACGTGATGGTTAATACGCAAACGAACAAGTATACTGTTCTAACCCAATTGATCGCATCGTGAAACGGCATTAACAGATGTGCAACAACTAAAAGTTCCGGCATAAGCCACACTACTGCAATACTACAAATGTACTTTCCTCTTGACGTGGTTCTAATGCGAAAAGGAAACAATATCGCGTAGAGTCTCTCTAAAGAAATGAGAGCAAGGAAACTAATAGATGCACCACCAAAAATCTCGTTCAGCACGACATATTTCTCCCAATTTGTCGTACAACTTGAGAAAGCCAGTTTCCATATTTCATTGACTACGTCTTTAATAAGACCAACCCCAACCATTAAATCCGCAACTGTCAGATTTATCAAGAATAAACAGGCTTGCTTTAACTGGGATCTTCTTTTCCAAAATACGATAACGGTGGCGATATTTGCAAGAATAATTATCAGTGATTCCACTCCCAATATTAAGATCCTTGGCAGTGAGCTTGGGGACATTTTAGTACGCCTGGGATAAACTCTTATCAATCTGGAAACAGAAAATAGAATACTTAGTCACTGCATTACGTATGTAAGTTACAGCACTGATAACCGATTTCAGTTTTCCCAGTGATCACCAAATTAAGTTGAAATGTTAAGACGGAATCCACCAGAAGTCAGAGTAACAAGTAGACAAAAATCTACTGCCAAGATTATTTGCATCGTGTTGCAAACTTCTGTGAGACTGTTTCAAATATCTTCTTAAAAGAAATCATTTCTAGCAACACCAAACGTCGAAAACGAATGTTGAACTTCGTATGAAACACCTGAAAGTACTGGTGAAATGAAACTGATGATGGAATTTTTCGTGTGTTTGCACACGTTCTCTGTACTTCGAAATTTATTTTCTCTCGGTGCCATGAGAAATTGTTTTCGGTGTTACTGCAGGGAATTACTTATGTATTTAGCTTTAGGAAAATGTAAAAGTTACTGTAAAATACTTAAAATTATTCTGGTACTGATTTTTGTCCACTAAAACCTGAAATTGCTTCATTTTCTATCGGATTTCGTCTTAAGAGTTTTTACAAGCCTGAGTAGGTGGAAGTCGAGGACCCTTTTCGAAAAGCTCTGTTTCGTAAGGGATCAGTGTGGATAGAAAGGTCTAACCGGAGAAAGAAAACTTCGTTTTCAAATTCCCCAGCGTAGTGCGCGGAATGGGGCCCAAGACCGCTATATAACTCCGAAATTTAGAGAAAGCTCGACACATGTGCACTTCTTAACAGCAATACTTACCACTTATAGGCTCTTTTCAAAAATGTTTAAAGCATATACTTCATGATAGTGTTTGCTGGCGAACTGCCCAAGTATCTTCTCTCTCTGTCAAACTTTAAAATGGATGAAAATTTATGATATGAGACGTCCGTCGTCGTTTTCATGGAAAAATCATTTACAGGAACCATCTGCGCGAAATTTGACGCGGGACAACAAAACGAAGAATCCTCGCAATTCAGTTTAATGATACTTTTATATATTTTTATATTTGCTTGAAACACACATCTCTGCTCAGTCAGTTTGGGCTTTGTTTGTATTCAAAGTCTTTTAATTAAGCTTAGGACGGTTGGTTTGCCCCAAGACAACAAAGGCCAAGTTCAGACGCCGTGCTTCACATGAGCCGAATTGTATACTAGTAAGAGAGAACAAAGGATTATTCTCATTTGATTTGGCTCATGTGAAGTACGGCGTCTGAACTTGGCCTAATACATTTAAGAGTAATCAAAATATTACCTATATAATCTATCGGTCTATCTTCCACAAAAGGTATATTGTTTGAAGTCAAATTTTAAAAGAAAAAACGCAAAAGCTTGAACACCCATCTACATCTCAAGAAGCCTGATACATTTATTTTTATTATTTCAATTAATTCAATTCAATTTCCGTACACACCTTGCAGGGGAAAGATTTATTTCAGTGATCCTCTGGTGAAACTCCGATTTATCCTTAGCAAGAGGGAAGAATTTTGAAGGTAACGAAAGGCAGCTGAGAACGATTTGGAAGTCCCTTGATTTGTCAGTCTATTTTGTAGATACGCCACTGTTTCAGCACGTTATGGCAAAGTAACAATGAATGTAATTATTTTGTGAGACTGCGTTTCTTTGTTAGGCATTGACAAACGGTAGGATATCTCTGTTTCAACAATTAAAAAAAAACTTCCCGGGAAATGAAAATACCATCAAGGAAATGTAAAATTTTGTCATCAGATAATTATTAAACGTTGTGAGGGCTTTTGTCTCGCAGTCAAATTATCTTCCGGATTTTGAGTCAAGTACAAATGCGGGCTACAATTTTAAATTCTGAAGATCTTTTTTTACTACGAGTCTGTGCCAATTTTAATTGTGATAAATTTTAGTCGAGAAATATCAATGAAAACCTAGTAGGCCTTATTAAAGTTAGCGGCATGTGTTTCCTAGTCCATATTCTACAACTTTGCTCTAAAGCTTAGTAAAATTTCTTTCATGCATGAGCTCGACTGCCATATTTTGCATATATATTTATAGGTAACTGTTTACAGGTGACTGCCTCCCTTGTTGATCCATTCCATAAAAATTATAATACAGGAATATTCCACGAAATATTTCGAAACAAAAAAACGCAACGTCAGTGGCGATATTTACGCCAGAACGCTGAATACGGCTTCAGCAAAGGAGCACGTCCCCAACCCCATCCGCAGGTAGAATGGAATGAACATATAAACTTATAAACGTATCAGCATATAAATGTGCCTTAGTCAAGCAATGCTTTATGAGAGCGTTTAGACGACAACAGACGACTCATGTATATATCTGTTGACCCCACTGCTTTCCGTGCATTTTTGAAGTTTAAAGTGCACCTAAACCATTAATTCATTCTTTTTTGCTTAAATAAATCATTGCACCTGTTCGAAACGCTCTTCGTCTTTTTGAACTTAATCTTGACTTCCTTATAGGCTGTAAAAGTTATGAAATCTATGACTGGATTTATTAAAACGCTGCTAAAAACTTATGGGCATGTTTTTTAGAAAATCGGTGAGATATTGTACATAAATATGACCATGTCGTACTGAGAGTGCTATCTACCTGCTGTACTCTTAACAGAGGCCATACCATGCTTATACAAGCCGTTGAAGCCACTTCTATTCAGTCGACCGAGTAAAAAACAGCTAAATCAGAGCTCAAAAATTGATTATTTGATTCGCGGCACCAATTTACGCATGCATGCTTAACCTCTCGTATTTCAGCTAAATGGCCTAGCTATGTCTTAAGTGAGGGTTAAATTATCCGACCATGACAACAAGATCATTGTACGCGGTGGAATCGGTTATTTACTTCTATATTTCAGCGCAAAAGTAGTACTTACGTGACATGTATTATCTGTCTGGATTCGCAAAAACATAGCCGGCGCAGAATTTGACTTAAAATTGTCACTATTCATAATCTCGGTACTATTCTGTCCTAGAACTAGCTTTCCGCAAGACATATCGTAGCCCAAATGAAAGCAAATAACTCTCCTGTGTGCCTTTCGAAGCCAGGAAGACTAAATTTACCCACTTTTCGTGGAATCATTGAATCGTACAGTTTAATTAAGAGTGTTTTTCACATGAAATTGGAGTCCAGTTCAACACAAACATACAGGATTTCAAATACGCAGCGGAGAGCTTAACTGCATCTTTCTAAGGGCCTGCTTCGTCCTAAATGGACTGAACCAGAGCTTCCTACATCTAGAACGAACTTCAAATAAACTAGGCCATAATTATGAGTAAGCGACAACATTCAACATTATCTGTCGACACGTTAATTATCGACCGGAAACCATGAACGGAAATTTCTTCCGCACTAGCGAATCACAGACAGAACGCCTAAAATTGATAAAACAAGGAAATTCTACTCACGATCCGCGTTCGACGGCTCAATCTCCTTCACTCTCTGCTCGTTGTCCCTTCATGTTTAGCTCGCAAATAGCAATGTCCCGGATGTAATTGAATTTTATCGAACGGGGAAAATCAACCGCTTTTTTTTCTTTCTTTTTTGGCGATAAAGAAATAAATAAATGAATCATGCGATAAGAAGGTCTCTACAAGGTACTGCCTTAGCGATATCAGAGATAAATACAAAAAAAAAATAACATACTCACTCCAGATCTTTCACACCGTTTTCATAAATCCAGACATATATATAAAGGATGGAGTAACCAAATATACTTTTGGGGTTACCGCGGCTATTTGCGTATTTAATCCTCATAAATTGCACTGAGTCAAATTTATGAAAAATTTCCATGTTGGGTATATTCCTTCCATGTCAAAACATAACGAAAACTTGAATATTTTGAAAAAGTTTTCAACCAAATACTTCTGACACTTGCAATGAGAAAAAAGAAAAAAAAATAGAAGAGGAAGAAAAAGAGAACTGACATGCATGGATATCACACAACTACATTTAGCAAGTCTGAAGCGTTGTTATGACAAATTAACCGACGAATGTAGTATACAGTCTAATTTATTGGAAAAAACAAACAATAAAACATCCTGAGGGATAAATAAAGAATAATAATATTACCCCTTCAGAATAATTAGCAACCTCGTTCCCAGTGTCTATCATCATACCGCCCCCTGAATTAGCTCTTTTGCATCAAAAGTGTTGTATCTGTACTTTCTGAAGGGCTTTACTGCTTTAATGCTTAACTTCCTCATCAACATGAAATGACGGTGTCGTTTCTGCGCTTAAAAGCTTTACTTAAATTCTACATTTAATAAAGAATAACAGTATTTAGTTTAAGAATAAGTTTGTTGTTCACGAACGTGAAGCCTAGTCGCTTTCTTCGACGTGAATACTTCTCTCAGGGTTCTTCTGAACGGTGACATCCTAAAGCAATACACCACTGGATTAATAAAAGAATTTGCCAACTGAAGAAACTGAGTTACATCATTAAAGACTGGCCCAATAGCGACATTTCCTTTCAAAGTGAACTGCAAATTATGTACCACAGTAAATGGTAGCCAAGTAATAAGAGATAACAAAGTTACAATAAACAGAGTCTTCGCCAGTTCTTTGTTTCGTTTATATCTGTTTGGTGGCAATCTTGGATCTTCCTTTCTGGAAAAGAACCAAACTGCCGGATATGCACAAGAAATGATAATTACGCAAATGAACAAGTACATTGTTACAAACCAAATGAAAACATCTTCGGTTATCAAAGTTACAGCAGTTCCTAGCAGCTGGGCTACAGCTGCTGTGCCCGATAGAAGCCACACAACTCCAACGATGAAAACATATTTTCGTGTTGATGTGGTTCTGATGCGAAGTGGCCATACTACCGCGTAAAGTCTCTCTAAAGAAATGAGAGCAAGGAAACCAATGGATGCACATCCAAAGAGTTCCTCCGACACGATGTAGTCTCCCCAGAGTGTCTTGCAACTTGAAGATGTCATGAAGTTTTTGTGAATTTCAACGACCACGCTTTCAATGTTGCCGATACCGACCATCAGATCGGCAATTGTTAGATTTATCAGGATTAAACAGGTTTGCTTCAGCTGAGACCTTTGTTTCCAAAACACGATAACTGTGAAGATATTTCCAAGAATAATGATCAGAGTTTCAACGCCCAGTATTACGATCCATGGAAGCGAGTGTTCGTGCTTACTTGTACACATTTTGTATGTAGATCTGCCTTTATCCTCCAGGCTTTAGATGTGTCTAAAAAGTGCACTCAGAAAAGTGTAAGCTTGATATACTTAAGTATCTGAAAGGCTAGTCAATCTTGTTTGCGAATACATGGAACAAAGCGCTTGGGGAACGTTTTCACAACCATCCTTTGGTTTATCGGGTACGGTTCTAGGTAAATCATACGATTGTTACCTGTACCCTCTCCTGAAATATTGGATTTTAAGTCCGTTGGTAATATGAAGAGACCGAGATTCTTCCCTGGAAGTCAATATCTTTATTCATATACATTAACCGCCTTTGCACGACATATGACGTCCGTGAAAGTGCCGCGTCTGACTTAAGCTGTTAATAACTTTTTCAATATTTATATAGATGCTGCCAAGCTTTTCTGGGAACAATTTAATATGACAAGGCGTTATCATCAAAACTTGATGCTTCCATGGTAATAATACTTTGACACTGAGTCATGTTCTTGTTTGTTTTGTCTTGTTCTTTAATTTGAAATTTTCTTGCTTTTGTTAAAGCAGACTAGTTTTTCATGCAGTTATTTTTACAAAAACGCTTCTCATCGTCTCCGAATACTGGTTTCTGAAGTTTTGGGGGAAATCGATAAATCGAATATTACGGCAAGGTATTTATTATCATGACGTGATTTCCACGTGATATGGCGTCCTTATGGAAGCTGCTACGTTGAAGGATTACGTGTTGGACGTGCAAGAATTAGGCTTTCATAAACATCACCGTCATCTGCTTAATCATATTTGTACTTTGCTTATTACTCCCTTTAAAGGTTGAAATTCAGTTAACAAGTATTAAAAATTACTGTAATATTAGCAAACTGTATTTCTTAAAACAAAAAACAACAAAACAAAAAAACAGTCCGCGCCATCTCTAACACTCGACAATATTGTTAGATCACTTCAAGTCAGCTTTACGAAATTTGTTTATTCGCATCCCGAAATTGCAATTTTAACTTTCTTCATACTTGTATAAATTTTAAGGTGGCTTACTACAGTTTTGAGAAATTAACAGAGTCCAAAAAGGTTAGACTCTTTGACTTTACTTTGTTAACAAACACATGTGATACTTGAACAAAGAAACGTACAAATTAACGATCGAGTTCAACATCCCGAAGAAGACGGAGACTGCACATTATACAACATTAACATGCAAACATACCACAGCCCATGTGGCACACGGAAAGTCATATTTTGGCAATTGTCGACCCTTTCCTGATGACAATTTTTTTTGCCAGGATTGAGGTTTTATATGAGTGAGTTGTTGAGGTTTTGGTGCTTTGCAAATTTTGAGTTCGTTTACCAGTCGCCACACTTTTTTGGTTTCGACAGGAGATTAAAAAGTAACGACTTCAGAAATATTTCTCTTTCTCTTTTTCAAAGCCTGGTGGAATTTTCAGTTTTCGAATACAAAAATTGAAATCTGCAAATTTCAGAGCAAGGAACGGTTAAGTACCATAATTTTCTACGGATACAATGTTATTCTCAGTTTCCATATAGAAAGGACGTTCTTTCATCGACCGACCCTGTTCGACAGCAAGAGATCTTTATCACTTTCAAGTAAATGACTTGGACTAGGGCTATGAAAAATATCACTAAAATTTGACACGCACAAGAGTTGATTTATCTCGAGTTGTTTGTTATTACGATCAAGAACTCAAAAACTAGAATAATATCCTGCTTTTTCTATTCATATATTATATATAGTTAAAATATTCTTTTCTGCATTAATATCATCAAAAAAAGATTGGTCACTGCCAGTGCTACAAATGCTTCCAAGCACTTTTATTTAATTGCATAGATGCTTCAGTACTTTCAGTACTTTCACGTATCGTCCACGAAAACAAATCCTGCTTTACTTGCCTCCTTTTCTGCAAAATCATCTCTATCATTTTTATCCTACTATGAAGCCACACATGTGTGGCTCCATAGCCACACATGTACCACACATACCTCTCAGCAATACCGGTGCGATGCTCTACCAACTGAGCTATGAGGCCACACGTGTGGCTTCATAGCCTAGTTGGTAGAGCATTGCACCGGTATCGCGGAGGTCACGGTTTCGAATCCCGTTGAAGCCCTGATTTTTTTTTTTTTCAGGATTCTTTCTAATTTCTTAAATTGGAAAATTTACTGTGATGATCACGCTTCACTTTCATCTACTACCGCAGTACAAATATGAATTATTTCATATATACTTCACAAAAAAGAAAAGTGGGTGAAACACAATAAGGCAAAAAATTATGTCAATCAAATAGAACATCATCGTTTGGAAAAGAACATTCCTTGGTAAATGTCGAATTCTTAAGTTTATTTCAATACTTTAGCAGTAAAAACTTGCTCATGGGTTGAAAAGAAGACAATAAAATTAACTTTATCTTGCCTTTGAGTTTTTTGGTTCTTACCCGAAGCACGAAAGTCTGAACCAGTAATAGATGTCCTAAATAATGTTCACTAATGTTTCTTGGTCCACATCAGGAAAGACTTCTCCTCTACTGATTTAATTTATAATAAATGAAATAACAGCAACAATAAGGTTCATAATGAGTCTTCGTAGTATAATTTGAATTATTTAAAAAATGATCACTGGATAATGCAACTCAAGAGCTATCTTTGGCTTAGCTATCATGAGATATGATGATTATCCCATGGTCTACAAATATGGTAGTTGTAACCGTAATTTTTGGGGCGTTCTTTTTTTTCTAATAAAGCAGTTATTGTACTCTCTCTTGTTGGATATGAGATGATTATAGCCAAAGCGTGTTCGTGGAAAAAAGTCCTGAATATTGCTCACATATAGCAGCAGGAGTAACGTTATTTATTCTCCATATGGCGTAAGGAAAGTGAGGGCGGAAAATCGTGTCATACTAACATCTCTTTTTTTGTTGACACATTAAATTAAAAAGAAGAAGAACAAAAAAACAAGAATAATACCGAAAGCAACAGCTGTTAATCCCAGAAGAAGTATTCTTTCCGGCGTTTCAAAGGCCCTGAAGCTGGCCTTGACGATTATTGAAGGATGAGGTTAATGGCGGATCATAGGTTCCTGCATTAAGCAAAGTCAAAGCTCTTAAACAGTTGTCATGACCTATTTTTATTTGTGCTAAAATTAATCAAAAAGCATTTTGTTTTCCGGCGGCTTTTCCATAAGTCAGTCAGGTGACATACTTTAAAAGAAATAATCACTGGCTTTTATGAAATTTTTAATAAAAGCATTGGATCAAGCCAAATTTAAGATCCCGCAATGTCAACATTCATCGGAAAGCCATCATGATTGTGCCAAAAAATTAATTGAAAAGAGGCGTTACTGATTTGCAGATGGATGGTCATTAAGGATATTGAAAATTTCAGATCCCTGTCAGTTTTTTTTTGGATATCACGAAAACATGACTTTTGCCCCTCAAGTCGTCTAAAACAGCCAAATTTCGGGAACCTTTGGATGAGCTTAGAAAACACTCCGTAATCTTCCATCGAGATCCGAAGGGAAGCAAAACTAGCTGTTTCCCAAGGAACCAGCGATTATGTATTTTGTTACATAGCTGGGAAATAGTGTAAAGTTTTAAGATAAAGTTGCCTATAACTAGTAGTAGGACGACAACTGCTTTACTGTTGCCCACCGGGTAACATTTAGTTGTAACAATTGCCACCCTACCATAAATCAACGCAATGGGAGCGCAGGTGTGATTCAACTTAAGGTGATTCCTCGGTATTGTGTTACGCATTCCTACTGCTCACGATTTAATTTTCGTGTTATTAGCGCGCACATGAGCGCTTGCACGTACACAATTCTCGGTTTTCACCAGTCATGTGATGAAAAATAAAATCATAACCATTTAATGAATAAAGTCAAGAATCTGAGATACGATAGATGAGTGATATATTGACGACCTCGCCAAGAATCAGGTCTTTGCTGATTTTCATTGACGCGTTATTTGCAGAAGTGTGTCACCCAAAGTTATAGAGCTTTGTATGGAGACGCCATGTTTGTGCCCTTCTGAGGGGCACAAATATGGCGGCTGTAACAGAAACATCTTTCACTGAGTTTTGCTGCTAAAATGAAAAATTATGCTCTAGAGATCCGACACATTGCAATAAATGCCTCTTCTAGTGCAAGCACTGTTTAGTTAGCAAAAACTAAAGCGATAACTTATCTTTTGACCCACGCGACAGCCTTCTTGGGCCACCATTTTTATGTCACGCAACGCAAAAGCTTGGAAATTCAAACGTGCTCTATTACTAAAGGGAAAACCTTGTCGAGCTAAAACGTTTTGAAACATAAAGTTACTATAGGGTCTTTTATCTGATGCAACTAAAACCTCAGAAAGGAAACGTAATTTTTAATTTTGGAATATGATTACGTCACATGAAAACCGAGAATATAAGAGGTTTCATCCAAACTTAGCTCGACGGCGAAATAAATGTTCGTTTTCTCTTAAACGAGCATGATGACCTGTATCTTTAATTGCACTATTTTGGTGTAGAAATTATCCTTTTTAAGTTAAAAAATAAAAGAAAAGCGTTTGGAAGGGAAAAAAGATATAGCTAAAAGAGTGCACAAAACCGTTACTCGAGGATGCTAATTATAACCTCGAAAACAATGATTCGAAGAACCTGTTGACTAAATGTCGTTTAGAATTGTGTCATTTTGCGATAAACTATATATTACAGTGTTCCATTCGCCCGAGACTGTCTACCTATAAAGATTTTTTTTTTCAAGTATTGCTTAAACAACCTTTGCTTCCAGCTATTACAGAGTGTAACTTAAAGTGATGAAATAACGTGCTTGGTTAGGCATAAATGGCGTAATCATATTCTTTATTATTCTTTTTATTTACAGCGCTTGGCAGGGAACGTTTACTAAAAGTTGTAAACATTGTTCAGCACATTTTATTACTGAGGAATCACTTTAACTCCAGCTATATTGCAATATTTTTTCCCCTATTAGTTGACTTGCTTCCCTTAATACGACGAATTTCACGTTGTGCCAAATGTCACTGGGGAATTTTTTTGCCATTTTTAATTGGCTGAACTGCTGTGCACGCGGCAATCGGAGATTGTTTTTGGAAAGTCCAATTGGAATCTTCCGTCAGAAAAATTTTTCACCAAATTGTTAACCCATCGAAGAACTTGTTATAATAACAACACTGAAATGACTAAAAATATGCTCGAAGGTAGGGTAGCAGGCTTATTGGCGAAGGAGGCGATAGAGTTGGTAGCCCCAAAATAAGTGATCCTCGTCTAACTCATGAGAGCAAAAGAAGATACAGCTGAGGAGGAGTGAGAAAAGGTGCAACATGAAGAGAAGTGTCACTGGGTTGAGGAGACGGATCGCCAAGTATGTCTCAAGAAACTACACAACTAAAACTACAACAAATAAAAATAATTGCAACAATGAGATTAAAAAGATTCAATCAGGAGTGTCCGAAAACGGCTATTACAGTAGTTTCAATTGATATAATTTCTTCCCAAACCTACTGCCAAGTCCAGTGTACATGGCAAAGCGAATGAAAAATCCTGAGACACTTTACAGACAGATTACAACAAAGTTTCATAGGCAGAATAAACCGTTTATTTTTACGGTCGGCAATTATATACCTTGATAACAGTACCCACAAGGGGGATTAGCGCAGCGCAAAAATATCTTACGATCTTTTTTAACCCGTACAGTGTATTCATAAGATCACAGTTGTTCATGCAGTGGGATATATGCATATCACTGGAATTATCAGAACATTGTTTATGAAACATGCATTTCCTTTGCACTAAACGTTACTGCGACTCACAAAACGGTCAATAAGGTAGAGGAGATTACAAAAACGAAAGATACAAGATTGAAGAAAAAAAAATCAAAACCCTCTGAATTATAACACTAAAAGAAATTGGACTCTGGAAAGCTACGTACGGCCGTTTGTATTGAGGTTTATATTGTATTTTACTGCGTAGAATCAAGGAGAAATAAAAACAAGTTAGAATCTGTCTAAAGACTAGTACTATCTTCACTATCTTTGCTATTACTATTATTATTGTAAATTTATTATTCATTTTTAAATTTACTATTCCTTTTTCATTTTCATTTTTTTTTTCTTTGTATGACTGTTCCGCCCAGACTAGCAATGTTATGATGTGAAGTATATATGAAATAATTCATATATTTGAACTGCGGTTGTAGATCAAAGTGAAGAATGATCATCGCAGTAAATTTTCCAATTTAAGCAATTGGAAAGAAGAAGCCTGAAAAAATCAAGGCTTCAACGGGATTCGAACCGGTATCGCGGAGGTCACGGATGCGAATCCCGTTGAAGCCTTGATTTTTTCAGGCTTCTTCTTTCAAATTGCTTAAATTGGAAAATTTACTGCGATGATCATTCTTCACTTTGACTAGCAATGTTATTTGCGGAACAGTCTTTCTTGTGCTGAATTTATACCATAAATAAAGTTGTTGTTGTTTTGTAGTTGATATCTTCACTGACATCATTTAGTTTTTAGTATCGAAAAAAACTGTCTCCATACACGGAAAAGAGCCTATTATGGAGGCCGCTAAAACTAGATTTCGACGCTTCCTGCATCATAAAGCTATATGATAATATGCTTTTTCCTACTCCGATCCAAACACGCGCATAAACGTTTATTAATAAACAGCTTTTGATATATTTGCTAACGAAAAGGTTTCACTGGACTGAACATTCATTCTATTCCTACTTCTTCTACTCCGAGACAAAAATTGTCTCAGAGTCTTGTTAAATTCTGGCATACGAAAGCAATAAATCATTGGATTTAGTAAAGAGTTGGCCAACTGGGTAAAACGTCCAACGTAACTAGCACTGAGTACAGCGCAGTTGTATTGATGTCTTATATGATGTGGTAAAACGAACGTAACAGCAAATGGAAGCCAAGTGACGACAGACGTTGCTGTTACAATAAACAAAGTCCTGGCAAGTCTCTTGTTCTGCTCGCGTTTGTCCCGCGATATTCGCGGATCTTCCTTCTTTGATAACTTCCAAATCGCTATGTACGAACAGCAAATAGCAAACACGCCAGCTGCAGCCAAACATGTCAAAATCCAAGGGGAGGCGACGGCAACAACTGAACTGGAGAAAACCTTCGGTGACAATCTTATAAATGCTACCAGTAATGACATAACCCACACCACGACAACACTATTTAAGTAGATCCTCGTTCTTAATGCTCTATGACGAAAGGGGTAAACAATGGCATAGCACCTTTCCACTGCAACTAGTAGCAAAGTGGCCAACGAAGCAGTCCCAGAAAAGACATTCAGGGCTAGGAATCCTCTCCAATGCAATTCTTCAGAGTTTAAAAGGGTGTTAATGTTACTGTTCACAATCATTTCAATGGCGAAAAAGCCAACAATTAAATCAGCCACTGTTAGGTTTATCAAAAGGCAATAGGTCTTTTTTAAGATACATCTCAATTTCCAGAATACAATAATGACGATGATATTTCCTACAATGATTAATAAGGATTCTACAGCGAAGATGACTGTCCAGAAAAATAATTCTGCAGTATTGCACATTATAGTTATATTTATATTCCCTGTGGAAAAGAGGTTTCGTTTTATCCACTGTATGTGCGAAAAAAAAATGAATATTCCTAGTTTCTTAACTGAACACTTGTTTTTATGTAAAATTTACATACCTTCCTTTCAACACTTCTCGGGCCTTGTAATCAACTCTATAAAGCCTTTATCTTTTATTCACGCCCATTGATGATGATGATGATGATTATATTATTATTATATTAAAATAAAACCAATGTTTACTAAGATCTTCTTGTTTTTCCGGGTATTCTTTGTGGGGCTAGCAGGACTATTGTTTTGAGATAAAACACCCCAGATGCAAGTGGAAGCGGGAAACGTCAAGATTAAAATAAGTTCACAATATAACTCTCCTTACCATCAGAACCATAAATTATAGCTCTTTTATTGTTCTTTTCTACAAACAAAGAACAGTTATACAAAAGGTCTTATCCGGGTTCATAGTGATTCCTCGTAGTTTAATTTGAATGATTAAACAAATGGATCAATGGATAACGCAATCTTTTCAAGAGTTTTCTTTAGTTTAGCCATAATGAGATATTTATATTATGCCATGCTCTACGAATATGGTAGACGTACCCGTACTTTTGGGGGCGTTTGTATGTTTACTGGATTTTACCTTTATATATTTTGGGGGCGGTTTTATAATAAAACAATTATTCTACTCGCTAATGTTGGACACGAGATGGTTATAACCAACGCGTGTTCGCAGATAATTGCTAAACACTGCGCACATATAGCAGCAGGAAAAACGTTATTTGTTCTTCATCTACGTACTCTAAGGAAGACGAGGGCGGAAAATCATGTCATACTCGCATCTCTTTCTTTGTTGATATAATCTTAAACTAAGATTAAAGAAGAAAACAAAAAGAATATTACCTAAACCGATGACTGTCAATCTCAGAAGAAAAATTCTCTCCGGCTTTTACAGGACCTTGAAGCTGGTATACAGCGCTCATTTCATTCTTTGTTTGACTTTTATGTTTGATATTACAGTTTTTTACAATTTTTGGAAGTTCAGAGTTGGAACCTTTTGCTGTTACTCACAAAAGGTAGAAGGTAATGGTGATAATAGTTTTATGCTTTAATTAACTCGCGTTTTTACAAGTTTTTGAAGTTCGGGGTGGGGGTCGCAAAAGGTGGAAATCAATAGTGATAATAAGTTCCGACATCAAGCAAAGTCAAAACTCTTGAAACACTGGCAGTTGTCAAGATTGGTCTTGCCAAAATTAATCTTTTTTTTTTCTTCTGTCCGGCTGCTTTTCCATGAGGTAGTCAGATAAAATACTTTAAAAAGCGGTCATTGGCTTTCATGAAGTGCTGGATGACTGCATTAAATTGGACAATGTCAGCATTCATCAGAAAGTCATCATAATTGTGCCAAAAATTAATTGAAAAAAGAAGAATGGTTACTAATAACTCTACATTATTTTG
>CM042746.1:43291194-43305228 GCA_022496165.2 Catalaphyllia jardinei | reverse complement strand
AGTGGTTATTGATAACTCTACAATATTTCACTTTTTGCGCCTGTCGCGTTAGATTGGACAATGTCAGCATTCTTCGGAAAGTCATCATAATTGTGCCAAAATTAATTGAAAACTGAAGAGTGGTTACTGATAACTCTACAATATTTCACCTATTGCGCCTGTCCCAAGGAAAACAGAAATCCTGGTCACTAAAAATATTGAAAATTACTACTCTCTTATATTCACCACATCATAATTTTTGCCCCTCGAGCGGTCTAAAGTAGTGAAAAGTTCAGGCAACTTTGGATGACTCTAATAGACTTTCGTCTTCCACTGAGACTCGAGGGGAACTGAGCAAAACTAGCTGTTTTTCAAGTGACCGGTGATTACGCATTTTGTTACATAGCTGGAAATCAGAGTAAAGTTTTAGGTCCGTAGTTGCCTATGGTTAGTAGAATAGCAGGCCCATTGCTTTATTGCTGCGCAGCAGGCAACATTCAGAGATTTAGCTATTGCCATGCTACCATAAATCAACCAATGGGAGTACGCGTTTAATTCAACCTTGCTTCAACTATATCACAATAATATTTATTCTGTTAATAGTTGGCTGAGGTATGTTACACTTTCTTCACTTAATACCGCGCCGGAGAATCGTTGATGAGCATGACCTAAATTTTAGTCATTTTCATCTGTAGAAACTACAAAAGAGCAGTTTATTTTCAAGGAAAACAAATCGGATAGTCTTTTTTAATACCTAGTTTAATTTAATCGGAGATTGGTTTTGGAAAGTGGAATTAAAATCTTCCGTTAAAAGAAAACTTCCTTCATTTTTTTTAAGCGAAGAACATGTTATAGCTATTTTAATGAGGAAAGAATCAAGGTGATTAAAAGTATGCTAGAAAGTAGGCTGATGAAAGACTGATTAGAGGGTAGGCGATATGGTACCCTGATAAAGAAAGCAGAAGATAGAGGTGAAGGTGGAAGGGGTACCGTGCGAGAAGGATCATTACGTGAGAGGCTGAAAGATAGGCAAGGGGCACACACTGACATCTCAAGAAAATACAGCTCAAAAACGACAAAAGGTATAATCCAAAGGAAAAAAAATACCGTTTTACGAGAGTCAAAGAAGAGATGGTATTTGCAACAAAGAGATAAAAACGATTTAATAAGAAGTGCCACAATAAGAATTACTCAAAACCCCTGCCTATATTGGAGCAGTCTTAATTATTTTGATTTCCTTCCAAACATACCTTCAATTCAGAGCAAACCAAAAATCTTGCTGAGTGGACAAATGGGATTATAAACAGTTTATTTTCTCGATTAGGAAAATTCTTCAGAACGTACCCCTTCAGTACACACAAAAAGAGGATTACTAAAGCTTTAAATCTTACAAAGTGCTTTACACATATTAATTAAAGTACCGTCGTTAGTGCAGCTCAGTTGGATAAATGGATTCGATCTCTGAAAGCAGTGTTAATGAAATATGTTTCTTGCAACAGGCCAGCTACAAATTTTAATTTTACGACTCCTTTTAAGGCCTTGGGATCACTCAAAGCCAAGAACAAAGGTAGACGAGTACAAAGAGAAAGATAAGAGGGTAAGGGGACTATATATGTTGTTTACTGGGCGGGAGGTCTGTATGGGAAAAATAAAACTGTGCCCGAGGTCTTGAGTACGGCCCGAGGCCGTAGGCCAAGGACCGTATATACGTACTCAAGACCAAGGGCACAGTTTTTTTCCCATACGGACCGACCTACCCCAGTAAATATCATGTTTATTTTTTTCCTGCAGTAAATTGGTTTTACAGATTACTAATGGGTTTGTTTACGCAACTCTTGTCATTGAATCGGCCTGCGCGCCGTCTACTAACGATTTGTAAAAAGTAGTGGCAACGAGCGAATAATTCAGATAGTAGGCAAAGAAAGATGTATTAAAGAACATATAGTTTTCGAACTACTTAATGTTAGTTGCATTTGTTCCACCAGTTAAAGTCACTTGAAACCAGACTTTTCTACCGTAAATGGAATAGCAGAAAGTGAGGAAATTCGTTAAGTGTATTCTACAGAAATTCTCCTAAATAATAATAAAAAGGCAACAGATTGACGATTCAAGTGAGGTATGAACCTCGAAGTAAATTTTCCAATTTAAGCAATTGGAAAGAAGAAGCCTGAAAAAAATCAGGGCTTTTACGGAATTCGAGCCCATGACCTCCGCGATACCGGTGCGATGCTCTACCAACTGAGCTATGAAGCCACGCATTGGGAACAAGGTCAATTTATTGAGTTCATATCTCCCGTAAGGAGTGAAATGATGCAAAGTGTATACGAAATAATTCATATATGAACTGCGGTTGTAGATGCAAGTGAAGTTTTTTTTTTTTTTTTTTCAGGCTTCTTTTTTTCCAATTGCTTAAAATTTACTGCGAGGATCATACTTCACTTGCATCTACAACCGCAGTTCAAATATGAATTATTTCATATACACTTTGCATCAGATTGACGATTACCGCTAACTTTTAGGAGCGAAATTTAAGCAGCGGGAAAAAATCCGGCCAGTGGGTCGTATCGTAAAAAGCTGGACCAATCAAATTCGACGATTTAGGAATCCGGCCCGCTCAGATGCTTGAGAAAAAAATAAAAATATTTATCTCTTTTTCGGCTTGTGGGTGGGAGGAATTCAACAAATCCTGCAATCTGATTGGTTCCTTGAGCGGGCGGAATTCTCTCATACTTACCGCTACAGCAGACGGATTCCGTCGGGTTGATCTATTTTCGGGAATTAATTAGCTGTTATCGTCAATCTTTCGCCCTTTTTTCACTTCCAAAGACGATTAATCAACGCAAGCTTATCTCTATTCACCGTAAGATGGCAAGAAAAGTTACTGTAAGTAAATTCAATTGAAGTTTTTGAAGTTGTGAGAGTGTTTTTGGTTGTTTGTTGCTCGGCGCTGTAATGGTGCGTAATCGTGTATCTCTGTACAATTTTAAGTAAAAACTGAGTCAATTCCAGTCGAGTTTCCCTCTCTAATCGTTGATGTATTTGAGAGAATTGCTGTGAAGTACACATGAATTTTCGCGTTATCTCAGTGCTACTAGATTTACGATAGAAAAGTCTAATTCAGTCGAGTGATTCGCAATGATAGACAAAAATTGTTTTTGTAGTACAACTTCAAACTTTGCACAAAATTTCACACCTTGAAAACAATTTTGGAGACCTTAACTAGAGAACTAAATGCACTAACATAAAGTAGTTCGATAAAAATCTGTTCTTTAATACATCTTTCTTCGTATAGTATCTGATTAACTCGTTCGTTCGCTCGTTAGATTTTTTGCGAATGGTTTGTAGACCGCGCGTAAGCCGATTCAATGGCAAAGTTGCGTAAACAAACCCACCTGTAAGCCCGTTTTCAAGGCCTGTGGCTTCGGGCAGCATTTTCAAGACCTCGGTCACAGTTTTTCCCTATACGGACCTCCCAGCCGACCGATAACATATATATTCCCTTATTTTTTTTTTCTTATTTGCACATCCTCTTTTGAAATCTTACGTATTTTTGAAGTTATAATATTATAAATGTAGTTGTTCTAACGATAATGTTCACATTGAATATGACATCAATGTTGTGCATTCGTAACAACTAACCTATCTACAGCAAAAAGTTCAATTACTAGGAAAATTATACTCTGGCAAATTACATCTCGCCATTTGTATTGTTCACATTGTTCTTTTATTATTATTATCATTATCATTATCATTATCATTATCATTATCATTATCATTATCATTATCGTTATCGTTATCGTTATCGTTATCGTTATCGTTATCGTTATCGTTATCGTTATCGTTATCGTTATCGTTATCGTTATCGTTATCGTTGTCGTTATTGGACTTGAAAGTGCACGCGCTGCATTATGCAAATTAGCGTCAGACTTTCCTTTCAAAAACCTTTGCAAACTCGCAGAAACAATAGGAAAAATGTTTGGGAAACGAGTAATGACACGTACGTGTTGTCGATAAAAGTACAGACCACGATAAACCACATTTCGATTTGTTTTTTTTTTTTACCACAATATCGACGTCAAAGAAAAAAGTACGTGGACGATACTACCTTGTCAGAAAACGTACCGAAGGGGCAACAAAGTAGGGCACAAGAAGCAGTGGACCACGTTTCTAACTGGTCAGCGGAAAATTTATTCCAGCTTAACCTTGAGAAGACTAAAGAGCTCACTATCAGTTTCTGTCGTTCCCCAGAACATTTCGACCCAGTCACAGTTGATAGGACACAGATTCAAGCAACCACTTCTAGCAAGCTTCTCGGCCTTACCATCAATAACACAGTAACATGAAACGATCATGTAGATAGTTTAGTAAAGAAAGCAGCTAGGGAAATTTATTTTCTTGTGCAACTTAAACGTGCACGCGTCCCAGCCGAAGATCTTGTTGCCTACTACTGCGCATGTATTAGATCTTCCCTCGACTACGCTTGTCCAGTGTTCCATTATTCTCTACCTCAGTACTTACAGTCAGAGTTAGAAAGAGTTCAGAAAAGAGCTCTGGCGTGTATTTTTCCTAGAATGCCGTATAGGGAAGCGTTAGAGCGCGCCTGTTTGACTTCTATTAGGGAACACCATGTAGTCATTACAAAGCCGTTATTTAGATCAATCAGTGAGGATCAGAACAGTAAACCACATCACCTAATTCCTGAAGTCTATAGTCCTCATTATATTTTAAGGCGCCAAAGAACGTACAATGTACCAGCAGCCAAGACAAAGCGTTTTGCTAACTCGTTTTTCGTGAAGTGTGCGGCTGTAACCAACTCAAGTTTGAGATGAATAGTACTAATACTAAAACTAATAGTACTTTAAGTTTTATATTTATATTTGTATATTAGTAACTTGTAAATAATTACGCAATTCAGTATTTTACTGCGATGTGATTTTTAATAAAGCAGTCCCGACCAGTCCAGTTCAGACCGAGCTGAAAAAGGCATTGCGTGACACATTGACGCGAGCAACGTGGCATGGACTCTAAAAGACTTCTGTTGTTACAATGTCTCAACGTTATGTTAGAAAATAAAAGTTGGTAAACGCCATAGCGTCTACTATTGAGTTACGGATGCACTTGGGAGGTTTGCTAAGCACTCAAGAAGCTAGAGCCGCACTCGGCCATCGCCTCGTGCGACTCTTACGCCTTTTTCATGCTTAACAGCCTCCCGCGTGCAACCATAACTCAATAGTACATGCTATGGCGTTTACCATTTGTTAATTTGCTCATCTGCTATTTTCATATTATTTTGCATGTTACCTATAGTGCATGTTTATTGTTCATAATTCTGGGTCCCTGGCGTACATGTGAGTGTACGTCTAAGAGTTTCTCATCAATTCAGTGCTTGATCATGACTTTCTTGTTCTGACTACACAAAACCGTCCATGTTATGTATAAGACTAATGTAAGACTAACATCTGGGAAAAACTAGTTTAACTACTTTTGTACCCTGTAATCAGGTCTATCGAAAGCCTTTATCTTTATTCAGGCCGGTTTATTAACAGTTGAAATAAAACCAAAATTTGCCGCATAAGATTTTTTTTCCTGATAGTCTTTGCAGGATGATTGTTTTGAGATTAACAACCGCAGATGAAATTGTACGCGAAGAACCTCATGATCAAGATTAAACTTAGTTCTCAATATGACTACTTATCATTTAAAACAGGAATTATGGTCGTTTCATTTAATTGTTCTGTTGGACAAACAAAGGCCAGTGGTACAAAAGGCCTTGTCGACTTTTATTAACATAATTCTTTGACCATCAGCGTACGGATTTTAAGAACGATGATCAAAGGTTTTCATTATAAAATAGAATTAATATTGAGTAGTGATTAAAAAGGTGAGAAAGGAGAAATTTGTACCTTGTATTCCTTTGATCAAGCCAAAAAGCCAACATATTTATTATTTCAAGCTTAAGAAATCTACGAGAAACATATTTTTCTCTCTTTAAAATTTGGCAATTTTTTGAGTCATCGAGGTAGTCATTCTGTAAAGAAAAGACACTAAGACCAGAATTGTAAACACAGAGATGCTTCTTCACTATTGTTTGTATTTGATCATGCGAAGGCCTTTATCAACCCCGCCCACACTACGCAAGCTTGCGAAATCGGAAATGCATGAAATCAAATGCTTCAAATATTCTCCACACTAAGCCAGAGAAATTTGAAAACGCAATGATCCTGGCACCCGTCATTTTCGATTTGTGTTTGAGGAAAACTTAAGCAGGGAAATCACATGATCATTGTTGCGCATCGTTTCCAAAAGCTTTGCTTCAAAAACTCCGTCCTAACGGAAACGAAAACGAGGGGTTTTTTAATTCCTCCGGTTTCAAAAACTTTTCGAAAAGCTCCTTTTCGTGACCTATCAGTATGGAAGAAAACCGGAGGAATAGGGAGGAAGCTGAATTTCAGGGGTTGAGGCTGGATGAGAACTGATCGCTAGGTTCCTTGAAGTCCAGATATTTCATTTGTTACGGCATCATCCTCAGTATACATCGCCCAGATTTCAGCTACACATCCGGGAATTTCATTGACACGCTGAAACTAAATACGCTCTTAGCACGATTCGGCCATATGGTACAAAATCACGCATGTGGTGATGCAAGTTGCACCGTGAGACTTCCAAAACAAAAGTAGGTCAAGGTGGACTGGTACGAATTGCTTTGTTTTGGAAGTCCCCCAGTGCAACTTGCTTCCCAGCATTTGTGATTTTGTACTATGTGACTGGATCGTGCAAAAGTCCTATGTAAAAGCTTTAATGCAATTATTATAATCAATCGTTAAACAACAGAGAAAAAGGGGTGAGAAGATTTTGCATTCTACTCATTTATGGATATTAAAACTTCTTTTACCATATGGCTTTTAAAGAAGAAACGTAAGTTGAATAGTATGGCTCATGCATTATCAATTTGGGTTTGCAATCCCAAAACGTTTTGACCATTAGGGCTCCATGTTCCTTAACGGAACACTTGATCTATCAGCTTTAGATGTTAACTATGCACGGGATTTTTTTTTGTTCATCTGGCATTTTCCCATCATTTTACATGAATTTTCGTTCAAAAAAACAAGCTGTCATGTTTAATAGTGTTTTATTCTCATTTATTACAATACTGTTTATAACTAAAACTTGTGAGAGGCTATGGTAATAAAGTTTAAACTCCATGTTAATTGCTTTTTTTACTCCCTTCAGTATAATGAACGAATTATGAATTTGTTTACACGTTGTTATTGCACTGAGGTTTATTATCATCATCATCACGAAAAGAAAATAAGATAGTAATTTTTAAACTTAAAATTGCAATTAAATTGTGAGCGCCAACTAAGAAAACACTTTCAGCTTTTATTGTAGGTAATTCTTCGTTTTGGCTCTCGAAACCACAGTAAATCGTCTATCGGGAAGATGAAATTCCTTTTGCGCCGGTGATTCACCCCAAAAAAATTGTTCTCAACACTTGCAAAGCTAAACCACATCAGTATTAATATGTTGTCAAAAGAATGTTGTCAGGGCCTTGCTGCGGTTGGCTTAGTGCTTTTCCTTGCAAATTTAATTTAACCTCCAGGCTCAACAATTGTACTTTTGTAAATGCGTGTTTGTATGTGCAAGATAGTTGTTGTTGTTCATGTTGTTGTTCTTGTTGTTCATGGAGATTTCAACCGGAAAGACAATGCTCCTTTTTTATCGTCAAACGGCTGTAGTCCGGTTTCGGAAGTATGGTACACCAAAGTACACCTTATCCGTATTGGTATTTTCCATATTGTATTGGAATAGATTCTTACAAAGGCTGATGCAGGAAGTCTTAGAAGTATCACTTCTCTTCGTTTTGTTAGAATATGCTTTACCACAGAATTTATTATTGTCACCAAAAAAGGAACATTGGCGATAAAGATAGTGAGCTATCCATGTTAGAACAGCTTGTAGACTGGTAAAATTCATGATAAAGGAAAGGATGAGAGTGAAAAGGTACGAAATTAGGACGACTGCCTGTTACTGATCAAATAGTTATGTTAAGTGTAGAAAAAGATAAAAGGACAGGTGTGAAAACATTTCCCCGCATTGGTATGTTCGGAAGCTGACGACCTCCATGCTGTTTGTGAGATTTGTGCCTTGGAATCATATTCCTAAACTGTTTTCTAAACTCAGGAATTCTGGCGGAGTAAACTATGGGATTTATCGAAGAGTTTGCCAGCTGAAGAAATCTTCCAATGTTATAAAGCGAACTCGGAACCCCGTGCCTCCCAAGCATCGCGATTATTGCAACACTCGCTGTTAATGGCAACCATGTCAGTACAGATAAGAAGATTACAATGAACAAAGTCACTGCAAGCTTCTTGTTTTGTTGGCGTCTGTCTATAGGTATCCCCGGAACCTCATTTTTTTGAATCGCCATATTGCCAAGTACGGACACAAAATAACAGCCAAACAGAGACCTGAAACAGATACTGAGATCAGGGTAGGAATTATCAAGCTGGTGATTTCCATTACCAAACTGCAAAGAAAAATAACAGCTACCCCAGTCGCCAAAGTCCACGTGGTGGCAATAAGGTGAAAGTAAACTCTCGTATTTGTCGTTCTGTGATAGAAAGACCATTTAATGGCGTAAAACCTTTCCATGGAGATAAGAGTTAAGAACGATAAAGAAGCCGACCCAGCAAAGATATCCGGCAAAATCAAAATGTCATCCGCATTAGCAAATCGAAGGATACATTAGCAAATCGTAGGATACTCTTGTGTAAAAAGCTCATGGCTGATATGAGTGATGAGACCCACCCCATATCTTTCCTGGCTCCCAAAGTCACAACAAGAAATATACCATATCAGGTAAGATCGGGAAACACCACAGCTCCAAAAACTATGAAAAGGACAAAGAGAGCAAATGACTTTTTTACATTTAGATTCGCATGAACGTGGACTAGTTATTAGCGTTTTTATTGTAATTAGACCTAGCTTGTACACATTAATTGTAGTTAGACTTAGTTTGTAATCTTTATTTTGTGTCCTACACTGTTAATTCAGTTTTCAACTGCCAGAAGTGTTAATAAACTATTTTTATTTATTTATTATTTATTTTATCCGAGATTGCTGGTTTAGAATTCTTAAGGTAAAAAATGTTATTATACAGGTGTATAATTTCTCCAATACCAACCAAAAAATCAGCAACTGAAAGACTTATCAAGAGGTAACAAGTTCGCTTGAGAGTTGATTTTTTGTTTCCAGAACGTGGCGATGGCCATAGCATTTCCCATGAGAGCGATGAGCATTTCCAATGCAAAAATTGCAGTCCACAAAAGTCTTCCCTTGTCAATTCCCATTTTAATTTGTACATGCGTTTGGTGCGTTCGGTTAAAGCATGCACAGGAGGTAGCTTAGCCTGTGGAAAAAAATGAGGTGAAACTGTTTGAGAATCGTATTCATGTAAAGCTGTACCACAATCATGCTTCTAGATTTAGAAGAGTCAATTTATGGCTCGTTTTTCATTTCAGAAGCATGGTTAAGACGTGATCTATACCATTAAATATAACTAATATGAAGATATGATAGATCATCTCAGTTATGCACACAACTTAAGCAGTTGGGAAATTAAAGCCCGTTCAGGCCTGAATTTTGTTTTTCAATTTCAACGCTGCTTAAGCCGTGTGCATAACTGAGATGATCGATCATTTCTTCATATGTTCAAATATATGAAGTTTCATATGTTCAATATGACTAAGCTAAAATATTTCACATTCAGTAAGAGGCCCTTTAGCTATGACTGTTCAGGTATTAATTTGTAACAGAAACAGTTTATGCAGTGGACATTTTGAAACGTTCTCTTACTATAGTTAAAGGTTGGTGAGCTATCATTTTAGTTATGCAACCTAAACTTCTGGCAGCTTTCTATTTCTGCTGCTGATTGAACAGAGGAAGGGACTTTGCTTTCTAGCTTATTCCGTCATAAGCAGGAGTATCCTTTCTTGATCATAAATCAACGTTGACTAACAATTAAAAGCAGTCTGATCGTGCCTTATTTATCAGAAAGACAGAGGGTTCTTAAATTAAATTTATATATTTTTTATCGTGACATTTTTGTAAGTCATAAGTAAATGCAAACTGTTTTTTTTTTTTGTGTGTGTGTGTGTGTGTTATGTTTTTTTCTTCGTTCGTTTGTTTATGTCTTTTTGTTATTTGTCAAAGCATAAAAAATTGCGCTAATCCCCAAAGGATCATGTTGTCAATTGATCGTACTGTTTAATTCATCTATTCGGTTAAATCAAAATAGACACCCTTCGTTGGTATTTATTTAAAATTAAGTATGACTGATCGAATTTGCAATTTAACAGAGGAAAGAAATCGCTGATGAAATATTTTTGTTTTAGACTAGTGAAAGGTGACCTGCCGCCTTTTTTGTTTAAAATTCAAAATGTTAGTTGCTTTTCTGAGTGCAGCAAGACAAACCGAAGCTCACTTTTTCTCTCTTATCTCGTATTGTAACTGGTCATATATTAAATCATGCCAGTCCCTTTCTTTCTCAACATTGTCTGTAAAAAAAAAAAATTATAACACAAGGCCTCATGATGCAAGACAACTCTTATTAATATTATTTGAGTTATTCAAAATGTGAATTGGGTTGTTTAGAAGTGGCTGCTGCAACAAACACAATTGGAAGAGAAATCAAGTAAACTTGTGATTATTCAAGATAGGCACCTGCATCAATACCAATGCCTCCATAATTTCTTTTTAGATAGTAATTTCGAACGAAGTACATCCAAAGGAAAAGAGAAAAAAATATAACGAATATTTATCTTATCTCAAAGAGCGAGCGCCGGTGCAACTGATAATAAAGATGACTTCGAATCCAAAACTGCCCAAGTACATAACAAGTAACAAGGTTCTATGATTACATACCTCATACTAAGAGTGTTCGAGGTCTGTACAGTATGGACTGAATACTTTTTCTCTCTTTCGATGTAACGGAATAAGCAATATACTTAATGTTGTCGCATGCATATATTTCTCGATTTTCTTCTTGCCAAATCTTTAACTTGTGCTGATGTTTGTTTTACCTCCGTTTTGACAGCTTTACCGCTCCCAGTTGGGGAGATAGAGCATTCCTTTTTTGGAATAAATATTGACGGATGGTGAAAAGCTTCCTGAAGCTTAGATAACAACTCGTTTCCCTATGTGGTAAAAAATAATAAAGCCCTCCATATACATTATTATAGAGACAACAACTCATTTACGTCTTTTGTGTTGGCATTGTAAATAATATGTCGTAGATGTGGGTAATAAAGCCAAGGCCTTATGTGGTAGACGCACTGTATGTTTTGGCTTTGAGTTAATTAAAAATAAACTTTTAAAAAGTCGCCTGGTCAATGAACGTTTCCGGTAAAAGCATGAAAAAAAATCCCCTAAAAAATCAATCAAGCTTAGTGAATTTAAAGAAAGGTACACCCGCTTATCACTTAGCTGTAGTTGTTTTTCTTTTTTTAGAGCAACTGACAAAAGAAAAATAGCAAAGAAAAATTGCAACCTCACGAGGGGTGACTAAAGTTTAGTAAGTAGACCTTATGCAGCGAGAAATTGTGAATCGATAAAGCTGTAGGCCTACTCTGAGACCTAAACTTGCCTCAGCTCGCCTTAACTCGCCGCTTGAGATTATGTTCAAATTTCCTTATCTCGCCTTAACTCGCCCAAACTCGCATTATCTCGCACAAACTCGCCCACTCTTACCACTACAAAGTGGATAGCAATTTCAATGGGAGTGATCCATTTAGCAAACTTCAGACTGGTCCGACTGGGAAAAGTGGTCCACTTGAAAGGTGGACCATTTTTTCGAAACTGTTCCAGTTGGACTGAGTTTTGTACCGAAATTCCGGAAATTTTGGTTTAATGGATAACGCCCAATACCAAATCCCACTCTCAGGCAAATTCACAATTAATCCACAAAGGGAAGACGCCAAAAATACAGATTCCAAAAATTATAAACAATATGGATTTGTAAGTCCCATCCATCTGGAATTTCGAAGGGTTTTTCACCAGTAGGATTTGATGAAGTTTTGCTTAGTACTTAATGGACAGCCAATGGAACTACCAAGAACAACCTGAACATGAACAAACTAGTTACCTAACAAAAAGGCTACAATGCTAAGCGTGGCAGAAATTTCAGAGGCATTGATTGCTAGTATTTTGGGCCACAAACTAAGTGACATTAACTAAATAATGAAATAATAAATTTACTTATACTTCTAAGCGACACTAAGCAATATTTTGTTTCTTTTAAGCTAGCTAATGATTTAAAATAAAGTCTGTTGTAGAAAAGTTTTAAATTAAGCTAAATTACTTTGCAAATGTAATGTATGCAAGCTGTTTATGATATGTGAAACAGAAAGCAGCATCATAATTTTCATCTTATTATCTTATGAAGCTTGATGAGGATTCTAGCTGATAATGAAAGTCTGGGATGTAACCAGAATCCTTTAAATACTCCACATACTGATTGTAGTCCAAATGTCTTAATTGTAAAGTTACCTGGCCCTAGAAGATCTGTGTATTGGCTCCATGTGACATCATATTTGGCTTACATTGTAGTCAAGCTGGCAACCATAAGCCATGATTAATAAAGACTTGTTATATTTAGCCCTTAACTGAATAAAGGTTTTTGCATTACCAAGAAGATACTGGTAACTCGTAATTCTCCCAGGGCCCTCTCGTTCAATTCAAGTTTTAGGGGGAAGCTTCAACGTGGCGTACAAAAAAAGTCAAAACACCTCTGAACAGGTAGCCATTTTTGCAAGAATCCTGCGGGGAAGATCACTTGCAACTCTTAAGGGTTGGCTACACATGGTACAGAAAAGATTCATTGCTCATTACTAAGGGTTTGCGACACAAAGCCGATAATAGAGAGTATTTTTGTTCATCAACCTAAATGAGGTATAGCTCTCTACACAACTGTGAACACTTGTAATACGGGAACTGCTGTCTTCGCGAAAATGGAGATAGATGCAGGTTGTGTGTGAATACTGAGGTTTGTACTTTTGGGCTAGCCGAGTAGGGATGCTGTGCCTATACTTTCGTCTTCCATTTTGGCATAAGCGATCAAAACAGTAGCACAAAGATCTGGTAACGAGGTCCTCAAGAACCAAGATAGTTGTTCCGCTGAGATCAAACTGATAAAAGATGTTCACCTGAAATATCTTTCAGATATTCAGTGAAATCTCGTAAAGAGGACAAATCCCTGGTGTGGTCCTTCCATTTTCTTTTTCCTGAAATGTACGCACACCATTCACATTATTCCAGAGGGTATAAAATATCGAAATCATCATGGCGAGGACCTTTACGCGTTTCCCAAATTCGAAAAGTGAACCCAAGGCGTCATAATTTTGCAGGTCGCATTCCCGGAAGGGGACTTCAAAAAATGTCGCGTAGGGTGAGCTTCCCCAAAATCCACCTTACCTTGTTTTCTGCCATTTTTGCTTCCCTATGTATGACCTGACCACAACCTCGATACCCCATTAATGACTGCAGTGACTTGTACAATTGCCCTAAACATAAGTTATGAAAGGCTTTTTTTGATGGTCTTATCGAGAATGATGAAGTAGGCTCCTCTAAGAAACATACCAAATTAGAACACTAGAGTGCAAAAACTATGTCCAAAATTGTTATTCTATTTATAACCCAAACGGTTGAAAACCATACCCTTTAGTGTCGAAGAGAGTACCACCGTTATAAAATCGATTTTCATCGGCTTATTCCAAGCTTTATTTTATTCTTTGTTGGTGGTGGTGGTGGAGTTGTTGTTTCTTTGTTGTTTCTTTTTTTTTTCTTATTATCTGTTCCTTTTAGGGCTGAGGGCACTGCCATGAACTTGTGAGCCAAAAGAAGGTTCACAACCCCAATGTTGGTAGCTCCACTCTCTATAGTACTTTTAACTGTTTCAAGAGGCTATATCATAGTCTCTTAACCGTGTACACATTTTCAAAGTAAACATAAACTAACTGGGATAATATTGCTCTTGCAGTTTTCAGATTACTTTTTTTT
>CM042746.1:43257578-43286194 GCA_022496165.2 Catalaphyllia jardinei | reverse complement strand
TTGCATTCTTTGCTGGGCACTGTTCACGTGCATGAGGACCCCAGCCAATAAGTGATTATGTGGTTTTGGGCCCAATTGAAGCAACACCTCTATCCATGAATGTCCATTCCATATCCTGTAGAGAAAAGGCTCTACTAGAGGTGTCCTTGTCGCTGGGGCCAGAAGGAAGACAAGTCAATACACTCTGTAAAATAGACTCAGGGGCAGAAACCAACATTTTACCTAAGTCCCTTTACCAACAGTTGAATTCTGGGAGGATGGGTTTAGCACAACCCACGATGAGACTGTCCGCATATGGTGGAGTAGAGATTCCTAACCTTGGATCTTGCCAAATATATGTAAAAGGCCCTAACAACCCCAGCCCTAAACCTATTCAAGCAGAAGTTGTTGATGTTGATGGCCCAGCCATAATTGGTAACATGTCAGCACAAAACCTGAACCTCCTAAAGCTCAACTGGCCAATAACCGCCAACCAGTATAGTGATGATCTGATCAGCCACAGAGGCACACCCACCCCTCAAGTAAACCACAGAAGGCCCACGCATGATCTGCATACAGTTAGGCTAGTTGACATGGGAGGCAAGCAGCACCCATTCCCATTAACAAAGGACTATTTGTTAAAAGAATATGAAGATGTATTTACAGGAATTGGGTGCTTCCCAGGTGCACCATACCACATAGAAACCGACCTTGAGGTACCCCCAGTACAACATGCACCAAGGCAGGTTCCAGTACAGTTACAGCAAGCCTATATGGAAGAACTAGATCAATTGAAGAAATGGGGCATCCTTTCTGAGGTTCGCAACGAGTACACCCCATGGGTTAACTCGACTGTCGTAACAATATAATAAAACCCAATGGATCGATTCGACTATGCCTAGACCCTCGGAACCTAAACAAAGCTGTTAAGCGCAATCCCTACTATGTGAGAACGATAGATGATGTGATACCCAAGGTGAGTGGCTCAACCCACTTCAGTATCTTAGATGCACGCAGTGGGTTTTGGCAAGTTAGTCTAGATGAGGAAAGCAGCAGACTATGCACTTTTAACACCCCCTGGGGAAAGTAAAGATGGACAAGGCTTCCATTTGATCTCACGTGTAGCGGAGATGTCTTTCAAGAGAAAATGGACATGGTCTTCGGTAAGTTGGAAGGACTAAGTGGTATTGCGGATGACACATTCGTCTATGGTATAGGTGAGGCAGAACACGACCAGCGAATACTTAATGTCCTCGACGCAGCGAGGGAGAACAATGTGAGATTTAACCCAGACAAATTTCAGTTCAAGGTAAACGAAATATCCTTCTTCGGTCTCACATGGACTCCTGAAGGAATCAGACCTGACGAAAACAAAAAGCAAAGCAATCCGTAGCATGCCACCTCCAAAGAACCTTGCAGAGTTACAGTCCTTCATGGGCATGATCAACTACCTGAATAGATTCTCACCCATCATAGCCCAGACTTCAGAACCTGTAAGACAGCTGATGAAAAAAGAAACACCATTCATGTGGCAGGCAGAGCACCAAAAAGCATTTGAGAGTCTTAAACAAGTAATAACTGAGGCACCAGTCTTGGCGTACTATGATCCAGAGAAAGACAACCTGATCCAGTCGGATGCAAGCCTTCAAGGTATTGGATGTGTGCTGATCCAAGACAGTAGACCAGTGTGCTATGCAAGTCGGTCACTAACCGAGACTGAGTCGCGTTACGGCAACATAGAGAGAGAGCTACTTGCCGCTTGTTGGTCATTAGAGAAGTTCAACCACTATGTCTTTGGCAAAAAGGTCATCATTGAAACAGATCATAAGCCTCTGGAAAGCATATGGAAGAAGACCATAATGAGCGCCTCACCGCGGCTGCAGAGGCTTTTGCTGAAAATGGCAAAATATGACGTAGAAATCAGATACATACAAGGAAAAACCAATGTGATAGCGGATGCTCTCTCAAGGGTCAGTTACATGGAGCCTCCCCTCAAAGAAGACGAAGTGCCTTTGCTTGAAGTCAACGCCATCACAAGCACTCTACCAGCAAGTCCCGCCAAACTGGAAAAAATACGACAGTGCACCGACCAAGACGTCGTACTCGCACACCTTAAGGATGTTGTGTACCATGGCTGGCCAGAATATCCGAACGAATGCCCCCAAGACTTAAGAGAGTTTTGGAATTTCAGAGAGGATCTCAGCGTTGAAAATGGCCTCGTTCTCAAGAGACACCGCCTCGTGATTCCTAGTAGGCTCCGCCCACAGATGTTGCAAATAATACACCAAGGACACATGGGAACGGAAAAGTGCCTCCTAAAAGCAAAAGAAAGCTTATTCTGGCCAGGCATATCAAGAGACATAAAGGAACTAACGGCCAACTGTGCCACATGCATACAATTCTCTAAACAGCAGCCAAAGGAAGCGCTATGTCCCCACAGTGTGCCCAGTTTTCCGTGGCAGAAACTTGGTTGCGATTTGTTTGACTACCAAGGTGCACAATATCTTCTAGTCGCAGACTACTACAGCAAATACCCCATCCTAAGGAAGCTGAACTCAACGACATCTGCTGCTATTATCAATCATCTCAAGTCAATATTTGCCGAGCATGGAATACCAGAATCCCTGGTGACAGACAATGGACCCCAATATAGCAGTCGAGAATTTGCTGCATTCTGTGATCATTGGGGCATTAATCACATTGCCAGTTCCCCACTATATCAAAAAAGCAATGGATTCATAGAGCGAATGGTCCAGACAGTAAAAAACCTGTTGAAGAAATCAGATGCCGCCGGACAAGATCCTTATCTCGCACTTCTATCGTATCGAACCACGCCCATTGACAGCAATCTACCCTCACCAGCTAAGGTTCTAAACCAAAGAGATTATCGCACACAACTACCTTGCAGTGGACGACTACAGCGCTCTCAAACCATGGAATGTAACCAAGAGCAACTACAGTATCGACAAGATCTCCAGAAACAGCAGTATGATGGGAAGTCCCCTCGTGAACTCCAAAAGCTAGTACCAGGTCAAGAGGTGTCTGTGTTCCAACCGCGAACCAAGACTTGGGTTCCAGTGGAAGTAAAGCGAGAAACTACCCAGCCAAGGTCATACGTAGTAAAGACAGCTGGTGGTTCAGAGCTAAGGCGCAACAGAGTACAACTGAGACTGTCGGGTGAAAGAGCATCAACCTCTGAAGAACAGTTGGAGAACAATCGGGACACCTCCTCTTATCAGCCCACCACACCTATGGCGACACCCCACGAAGTTTTGTCATCGGAGCCACCACAGACACCCCACAAGACAGCTCAACCCACTGAGAAAAGTGATGGTCCGCCTTTGACAACCAGGAGTGGCCGTGTTGTAAGGAAACCATCTAGATTGGACTTATAAACTTGGTTGCAGACTGAGAAAACATTTCAGTTTTAAGCTATTATAAGCCGTCGTTGTGTTATACCTAACTAGCCAAACCTTTTGCATTGTAGTTAGTCCCGCTGCCACACCCATTAGACTTTTTAGGGTGGAGATGTAAACATATTAGGTCTGCGGTTATAGGTCTCGCGCATGCGTTATACAAGGACACATGGCAGGCTCGGGGTTGGGTTGTACCACTGTTTACAATAAAATTAAGTCGACAGTAACCGAGGCCCACACGATTACTTTACATACAGTGATTTAAAAACGTCAAAATTAACAAAGGAATGTATGGCCATCCGGACGCTGTTTCGGACTGCGTCCGGTTCGTCATACATTTCTTTGCAAATTTTGACATTTTCAAATGGCTGTATCTCAGTCAAAACTAGCCTGGTTAACACCAAACTTGGGAATTTTGTAAATCTCGGTGTGCTCTTTCTGACTATGTGGATCAATAGTTACTCATCCCATAATTTACAGACACGTACCTAGTCCTTCACGGTTTGAAATCAGGCAATGCTCTCAATTGGCTGGTAGCAAACAACGAATTATATAAAACAATTACCATAGACATTGATAAACTGGACAGAAATCTTAAAAATTTACAAAATACATCTGCAATTTCTGAGTGCACTCAGTATTTTGGTGTTCGGCGGTTTCCACGTGGTCTTCGTCACACTGATTCTCCGCTACTTTTGCTTGCCTTTTCTCGATCTAGAACGATTTTGTCGCTGCGCTTTCCTTCTTTTAAAGACTAGTGACTAGTTTTCGGAATACAGGAGACACTTTAAGGACACATACACAACCTTGTTTTCGTAAAATATATTCAAGATATTGATATTGATTATACTACGTCTAAAGTTTTTAAAAACGCGGGCACCGTGTGCTATTGGAACAAGTCTTCCGGAATTACAATTTTTTTTCCCAAAAGAATATTTGTGATAAAATAGACTTTCATATCGCGCAACAAACTTGGTGATGTAAACAACCCTTATGCATGCTAGTCTAAACGTGGGTTACCAAGGCAAAAGTGGCCCCGGTAAAATTCACGAAGTGATTCTAGTTATTCAAAGGTATAGAATCTCTCTCGTATTGCTCTTGATTGAGTTGGAGCATTTTCGCTATAGCAAATTTCAAGACGATTTGAAGTCTGCATTTAGAATGATACTGTAATTATACTTGGTAAAAATGTTAATTTGGTTTTCAAAACTTTAAGTTATTTTCTGGTAGACATATATTGCCAAGGTAAGTCCATATGTCGGATAATTTTTTGAAGTGTAAGTATGACAATTATGCGTCTTATGCCTTAGTAATTTGTAACTTTCCCTTTTACCTTCAAACAAATTCGCATCATTCGTTTGAATTGCAACACTGTAAGTCACCGGGAAAATGGTTTCAAATCTGCAGCAGTTTTATTTCTTTTGATCAAATTAGGATGAAGCGTCTTTATTTCTGATACTGCTTTTCAAAGTGAAATCAAAATTTAGGGTTGATTTTCTTTGAAATGAAACATTTCATTTCAATAACAAGGAAAAATAACATGGAAAACTCTGATAAAAGCTGGTAAATAAGTTACCTTGGGAGAAAGTTTAGAAAATCTTTGCTGTTGGGTTAACATGTCTTTTATCAAGGACTAGATTCGTCACGGCGTAAAATGAATAAAAATCATAAATACTTAAATAGGTTTAGTTCACAATGATGGTCACTCAATTTGCTATATTTTGTTAGTTCTTTATATTTAAAAAAATGACTTGTGAAATTCTCCATGATTTGGAGTTGGGCTCGAGATACCTGGGCCTCGTGAAGCTAAGGATTATTTGACAAAAACTAGATCCGAGTTGTTTAAAGCTCGCTTAAGCTAACCCGGGATTAACGAAATTTTGCTTTCATTGACTATAATAATTTTCATGTTTTCGAGGTCAGTTTTCAATTTTTGATGTCCTGGTCAAATTCAAATGAAAATGATGTTTGTTAAAAAAAAGTTTACTTAAAAAGTTAAGAAGACGTTCTCTGGTTAAATTTTTTTAAAAACACTGAGCTTTCGATTGCCAGTCTTTAAAAAGTAAGGTGTAAAAAGCGAAGGTAAAGATACACATGTACAAAAAGGTGAGAAAATAACGAACAATATAAATAAATACAATAATACAAAAGAAATGCTTGTGTGACAATAAAAAGCTAAAAAACATGGATAAGACTACAATAAGATTGAGTATTGTCTGGCTAGTAATTTCAGTG
The DNA here is from genome assembly GCA_022496165.2 of Catalaphyllia jardinei. Lineage (NCBI taxonomy): Eukaryota > Metazoa > Cnidaria > Anthozoa > Scleractinia > Caryophylliidae > Catalaphyllia > Catalaphyllia jardinei. The sequence continues at coordinate 43,280,564 of CM042746.1, read as the reverse complement.
TGCCAGGATTCCAGTGTTTTTCTTACGCGTGAATTGCCTCTGTCGATGACGCATGCATTCTCAAAATCAATAGTGTGGCCTTCGAGCCACGCATGGCTGGCAATATTGGAACCACTTTTAAAAACTTTGGTGTTTCGTATGTGTTCCCTTTTTCTAGTGTGTAAGCATCTCCCTGTTTCTCCGATGTAAATCCATGTGCAGTCCGCACAGGGGATTTTATAGACAACATTCGTTTGCCGATCTGATGGAGGTCTTGATTTGGGAGACGCAAATTCCTGTTTCAGGGTCTTAACCGGTCTGGTGGTGGCTCGGATGCCATTGTTGTTGAGAATTCTTGCAAGTGGTTCAGTGACACCTTTGATGTATGGTAAAACTGCGCAGCCATTTTGGGAGTCTGGTGGGTCTGTCCACTTAAAAAATATTCCCACTAACTCTTCAGGGGAAAGAATGACTTCAGAGGTCGATTTCTTCTTTAACATGTTCGATATAGTTGCTGATGGGTGGCCATTTGATTTTAACGCGTTAGAAACGTGGATCAGCTCTTTCCTTACTCCTTCAGCGGTGCTCGAGAGGTTGAGTGCCCGGTTTAGAAGGGTAGAGACAGTACTTATTTTATGTTTTAGCTCGTGATGAGAGTTAAAGTCCAGGTATCTGTCAGTGTGTGTGGGCTTTCGATGGACACCGATAGTAACTGCCCCATTCTTCCTGGTTATCAAGGTGTCTAGAAAGGAAATTTGGCCATTGTTCTCAGTTTCAATGGTGAAAGATATCTTAGGGTCAACTGCGTTGAGAGTGTCATGGAACTTATTTACGGAGTGTTCCTTGATTATGACAAAACTGTCATCTACGTAACGTTTCTAGACTTTTGGCGGTGTTGTCGAGGCGGCGATTGCCATACTCGGCTCAATCAAACACCACAAAGCAGATTACCCTCTTCGGCCCATTGTGTCGTGCATTGGTTCTGCTTTATGTAACACCTCTAAATTCCTGACGGACATCTTGACACCTATTCAGAACCTTAATGGCTATTCTGTCTCTAACTCGATGGACTTTACCAAACAAGTCGCAAACCAAGAAATCGCCGAGGATGAAGTAATGGTTTCGTTTGATGTCGTTTCACTCTTTACGGCCATCCCTGTTGATAAAGCCTGTGTTTACATCAGAAAAAAGCTAGACGAGGACACCACGCTACACTCAAGAACGAAGCTCAACACCGATAGTTAAACTTAACTCGCTATGCTGGCTAAGGTATTCAGGGGGTCCATCGTATTGAAATATTCTATGAACCCTCTAGATGTTCTACCCATTCCACGTGGTTTTGGACTTGACCACACATAGGGATCGTATCCAACTTTGTTTTACCCACTCTCCCCACCTTTTTTCTCGCCACACATACCTTTGACTATTTGATGCGGATATTGGCCCTCACCTTTGCTGCGTAGGGCTTCCTTCATTTGTTTGTAGTTGAATTGAAATGACTATCCAGAGTAAGAGTTTGTTGATTCCATGTCAAACACCCTTCTCTGCAAACAGTGTTTATTGTTATGCAATATTATTTGAATAGGCAGGATGAAGATATTTATTACATCTCTACTATGACATACGCCGAGTGAGTTGGGGAACAATTTCTATTCACGCGGAACGGCTTTGAATTTCTGAAGCACCTGGAAAGCAAAAATCCGAGTCAATTTAAAATCGTTGTTTAGTGACTGTTATAAGTCATTAGGTTTTTATACACAATTTTAGAAGTAAAGGAAAGTTTTAAACTTTAATTTGCTAAAGTATGTTAAATCACGAAGCATTTCGGCAACAAAAACAGCTTATAATTTTAATGGGCTGTATAGTGGAATATGGCCCGCTAAACTGACCAATCACAGCGAGCGTATACTCACTAACTTCAAATAGGCATAGAGCAGGTGAATTTTAAAGATATTCTCAATCTCTGATTGACTTAGAAGAGGAATGAACTACTTTTTGATCCCATCGTTTGTTATTATCAAATTAACTCTATTCATATTAATTTTCAGTCCCGAAAGAATGAGTATTCCAATGGGCGCAAATACAAACCTTTCAGTAGAATTATCCACTGAGGAAGCTGCTAACTTTGGTGCAAGGGTGCTTAATGCTTGGTGTGTGGTATTTTCCGTTGAAGCCGCTCTTATTATTTCTGGAAACCTCTACGTTTTGGCTTTTATTATAAGAGAATACTTTGATCTCGTCAGATACTTTATTGTCGGTCTTGCGATTACGGAAATCATCAGAGGTTCCACTGCCCTTGTGATCGTACTTGGTTCGCGACATTCAGATAGACTTGGATTCCGTGTGGACCATCACGAACTGTTCCAAACATTATAGGCGCTCTGCGATGTGTTGTCACTGTGCTTTTTGGCTGCAATTTCTTTAGATATTTATTACAGGACATTCTGGCCTCTCACGCACAAGCTCGCCCGTGTCAGATGTTACTTGACGAGCTTTCTCATTTGGATTCTCTCAATTGTGATCACTATGACCTACGCTTTTGCCTTGGCTGGCTTCTGTCAGCTTCTTATTGCTGATGTAGCAGTTTGGTTTGTTGAGATAAATGATTGAACCATTATTTTCACCAATTACATTCTGATTTGGTTAAAGTCTAGATGCAGACGAAACTCTCCTTTTTGGAGGCTTGAAAAACAGAACTTTCCAAAGCGTTTTCTCTTTGTGCCAGTATGGTTACCAGTTCAAATTCTCCAAGGAATTTCGAATTTTACTTGGTCTTTCCCACGCAACGCAATATTTTTTTAAGGAATTATGGAATTTTTTTATGGAATTATGAAAATATTTTGTTCTTTTATCTGTCCTGTGATAAACTACATGAAACTTTCGCCATTGCATAGGTCTTACACATGTAGATACACTTTGATACGCCATGAGCAAAGATCTGTAATTCCACCAGATAGCTTGCCGGTCATAAGGCTCAAATCAGCTTCTTATTTAATGACGGCACTTTGACTCAACTGCAAGAGGAATCGATTTACCTCATTCTTCCAACAAAATCCCGTACGCCATGATAAGAACAAGAATAACTGAATAAGAATGGACGAGCTTCTTCTTTCTTATGCACGACCACATTTTCCCTAGAAACATGTCAAAGAATATGTTCACTGCTGTTAATCCCTAATTTGATTCTACTCGGGAGGGCGACCTTCTTAGTTTGAGATTCTGACGTGTTCATGGTCCAGAAAAAAAAAAAACAGCCTTAAGCGTGCATTTCTTTGGGTTGATCTGGATCTGATCAGTGCTTCGAGGTCACTCGGATTGTAGTGCGTCATAGAATCCGAGGAATGATATCCATGACCAGGGTTGATTCATCGAATGTACAGTGGGAGCCCGTAAATACGACCACCTTGGGCCATAACACTAATCGGCTTTTCGCGTAAGCTTTAACACTTTTGTGGGACAAGCTTTGTCGAAACAGCTGTATGTCCATGAACGTGCTCATAGAAAGTCATCACTTTCTTTGCAACCACAATTCGGTAAATCAACTGAATGTAAAATTCTCACAGATGATTTTCATGGCAAGTAACCTTCACACCAGTGTTCTTTGAAGGTATCTGTTGTTACCATCCGGACAATCGCCGCGAGTCTCACATGTCTCATTTACACAATAGCAAATATGCGAGACAAAGTCACACTGCAGTCTGGCGAGTTGGCTCGCAAAGCGAAATTTGTTTGTATGGCAAAGCCTTCAGAGTAAAGTCGCGGTTCTCGTTTCATTGGGCCAGAAAAAGCCTGTAATAGGCTTTAGATCCACGTGTTAATAGGTCGATAGTAACCTTGAATAAAATCTAAACTGAAATCGAGTAATCTCCTTAACCAATTAGTTTACTGAATAAGAATTTATTTTACTCGAATGAAAGTTCTCTTCAGAGGAGTAAAATGATGCTGGACGCCCATTGTCATTGGCTAATGTGCCAATACATTAGAGAACAACCACTAGAACCCCCTTTAGGAAATATGGACTCTGTCTTTCTTTTATTCTTTTTATTATAGATTGGAAGGTTTTTTCCTTTTTATTTACCTTTCTTTTAGGTTTAGAATACAGCATGAAAGAGCGAGAATATTTAAATCCGAGAAGTTTTACTGGCAACTAAACATCCGGGACATATGTGCTCTTTGACTTTCAGCCGAGCATCTATAGATGCTTTCACATGACGTCACAGCAGCCATATTAGTGTTCTAAAAAACTGAAACTGCTGCCATTTTGGCGTCCCAACCAATCCCGCGGGAGTTAAACTCTTTTCTTATGTAAACACTTTCTTTTGCTGCGGTAAATCAGCATGGCTGCTGCCCACGTGAAAGAAAATGCATAACAAAAGAATAATGCGGCTTAGTTTACAGTGGCCTCATTATAATTTGCTACACGGCTCTCGGTTTGAGCCAACACTCAGTGAGCAGCTGTAAATATAATACTAATGGATCCAAATAAAGCAGTCATTTTCGTCAAGCAAATATAACTTTAAAAGCACTAGCATTTCTTGCGTAACTTATGTACCACCACTAAATTTATGAAGCACTATCGTGTTACACTTCGGGAACTGGAGTGAATTGCTGGCTAGACTTGTATCAGATACAAGTACCGACCTACATCACTCAACACAAATTTAATTTTCGTTTTAATTGGTTATAAATTATTCGTAAGTCTTTGGGTCATGCAATTTAGTGTCTTGGTCCGACTGGGTGTGTTTATTGAGCCACGCATATTTACATGATACCGATACAGCTAACCTTCGGTTATTTTCGAAATAGTACTATTTCTAAGCTCGACACTGCGGCCTTTTAATCAAGCATAGCTATCACTAGTAATAAAATAACAAGAAGGAGTTTGCCAAGGCCCCACACGTAGTCTACCATTTTCAAGATCTGAAAACTTAAATTAACAAAAGAGTATAACCTTTACCTCCCGACATGTATTTGTCCAACGTTTCAAAACGATGAAATATTTAAGAATATAATAATTTCTAAAGACATCTGTCGAGGCAAAGTTGCTAAAAGCGACTAAAATTTTGAGCCAAGGTAGGGGCCATGAAAAGTCAAGAATTCTACATACGACACAGAAGGTAGAAAACCGCGTGAGAATTAAGTTAAGGTAAAATAGCTTAATTCTTATTAGGGATAAATATCCAAATAAAAATTGCTTTTCATTGATCGAGCCGACGGATTGAGGTAGTATTTACTCCTGTTTGAAGGTCGTCCCCTTGGTTTTATCTTCTTGCTAACTGCTAAATCTTACCTATACCAATTCCACGTTATGATAATTCCCTGCCTTTTGAAGAACGTATTGCTGTCATTTCCCAATTATTAAAATATTAATGTTAGTAATGATTGCTCTCGGAAGTTTTCGACCCCTGCAAACCGATAACCAAACGAAATTTTCTATAAAGTAGAATAAAGTATATATTATTTTCATTTCTGAAACCCAGCGGGAGAACAAGACAAAGTCGCCATCAAACTACAAATTAGCTGTAATACTTTCATTGTGCAGAGAGCGGAACCACTTCTAACTGCATTGTTTCACGGCGCGTTGGAAAATAAATAACATCAGAAAATATAAAATAAGGTAAAACAACTGTGGTATTACTGCTAATAGATAAACAATACAAAAATACCATGAACCTGAGAATAGGTTCAAAATAAGGAAGAACGGGATAGTCATCAGAGCTGATCAGGTATATGAAGTTCATATAAATGTTGCTAAATAAGCACATTACTTTTCCTTGGCAGATGGCTACGGACAAGCCAAGATTAGCATGGACTGTTATATTAGCTATGGAAATGTTAGCGGTTTTTGTTGGAAATGCAATTGCTATTGCTGTGTTTTGGAAGGAAAGATCGACTCTCAAACGAACTTATTACCTCTTGATTAACTTGTCCATTGCTGACGTCTTAGTCGGACTTAGAGAAATCGAAAACTTGGTTTACAACGTGTTGTATTTTATACATGCAACACCAGCAAACTGGGGTAACTTCGCAGTTTTGGATGTGTTTTCAGGTTTGGCTTCTTTATCGTTCTTAACTCTTATCTCAATGGAAAGGTTATACGCTATTGCTTGGCCAGAAGCGGACATACACTTTACTACAAGCGAAGTACCAAGAGACAGGCAGAATTGATTCTTATAACGGGAATAGGATATAAACGGAACCAGGTTTTATCTAATTTCTGGGAAAACGATCAACATCACCGTTTAAAATTGTCAATCAATAGTTCTTTAGCTTTAAAATTAAGACAGCGTTACATATAGGTTGTAAAATAGAGCTCTGTTATATCTGTAAAAAAGCCGAAAGAAGAAAACACACAATACGTAAAAGACACTGCCGTTACATTTTTATTTCATTTTTTTTCCTCAGAGATAACATAACGGTAGAGCCTGCACTGAATTGCCCTTGATAAATACACAGGTCCGGTCCTTAGCCTCTAAAATTCCGCGCCCTATTACGCCTGAATAAAACAGTTGTATCTTATGGTAGAAACACGAGACTCCTACAACTACGGGCTCGGAAACTTAACAGCATGCTATCAGCGCATATAATTGTGGTCTCAATTTCAACATAAATACAAACGCTTTTGCTTGAAAAGACTTACACACGCAGGAGCTTTTTTGGAACAAATGTCACTGGAAATTAAATGTGATTTAAAACTACAGATTTCTCGTAACAGCTCTTCAGGACGGGCTATATACAGCAGCTTCTTGTCACATTTACTCCGCAAGCAACGGAACATCTTCTAAAGCAATAGTTGAAGGGACGAAGCCAAAACCAAGGTGTAACTCCCGAATGCCCCTCTTGAAAACCAAACTGACAAGTGATCTGCTAAAAGTTGTTTCCATACCTAGGTACAACATATATGTGTTTTTCTATCTATCTCTCTCTCATCCTCTCGGAAACATAAACTGTTTTCGAGGACGTGATAATTCCATTACAAACTTGAGTTTAAAGGAAATAGGTCATAGGACGCCTTTGGGTGAACAGAAAATACTTAATGCATATTACGTTGCAGCATAAATTCCTTGCTGAAACACTTCTACTGCTATGAGGGCTCCTGTCAGGAGAGACATTTTCATCTGCTTCGTCGGCCACCGGTATCGTCTGGAAAACAAGACAGAAATTTAGCTTAGAGGTGAAAAGACACAATAAAACCAACTCATGAACTTTGAAAGGTGCCAAATTTACATATGCATAGTAATCCCCGAGGGGAGTTACCTGGCCCCTTGTAGACAGAGATCCCGGCTACTGATCTCATTTTTTATCTTACGGATAAATTTGGCAATGTACCCCTGACAATCTTTTTCTTCATGTTTAACTAATTCTTAAGTGGGCTGACATATTTCACAATTTGTTGACTTTCACCTGAAACCTTGTACAGACACTTCTTTCCTACATCAAAGACACGACCCACTTCCCTCTCAAAGTCCAGGAACTCGACGTCTACCCGATAACGCAATCCTCGTTACGCCTTATGTCCCCTTATACACTAATATTCAACAAAACGAAGGTATAGAGGCCTGCCGCCATTTTCTTAATGCGCGTACTGAGAAATCACTCTCCACAGAAAAAAATCTGTGGAATCACGCCCCTTTCAAACCACATATCTGGTTCAGATATATTAATGGCATATTTATGATATGGACAGAAGGGGAACCTTCCTTAACTGTGTAAATTCTATCCATCCAACAATCAAGTTCGCCCACGAATATTCCAACTCTCCGAACCAGACACTACCCGTCCTAGACGTACAAGTTCACCTTAACAACAACCAAATCCAAACCGATCTTCATACGAAACCCACGGACAAGCATCAATACCTACCCAAGACATCTTGTCACCCCACCCACACCAAGCGTACCATCCTTTTCAGCCTCGCCTTGTGTTTACGTCGAATCTGTTCGACCGACAATTTTTTCAATAAAGGCTAGAGAAGTCAATTGCGTGACCACATAGTGAAACCACCGCCTGGCTCTGGCATCCATAAAATGCCACCATCCACGCTGTCTTACACGCCCATTTCTACAAGATGGCTAAACTAAATATACTTTCTCCGCCACTAAAGAAGAACAAAACATCCATGGCACTTTAAATTGTAAATCTAGAAACTTAATTTACCTAATTCACTGTAAAAAATGTAAAAAGAAACAATACATTGGGGAGACCAAACGCCAACTCAACAAACGCGTAGGAGAACATCGCCGCTCCATAAAAAATCACGATGAACTCATCAGCCCTATTCCTGTTTCCACACATTTCAACCAGCCTGGCCACTCGATCAACGATATTCTTCTCATCTCCTTGGAACGTATTCAAAGCAATCGTGACTCTGTTAGAAAAGCACGCGAAGAACACCTTATAGATAAGGCAATGACACTTGAGCCCAATGGTATAAACAGACGCGATGAACTCAATAGTTAAATTTAGCTTTAATGTTAGCCCATCATATTCTGTTATGCTGTATTTTAAATGTACTGGTCATTTATCTGTGTATTCATTCTCTTCTAGCCCCCATAGAAGGTTTGTCTTACAAACCGAAATATCGGGCAAATATATTTTACTCTTTATTTTATATCTTACTTCTGTTTCTTACTCTACTCGTTGCCGTTGGGATCCGCTTACTGTTTATCAATTAGTCTCAAAAGAATTTTACTGATTCAGGTCTACACAAGATCCGGCACTCTTCACTGGTTTGGTGTCGTGGCCTTGCCTTATTACATTTTTTGAATAAAGTTAGATTGTTTATGTAAGTAAAGAAATTGTAAAGAAATTGCTTTGAGTGAATTAAAATTGCTTTGAGTGAATTAAAATTGCTGTGTTTTGCTTACCAATATGGAAGGCTGTTTACGCGACGGCAAGACTTTGAAAGTTGTCCTTTGTATACACTTTTGCCCTTTATGTGATAAACAAGTAATCGCAAGTGCTCTCGGGAAATTAAAGAGTAATTTCACTCGTATTTTCAAAGTTTTCCAAATTAATTACCCTCGTCGCTTGGCGACTCGGGCAATTTTGTGAAAACTTTGAAAATACTCGTGAAATTAATCCTTAATTGCCCTCGGGTCCATGTGATTGATTACATATACTAATAACGATGTATCGCATGAGAAAGCTTACCGTTTGTCGGGTTACATTTGGGCAAGCCACTTGGTTTTCGTGAACCAGGAATTTCCACGCCGATTTCATCTACACACCAGCACATGCCCGATAGACGGTGGCATTGCACTGGCTCAAATTCGCCGTCCCTTTGGCAGCGAGGAATAAAATCATCGGAGCGTCCGATACTTATCTCACGTTGCAACTCGCAGAAAGTTAAATTTCGACCTGAAGCAGCAGAGGTACCTTAAATTAATAACTGCTACGTAATAACAAAAACAAAAACAAAATAAACCTATAGAGAAAACTGAGAGAAGTCAAACAAACCCTGTACAAGAAAGCATGATTCCAAGAGTATTAACTTGTTACAAACACTCGCATGCCTTGAAAGGACTTAAGGGAGCTCAGTCGAGCTATTTTGAAATAATATGTTACAAAATTATCTTTAAATTAAAAAAACTGTAAAAAATGGTTTACTAAGATAGAAAAACACCAAGGAGATAATAATAACTTATAAAGGATGGAGAAGATCAACACGGATTGGAAATGGGTAAGGGTAAGGTTAGTCTCTTCAAGATACGCAAAACCAAGACCTAGCTCCTTTAAACTCATTAAAAAAAAACTCTATTCGGTCTTCTCTGTGGTAGCTTCTAGCTTACCATTGCAACCTGCTTGACAGTCATCATAACTGCTAAATCTGTTGGTGTTACCATCACATCCTCCATAAATAAACACTGCGCATACTCCTGCGGTACTGTTGAAGAACCATGAAGGCATAAGAGCTTTACAAGGTCCAGGGTCTGGGGGTAATGAACAGTTCTTTACATCCTCTGAAAGTAAAAGACAAGCGAGTAGTAACAGATGCATCATCAGATTTCGGGCCAGTTTTTCGACGTTCTCCTGTATATCTAGTAATCCAACAAGGTTGAATGCAGAATCTTCGTCTTTAACAAAGGAACAAGCTCAAGAAAACTATGGCGTACCTTGGGAATCACAAAGTGGCTTTCCAATTTTTCTGGTTTCTGGCTTTTCTCTTCCATCGCCATCGACACACCAGCATTCTCCCGTTGCTGAGTTACACTGAATTTGTTTATATGATCCATCACTATCACATAGAGGAACATATTGATCGCGTTCGTTGACTTGAGCAGCCTTATTGTAGCGACTGTGACATAAAGGCAGGGGCTTCGGCTCTGTTAAAGCTAGAGAACGAAAACACGTAATCTTAAGATCGGCCCTTTGGTAGCCACTTCAATCAAAGGCACAAAACGAGAAAACTATATTATTGCTAGTTCAGATGTCATCGATGTCTACTTATTTCATTTATTAGTGTCATCCCATTTCAATACTTCATGTAACACTCGTCCACAAGTGTATCGTCAAGCTTACATGTCTACTTTTGTACACTAGGAACTGCGAGGATGGCTCGCTACGTTCACTGTAAAATAATTAAGCATTTACCCAAGTTATTGTCTTTCGTGTACAATGTGCGTGCCTGTGTGTCAGTGCATGTTCGTAGCGTAACCTTTCACTTTTATTGATGTAACTGATTGCAATATGGTCAATAAAGGTTAGAAAAAAAAGGCAATATCATTGATTAACTAGGTAAACAACCGCTTAGTTAGTGAAGTGGCAGAAGATCTCATTTACCCATCTGCCAGATTTGGATGCTTATTTTGTTGTCTTTCGCCCATTGATGGGATTAATTGCTCGAGCTAACTCCCTTCGAGTACGTGTTAAGCTAATTCTCATTATTAAAACTGGATCATTAGATAATGCAATTCGAGAGTATTCATTGGCTTAGCCATCATGGGTTATGAGCCATTATACCATGATCTACAAACATGGCAAGCATATGCGTGATATTTTGGGCCTTTTTTCATTGTAGTCTAGTTTTCTATATTTTGTGGGCATTTTTAATAAAACAAGTACTCCACTCGCGCTTGTTGGCTATCTATCATCTTATACCCAACGCGCTTTCGTGGAATAATTGTTAAATATACAATCACGAGTAACGTGTAGTATTATATATACCGTCACAAGTAAGTCGAACGAAAATATACTACTCGTAAAATTATAAAAAAGAACCTCCATTTGAGACCCGACTGGTGTATTTTCCATAGCGCTCGCCTTACTAATGAAGATATCGACGACTCATTTCTCGCTTTTTAATAATGAAAATGGCGAGAGACTACTTTATGAAAAAAAGGATAGAGGATTTAACATAATCGCGTGGAAGTGCGAAATGTCTCTTCGAGAGCGGTCAGATATTTCACAAATGAGTGCAACGAACGGGCGAAATATTTTTCTACACGAGAAGAGAAATTTTGCATCTCCAAAAGGCAATCTAATGTTTCATATATTATACAATATTTTCCATTGCGCTAGCCTTACTCATGAAGATATCGACGACTCATTTCTCGCTTTTAGTGAAAATGGCGAGAGACTACTTTATGAAAAAAAGGATAGAGGATTTAACATAATCGCGTGGAGATCCGAAATGTCTCTTCGAGAGCGGTCAGATATTTCACAAATGAGTGCGACGAAGGGGCGAAATATTTTTCTACACGAGAAGAGAAATTTCACATCTCCAAAAGGCCATCTATGTTTCATTTATAATACAATAATATAACACCAAACCATTTAACTTTCGTTGCGAATGGCGCGATTTCACGTGAAGATAACATATTATTTTCACGTTGTAGATATCGGGTTTTCGCGCGAAAGTTCACCTTGGTGTTTATATAAAAAATATCCTCTATTTATTAACTACTAAAAAATAAAATGTATAAGTAATAAATCTAACTTACCTGAACAGTTAAGTGATCCTCTAACTCCCGTGTCCGTTAACTCGTTACCATACTCATCAACACACCAACAGAATCCAGTGGAGCCATGGCACTGAGAGGCTTGGTAACCACCGTCCTCGCGGCACTGCGGAACAAACATCCCTGGAGGGGGCTTGGAGAAGGACGCCAAAATCTTGTCACGTTTTTTCTTGCACGGTGGCTCTTTTCCTTTTCAAGTACGATTAAGCTTAAATGAAAACCTAATGAATGCGCAGCTCTGCTTGTTAACGCACGAGTCAACTATAAACTAGACTTCGAATAGGCTCCCTTAGTGGGGCGGAAAGCCGGCCGAGCAAAGTGTCCACACGCGATAAATTCTTTGATGGAAAATATCTACTTGAAGGCGTTCACAGTTTGTCTACATGCCAAGAGCTTATTTTAATGCAAACTTTTTAGCCCTTATTAGAAATCTCAGTCAATGATGCTGAGCTTTATTTTGGTAGATAACTGCGTGAAAATACGTAGGATGCTAAGCTACGTTCTACTATTGAAGTAGGCTTTAAAAGAGAACCACTATCTAATCCCAATTGGTACAAGTGGTAATCAGTCTCATACAAGATTTCAATGGGAAACATGAAAACATTGTGCTATCAAAAGAGCTCGACTGATCTTTCAAAGCGATAAGCGTATCTATAATGGCGATCTTAAAGGTAACATGAACTCCCTTACCGCAGCTTGGTCTTCCATTGATGCGACTCCCCCTCACTTCATAGCCATACTCATCCACGCACCAGCAGTACCCTGATAACACATCACACTGGACTGGGTGATAACCTCCATTCGCCTTACAGTCTGGCACGTGTATCCCGACAACAGGGACGCCTCTAACACCCAGAGCTTGACGTCGTTGGATTTGACACGAGCTTAGCCAGCCTGAGAAAAAGATCAATCAAAACAAAGTGGCTGTTAAAAAGGAAGGATTTGTTACTTCTGGTATACCAGCCCAAAGTAACCTTAGACTCAAGATTTAGTCACAGGTTTTCATCGATACGTTCGAGTAGTTACTACTTTCAGGCATCGTTTCTACAATTCTTTACGTTATGTTAGATCTGGAAAACTGAGAAGGACTCCATGTGTCGCTGGTTTAAAAAGGGGCTCAGCTACAGCGTTCTGGATCTCTAATAAATACCAATCTTAAGTCAATTAGCAAACTTTCATTTGCCTGCTAAGGTAAATGCTGCAATATCTGATTGGCTGAGCTGTTAGTCATAAGGTTGTCTACAAAATTGCGACGTTTTCTCGTTCCTCGAAGTTTTTGAGTAAGATTTAAAAACAATTTCCGTGAAAACAAAAGGAGTAACATTCACCGTTACTTGTTAAAATTTAAACTGATGAGCCCCCGTGACCAGTTTACAATTCAGTCTACGCGTTTCCCTAAACCACGAACAATAAATAATTACTTAATATACAGAGAAATGATTGGAAATCCTAACTGGAAAAAATTAACTCGAATAAAACAATTCGACTACTCACAATCGATTCGTGTTATAATAATTAACGAGGCCGAAGGCCGAGTCAACTACCACCTCATCATAGAAAGCCCAAGCTTATAATGTAATTTTCAAAAGTTGACGAGTTGCATTTCTTTAAACTTCAAGATCTCTCCCAGCAGTTTGCACTAACCAAGTAATGAACATTCCTGCTTTGCCCTGGACCGCGTCCCTGGTATTTCATTTCCGTTTCTATCAACACACCAGCATTCTCCTGTGGTCTGGATACACTGTTTGTCGTCGTATGAACCGTCCGCCTTACAGCGGGGAGAAACGTGTCCGGGTGGAGGGTTATCAAGGCACTCTTCGCGACGAGATTGGCATACGGTCATCGTTTTAGCTGTTTAATGAAGGAACAACGAAATGAACACTCACAACAATTTCATGCCGATGGCGTTACATTAGAGAGTATAAGCGATGTACTTATCTACATTTAGAGTTTCAAAAAGGGCGTTGTTCCCTAAAACTGCTGCTATTTATCAACGTAAATGAAGTGCTGGCATCCGGAAACTATGTGCAGTATCCAGCGGCAGTAGTAAAGTTGTGGCATGGAAACTCTGTACAAATACGTTAATGCACGACGTTTATGCTCTTGTAAATTGCCTTGCCTATTGATTTTGTATGAGACTTCAAGCGCAGTGAAGTATATGATAACAAAGTCATTGTCCCTCTACGCCCTCTTCTCTTTCGCAATCTTAGTTTCGGATGAAGTTCTTAATGTAACGTGTATATGAAATAATACTTCACTTGAAGTTCTTAATTTCGGATGAAGTTGTTTCCAGTAAATACACAAGGAAACATTCACTAAATCTAGCTCTCTCTAACATACCTATGTCAGAACAGTTCGGTTTGCCCCATTGATGAGTTCCCGCCAGCTCGTTTCCATTCTTGTCAACACACCAGCATTTGCCTGACATATCATGACACTGAACAGGCTTAAATGAGCCATCTAGATTACAGCTTGGGACAAATAAGCTGATTGGGGTCCTTTTGCGCATGGCCATAGCCCTTTTGTTTTCTTTCTGACACGGAGTCATAGCAGCTTCAAGAAAAAAGGAAGATTGAAAATCTGCTCTGCACTGTTTTAATTAAGAAAGATTTTACTTAGATACTAGTAATCTTTTCATACCTTGTATCGTACAGTTTGGTTTTCCACTCTGTCTCGTTCTGGGAACTTCATGTCCATCTTTGTCGACACACCAGCAGACATCGTAAGCTTTAGCACATTGCACCTCCTCGTAGCCACCGTCGGGTTTACATTTTGGAAGCGAGCGACCACTAACTTGGACGTGAGGGCATGATGATGACAACGTCTTGACATGCTCACTGACACAAGCTGAGAGTGGAGCTGATGGGTATAAATGATACAAAGATATCTTAGTTAATTGGAAATTGATGAAATACAAATTCCATTTATTCGAGAAGAGATTGGTTTACAACAAGCTACATGTAACTACGATTAAGAAAATAACCAATTATCTTCTGTGTGAATGTGTTGCTAAAAAGATGGCCAAATAACTAAAATTATCAGTGACGTTCTTATTTCGTAATTCCTCAGTCGTCACTCATCAGCCAGTATTACGTTCGAGTTCAAGTCAAGATTTGTTGTGATATACGCTTACTTTGGTGAAAAGAGATCACCAGCTATTTTCCAGGTATAACACAGAAAATAAGAAAGATAAAAGACTAAAATTGAGAAAAAATACCTTCAACAAGTGGCTAAAAAGACAAGTTTAAAATACAAAATTGAAATCTATTTACAGGACTAGATGTACCTTATTCATGTAATAAAATTTAAGCTAAGACTAATTAAAGATTACAAAATATAAATTTACGTACTGACCTAAGCCTACAATACGTTGGCGAAAAAAGGTTAATCCTCCAAAAAGTGTTTTTCCTACCACACAACCTTCTTCACTACAGTTTATGTTTCTGGTAAGAACATTGAATGGTGGAATAAGCAGGTCTCTTCTGCAGAGACTTGAAGTTTCTGAAATCATCAGCAGTTAACCTACTATCCATACCTGGTTTATCTGACGAAACACGCGTGCAACGCCTAACACAACCACAGTCACAGCATTTGGACGATTCTGGACAGTCACTATCCTGTGAGCATGACTGCTCAGTCATTTCTGCTGGACATCTGTTTGCGTCTGATATGAATGGACACACTCCTGGACGAACTAAGAACGGTTGGCACATTTAAATTAGTTTATTTGAACCCAAGCACGGAGAGGATTTTTGACTTCTTAGACTCTAAAATCAAAAAAGTCCTCTCTGGTCAATTACAACAAGCGTTAATTCTTCAATGGACCAATCAGCACGTGGAAAAAGTCTTCAACACAAATAACAAATTCATTTTTTTTTAACAATTAGACTACAAGCCCTCGTTTTCAATGAGCAATTATAGTTCAGCATAAAATTGTCTCCGATTCTTATTGGTTTAGTGTTCATACGCAGAAAGACACTATATAAACAATAGTGTTTCTGTCAAGGAACTATCGGCTGATAGTTGCCCCGCGGAAATGTGATGTTCTTAAAACAAATATGCTAGTTTTAAGAGCATCAAATTTC
This sequence comes from Catalaphyllia jardinei, assembly GCA_022496165.2. NCBI lineage: Eukaryota > Metazoa > Cnidaria > Anthozoa > Scleractinia > Caryophylliidae > Catalaphyllia > Catalaphyllia jardinei. Next base: position 43,264,540 of record CM042746.1, on the reverse strand, counting down.
TTAGGGCGAACTACCAGACCGATAGCTCCGAGACATACACACCGTATTGTCTTTATTGTTCACCACTAAATTTTCTTACGCGCGCCAGTTCAAAAATCACGTTGCCGTTTAAGGACGTTCGCGCCTAAAAACTTCCCGCGCACAGCCTTTTTTTAAACTTTGACTAAAGGTAGAAAATTATAAGATTAGATTAAAAACGTAAAAAAATTCGGGGGTCACCGAACTCGTTTTGAAGATAAGGCGTAGCACAGACCATAGCATTTCTAGGATTTCCAGTCATTCGAGGCGATTCTGGTCGGATTCATTACTATCGGCATATATTTAATTTGAAGAATCATATCTAAGTTATGTGAGTTTAACACAGCATATATAAGCCTATTTGATAGATCTTTGCTACATATGTCATTAAATCAGCTAAAATTAGCCTTAAAACCCACAACCTCTAAGTCACGCACACCTGTATCCTTGTACCAATTCGACCCTATTTGAACAGTATACGATAAATAATTAAAACTTCCCACGCACAGTTTTTTTTTGTTTTTTAGTATAATGGAAAGAATCAGAAAAGGAAGTGATCCGCCGAAACAAAAGTGGGGGTCACCGAGCATCCAACAAAAATATTCGCACACCAAGTTAACGCAAAGGTCATCAGCTCTATATTTTGTTGAGTTTTGGACTCGGTGCCCGCACTTGAAAATGACGCTCCGGCACGCTCGTGACCAATGAATGACGTGCGCACTAGAGATGCGCAGTAGCAATGGGCGGGAACGTCCTTAAGTCAAATGTAACATTTGAAAAAGAAAGCAGACAAAAACCACTTAATACAATTTCGACGAACACTATCGAGTCACGTGATCAAATTCAAACCAATAAGATTCGAAGAAAATTTAGTGGTGAGCTATAATTAAACAATAGAGTGTTTCTGTCGAGGAACTATTGGCTGATAACTGCCCCGCGGAAATTTGATGTTCTTAAAACAAATATTTGCCCGAGAAGCGAAGCTTCGAGGGCAAATATGCTAGTTTTAAGAACATCAAATTTCCAAGGGGCAACTATCAGACCGATAGTTCCGAGATATAAACACTCTATTGTCTTTATTGTTCACCACTAAATTTTCTCGTAGCGGCATGCCTCAAATTGAAAACCACGATAATTTATTTATCAAAATTTCCAACCGCTATGGAGCGCTTAGGTGTTTCGTATTTTCCGCTGTATCCACTTCAGATGATATCTACACATGTATAAACAATTTTATAAGTCAACTGTTGACTTTTAAAGAAGAAACTTCTAAAGAGGAAACCTCGAATCTTGAAAACCTGTCCGCTTGACGTTTTACTATAGCGAAGTTTTAGGCAGTTTTCAGCCTAAAAAAATACTTCTCTTGCTCTCTTCTAGCTAAAATCGATATCGGACGATAACTTCCTTTCATCTTATCTAAAAAAAACTGTAAGAGAAAGCTGCCTTTAATGAGCCACTTCCGCTGAGCGGGCACTATCGTCTGATAGTCGCCGTAGGGCATTCTATTGACAGATGGTGCCCGCGCGAGATTGTACCACGTGATCAGTTTTGACCAATGACGACAAAGGAAAATTTAGTGGTGAACTATAATGGGTGATAAATGAAATAACAGAGAATAACAGAGAATTAACTATGAAGTGTAAATTTTAGTGCTAATTTAACCCATGAATAACCCACTGGGCGTTAGCCCTAGTAAAGGGAATCAGGGAACCACACGAGATAAAGGAAAAATCTTTTGACCTCGATGGGAATCGAACCCACGACCTCCGGATTAGATCTACCGTCACTCTGCCGACTGAGCTACGAGTTCGGACAGAGAAAGTTGGGGTCGATTAGGATGGTGAATCGCGACGAAGAGAAAGTAAGGGTACATATGAATGTTGTGCCGCGTAGCACTATGAACACAAATGAAATAACAGAGAATTGGGTAGCTTAGCCAATCAGATTACAGCGGGATGCATTAGCTGGTATACTAGTTTACAACTCCACCAAAAAGCACTTAATGGTTGGCCCCAGACGACGATCGAATAGTATCCCATGATGCATTTCGTTTAGTCTTATATTATCACTGCTTACGCGACGTGATCATTTATTCCACGCTCTCACGATGAAACCGTGGTGTGCTTTCACACTTGTCTGAATAAATTACTGTGTGAATTGCGTGGTTTCTGCTTTCAATAATACCGATTCAATTTATATTCATTGCGTTTTCAAGGAGAATTTATCCCACGCTCTCACGATGAAACCGTGGTGTGCTTTCACACTTATCTGAATAACTTACTGTGTGAATTGCGTGGTTTCTGCTTTCAATAATACCGATTCAATTTATATTCATTGCGTTTTCAAGGAGAATTTCGCCGTTACAGTGAAGGGTTTTTCTTATGTTTTGTTGGTCTGTCGAGAAGTACATATAAGCTATGTGGAAAACATATGCGAACGAAGCGGCGGTTGTTTCCCCTGCCGACGAATTATTCGCTGGGGTAAGAAGCCCTGAGCTGATACGAATAAGTTCTTCTTGTGATATCACGGTAATTTCTCAAGATTCTGCGACTGTTTCAGGCTTGTTAACCGAAAAAAAGTGATTTCCGGAGTTGCTTTTGTGTTTTAATTATGCGGCACCGCGGAGGTGTGAGGTGTGTTTTGAAACAGTAAGCTTATTTTAAATCAGCTAGAAGTCATCCTAAAAGAATGGCAAAATTCATGACCCTCCTGCTCGTTCCTTTTTACAGTGTCTCGACCCAAGATGGACTGATCCGATAATATACGATTGCTTTGGTCTTTCGAATTAATACCTGTCTCCCGCCGCTCAATACGTGAGACCGCTTGACAATCGTTTACCACCAGTGGAACTGGCGACGAATACGACTGTAACTGTGCTACTTCGACCTCTTACTGCTTAGTGAGCGATGAATTATTACAAAAAACACCTTCCAAAATAACCATTTTGACTCCATACTATGATGATGCACGGAAATAGAGCGCCAAGCGAACTGAGACAAACAAACATTCACACACGCAACACTGGTATGTTACGAAATTTCAGTCAACTTCAATCGCTTAAAAGGTCAAGAAAATGTGGGTACTTCTCGGTACTTCTTGGCCAAAACTTACTAATATGTCTATATTTTGTGACGTGATGCCCAAAAACGGAAGACATCAACATACTAAGCAAAAAAAAAGAAATATTCATGACCTTGTTACTGGTCAATGACTACTTTGTGATGCGAATAGTCACATAACACAATCAAAGACAAGAATATTATAATAAGGCTGCCCTTTTGAACACTTGCAAATCATTATAATCGTGTCAAAGAATTAAATAGTGCCCTTTTCTTACCTTTTAATACAATACAAATAAGAAATAGACGCGTTGAAAACTACGTTATTTCACGATGAAATAAATGATAACTTCGATGTTGCGTCATGTACGTAGAAAATTGCATCATGGGATACTATTCGATCGTCGTCTGGGTTGGCCCCAAGGGAAACAGTGAGTTTTGTTTCTCCGAGACCCTCAATGTTTCCCGAGGCGAAGCCGAGGAAAACATTGAGGTCGACCCACGGCACATGACAAGTTTTCCTCCAATCGAAAAACGTATTTGAGTTGGAAGGTATAACAAAGACATTTCGCCCTGACTGGCTCCAAAAATTTCATTCTTATTAATTGATTTACGTTGAAAGAGCATTTTGAAGTAAAACGATTGACTTCCGATTTCCAACAATGAACTATTAACTGAGGAGCGAGGGGCTATTATGGTTCCATTACAAGGACAATCACTTTTTTTACAGATGAATTGATGTTATAATGTATCGCCAGTTACCTTGAGCAGGGCATTTTGGTTTACCCCAACGATGTGTACCAGCAATCTCGTAGCCACGTTTGTCTGAACACCAACAGAAGTTCGTGTTTCCAAAGCATTGAATCTCTGCATATTCCCCGTTCGGTTGACATTCTGGAACAAACTTTCCAACAGAGGGGACGCCGTTGAAGCCTAAAGCATTTTGTCTTTCTTTAAGACAAGGAGTTAGCTCTCCGGACCCTTAGAACGAAGACAAGCGTACACAGAAGTATCAACGTAACAATCACACCGTTAGAACACACACCCAAAGACATCAAATGGTTTCATTCTCTTCCCTCGAATTTAAAGGAGCACAGTCACGGTATTGGGTTATTTTGACCATCGACAAAATTACCGTTAAATTACTTTAGAAAGATAGAAAAACACCAAAGAGTTATAAAATAATAAACGAACCATAAAGGAACAAGTATGGTTAAGGATGGAGAGGATTGACAAGGATTACAAACAACGAAATTGAAAACTTTAGGCTAAACTTTTCAAACTATTTAACCGTGACTGTGCTTGGTTCAGTTGGCCAATGATTCCGTTTAGAGTGACATTATTTCTTCAATTTCTTGAATGACTAACCGGCTGCCAGGCTACAAATGGGCATTCCAGTGACCCTAGTAAACATCAATTCTTTGCCGTACTCATCAACACACCAACAGTACCCTGTTTGTCTGTAACATTGTACGTCTTGATATCGACCGCTAGACTTGCACTTTGGAGAAAAGTGACCCAGTTGCAAACTGGAGAGACGTTTTTGCTCAGCAAGACAGGATGGAAGAACTCCTAAGTAGCGCAACATTAAAAAAGCAAAACAATGTTAGGAAGAAGAGAAAACGTTTGTAATGTAACCTAGAAACGTAAAAAAAACCTTAAAAAGATTGTAACTTAGTTGAGCACTAAACATGGATTCAACCCGAGTACGTCATCGCTTTAAATATAGTTAATATACTGAAATCGTTACTGAACCTGACAAATGTCTTTGTTGTATGTTATTGTAGGCTATCTTTGGGGTTCATCCTGCACAAAATGAGGTGGCAAAATGCAGAAGGTTGTTATGTGTGCATGTGATGCTTAAACAACTAATTAATCAAGGCATGTACAGGGTCAAGAACCTTCCAACATCAATCTTAATCTGTTTGTTTGCTTTGATGTTTATCAAGTTTCTTAGCCATTTTCCTCTGTTAAATATGCTTTTAAAAACCTTAAAGAAATAACTGAATTCTTTACCTTTACACTTATCCATGCATTTTTCATTGGATGGGAAGTTGTTGGCATTGCCTCCACACCCACTGTATACAAAAGTAAGGCATTCTCCCGAGGTAGCCTCATAGTATTGTGCAAATATTGATGCCAGGCATCCAAGCTGACCAGGTTCTGGAGCCAGGTTGCATAGCCAGTCTAAAAAGTTCAAATAGCCCAGAAAATCGTGGATAAAATTTTCGTGGATAAAGGACTACACTTTGCAGCTGTGTAGACTAGAGGTTTCAGCTAGGTCCCAAGTTTTAAAAGAAGGCTATTTCCAGCCATCGTTCGATGGCGATTAATTATGTTCAGTAATATGCTTGATCAGTATCTTGGTAATAGAAAGGTTTATGAGCAAAGTGACATAAGACTCATTATTTTTTTTCTCGAGCATCTGAGCGGACCGGAATCCTAAATCCTCGTATCTGATTGGCTAATTACACGCACATGACCGTTCCAGCTTTTTACGATACGGCCTACGGGCCGGATTTTTTTCCCGTTCAACGCTGTACCTAAATTTCGCTCCTGAACGACGATAAGACGACGCAAGTTATCTCAGTTCACTTTTAAATGACAAAGAAAGTCAATGTAAGTAAATTCATTTGAATGTTTTGAAGTTGCGAGAGTTTGCTTGGTTGTTTGTAGCTTGGCGCTGTGACAATGCGTAATCCTGTGTTTCTCTCGCCCTAAAATTTGAGTCAATTTTAATTCGAACTTACCTCTTTGCTGTATTTAGGATAATTTCTGTGGAATACACTTAACGAATTTCTTTACTTTCTGCTATTCAGTTTAAGGTAGAAAAGTCTGATTTCTATTGATTTTAATAGCAAAGGCTGTATTGTTTTTGCAGCAAAACTTTAAACTTTGCATGAAATTTCACACCGGAAAAACCGTTTTGAAGAACCTAACTGGGGAAATAAATGCAACTAACATAAAGTAGATCAAAAAATGTCTGTTAGTAGACGGCGCACAATGACAAAGTTGTAAAAACAAACCCATTTGTAAACTGTAAAACCAATTTACTGAAGGGAAAAAATAAACATGTTATTTGCTTGCGTAGGGTCGGTCCGTATGGTGAAAAAACTGTGACCTCGGGAGTGAAAATGCTGCCCTCGGCCTGCGGTCCCGGGCAGCATTTTCAAGCCCTCGGTCACAGTTTTTCATCATACAGACCTCCCAGCCGGCAAATAACATATATTTACTAGTAGTTGCGAATGGAATATTTCACAGCGTCACGGAAAATGCCAATTTTATGCTTTTGGAGACCGCGCGACGGGCCCTGACGAGGCGAAATATTAAGTGGCTCCTGACGCGACTAGAAAATAATTTCAAATCAAACCAAATCTCTTTTTATTCTAACCTTTCAGGCAAATGTTTTTTTTAGCGAATTTGAGTGGGTGGTTCTTACTGAGAGAGACAGCGTCTTAACTACTGACGTTTCAGCCGAGAAAAAAGCTTCACCTTTGAGAACAAAGCGAAAGCCTTTATATTTGAAGACTACAATAACTTAAAAACACTTTTACGCATACTTGATTTCATGATCGTATAGTGAGGTTTCTTTGTATTCCATTTTATTAAACGTGTGCAAAAATGTCGGTAGAAATAGAATCCCATAGAAATCAATACATTGTCACTGGCTCAATCTTCCATGCATACTTACCTAAATTTCCGCCGCAAGGAAATATATGCATCAGCATTTCCTAAAGCGGAATAGGCCACTTCCGAGTTAACTCGTGCCTCTCTTTCAAAATTAGGGTCTGAGTGGGGTTAACCGACCAGCGACAAAGGGCGGAAAATATTACGGACTACCGACAAAACAAGGAAGCATTTACTGACAAGCGACAAAAAAAATTA
>CM042746.1:43232665-43251867 GCA_022496165.2 Catalaphyllia jardinei | reverse complement strand
TTCTTTCTTTCTTTCTTTCTTTCTTTCTTTCTTTCTTTCTTTCTTTCCTTCTTTCCTTCTTTCTTTCTTTCTTTCTTTTCATTTTATCAGTTTCTTCTTTATGTACATCAAATCCCAAGGTTACGTTGTCCATCTAAAAAAAAGACAGCGCTTACAGAAAATGTAAGAAAACTCCAGACCTGAAGATGGACATCTCAGGTAACCAGTGGTCCTTGTTCCTTTGATTTCTTTTCCAGACTCGTCTACACACCAACATTCACTTGAGGCTGGAAGACACTGGATCTCTTCAAATCTACCATCGCGTTTGCACGATGGAATAAGCCGGAACGGTGTGGCTGGGAGTTGTAAAGCTTCTTTGTGTTTCTTCTGACAGGTAGACAGCGGATGTTGACCTATCCGAACATGGATAAATAAAAGCAAGTCGTTTAAAACGGGTATAACTATCTGCATATACCTGTGAGGTGAGTTGTCACGTTACAAAGTATTGCCCAAACTGGAATTAAATGTACATAAACCAACTTAAGACTAACCTGGAAAGCCACATTTAGGTTTTCCAAGCCTAGCAGGCAAGGACGTTTCTTTGATTGGATTTCCATCCTCGTCAACGCAGAAGCAGTCGAGGTTCTGGCACTGGATAGGTTCGAAAGAGCCATTCTCATCACATCTAGGGATCATCTTCCCTGGAAGGGGATTCTTCGCATATTCTACGTATCGTTCTTGGCAGGTAGATAAATGTGTTTCTGTCGGTAGATGTGTGAAAATAAACCATCACTATACGTACTACACAAGAACCGTAACAAATTATAATATAATAAGTAGAGAGACTGTTTTGCAATAGGATTCGACTTAAACTAGGGTGATTGAATGCCTAGTTCTGTTTTATTTGTTAGTAACGGCAAATTTAATAATTGTCTTGAGGGTTCTGATGACGGACACACAGGGTCTCAGAAGAAACGTAAGCGTAGATAGAGACAATTCAAACACCTGCCTATTATGAGACATTTAACAGGCTCAGTTGTCCTGGTCCCTGGAAGTTCCTTTCCATCCTTGTCTACACACCAGCATTCTCCAGTAGACCCTTGACATTGTACCTCTTCGTACTGTCCATCAAGTTTACATCGAGGTGCCAAAACACCCTGGAGATACTGCAAAGGAGCCTCGCTATGTTTACGTTGACAGGAAGTCACAGTACCACCTAAGACAGACAAAACATAACAAATTTTTACATAAAGATTTTTAACTATCGAAAAGAAAAAGCGATTGGACTCTCGCTTACTTATAAATGTACACACAGGTCTTCCCACTGACGTACTAATCTTTGTTCTCGGCATTTCAATTCCCTTCTCGTTAACACAGTAACAGTATGAGCCATAGCATTGCATAGGGTTAAATGAACCATCAGCTCGGCACCATGGAAAATGTTTATCTCGATTCGGGTTTTTCATCCAGCTTAATAGCCTCTTTCTGCAAGCGCTTAATTTACCTAGAAATGGAAACAAAATATTGCATGTAAGGTAAGAGGCGTGTTTGAGCGAGTTCTTCAAAGAGTACATGTCTCCACAAGAAGAGAATGAGATTGACGACATATATCGCCATTTGGGGGGTTTTCCCAGGCGCAAAAGAGAGGTCGTTTACCATCTCCCGTGAAATGGAAAATAGGGCTCATACAACCATCAGTAAAAGGGACCTACAGCCGAATTACTATTTAAATTGTCAGTACAAAGTCAAACGAATAGTTTTTGAGAATAAGGTAAATTAACTAGCTGCGTTGTAGGGCACAGACAGCCCAGTGCCCAAAACTTGGCCGCTTGGGGTTAGAGTTACGAGATATTTCAATGTACTCGTTATAGAACACTTAACTTTGAATTTAAATTAAAGGAATACAAAGAGAAAAGGAATACAAACCGAAATCAGGGCAAATTTCCAGATTAGAACCTCTAGTACCAGGTAGTTCATTCCCATCGCTATCCACGCACCAACAATCTCTCGAGGACATTCCGCATTGGATCTCAGACCAACTCCCATCTGGTTTACAAAAAGGAATAAATTTCTTCGAATAGAAAATAGAGTCTCGGCGCTTTTTCTCGCAAGGTGTGATGTTGGCATCTGAAAACAAACACGCGTAAGAAAAAATGAAAAATTCATTCAGGTATCAGAAAGCGTTTATGAATTTCGAGAAGCAAATATATGATGCTAAATGGAAGTGAAGTGGAAAATGAAAAAAAATACGCGATTTAATATGAGGGTTCCGTCACATCATATTCGCATATCTATGAATTGGGTTTCAAATATATATGTAATTAAGATACTATAGATTACCTGGGTGTGTACAATTCGGTTGTCGGAAGGAATTAACTGTCTTGGTTCCAGGAATTTCTTTTCCTTGCGGAGAGATACAAAAACAAACTCCTCCAGCACATTGCACCTGCGCATAACTACCATCCACGCTACAGCGAGGGATATACCGGCTGAAGGGCTGCCGCCACCGCCTTAAGAGTTCCTGGTATTCCTTCTGGCAAGCAGTTAGGGGATGTACTAGTATATGACATCACAACAAATGGCATGTGTTAAACGCTCGCATTGACAGTACAGATCACGAAGCGTCGTTGTGGGGCCTTTCGTTCATGTGTGAAATTTTGTACCCTTTGTTGAGTATCTTTTGGAACAAATTCAGATCTTTAATTTCAGTACTCTCTATAACTATATATAAATAAATTATACAACCAGTTTTATAAACCAATCCAGTGGGAGTGATTTTTCCCACATAAAAAATACCTTATAAGTCTCGTGAAAGTTTTAACTCGAACCCTCGCTTATACAGTTCTGTATTTCTGTAGTTCTTCATTTCGATCCTCGGTACCTTGTATAAGCTAAATAAAGGTGGTTTGCTTAGTTTCCTTGTTTGAAGGGTTTCTGACTTTATATTATTCAAACACTTTCCACAGGAGAACACTCCACAAGCAGCCCAGTCTAGAATCTTTGTTTATATAATAGTTCATTGCAGATGCTACCATTTGAAGCTCAAAATAAAAAGAATAATACAACACAAATATAACACACCTAATCCTGTGCACTTCAAAGGCCCCATTCGTCTTGTTCCGTTTAACTCATTTCCTTGTTGATCCACGCACCAGCACTCATTGCTGGATCCATGACACTGAACCTCCACGAAAGACCCTTCTAAACGGCACTGAGGGACGTAAATGTCCTGCTCAGATGAGCTAAGTGCGTCTTGGTGCATTCGCTGGCAAAGTGTTTGACCGTCACCTATAAAGAGAAAAACTAGAATGTTAGTCAAGTCAAGAGTTACATGTTGAAGAAAGCTCTTCTTCATTTCAAAAGTTGCCAATCAGAAATAATTCGTCCATGGACCCCTGGAAATAATAAAATTTGGAGAAATTGTTACGTGTAAAATATTATAATCCGAACCCGGACAACAGGCAATAGACGCTTCATAGAAGAAGGGCAGTAGCCAAGTTCTGTACCCACAGGGATGGTGAACTTCAGTTTTGCCAAAACTGTAAACGCAACCAGTTTCTTTTGATTTTTGCTTAGTTCTCTGTTGTTTTGTGCTGGGTTTTTTGGGTGGGTGTGTGTGTCTGTTTGTTTGTTTGTTTGTTTTCTTTAAACAGCAATACAACAGGTCACTTTCGAAATATTAAGATTCAGCTTGATAGTGACGCCCGGAGGACACAAACAAAGGAAGTGAATAAACATGTTGTTCAATTCCCTTTGTTTTTGTCCTCTAAGCCCCCCTCTAAGCCCCACTGCCAAGCTGAACTTTAATATATGTAATTTTTTTAAAAGACGATTTGTTCATATATGATATGCATATCAACATCATAATGTCAAGACGAACATCGTAATTCCAAGACAAAACGTCTTAATGTCAAGACGTATTCCATAATGTCACGTTTAAGCTCCACATGCCAACGCAATAATGCCACGACAAACACTTCATTGCCAGTATAAATTCCAAACATTAAGACAAACATAATTTTGACACTGATAACGCGCCATAAGCGACACGATTTCAAATTAAGATCGCACACGAAAAAGATCCGCAGTGCATGGTTTCTCAATGTCAAGACAAACATCATAATGTCAAGACCACCATCTTTTTAAAAGGCGTTTGTTTTATTCATATATAAATATACATATGAACCTCATAATGTCAAGACGAGCATCATAATGTTAAGACGACCATTCAATTTTTTTAAAAGACGATTTGTTCATATATCATATGCATATCAACATCATAATGTCAAGACGAAAATCGTAATTCCAAGACAAAACGTCTTAATGTCAAGACGTATTCCGTAATGTCACGTTTAAGCTCCACATGCCAACGCATCAATGTCACGACAAACAGTCTAATGCCAGTATAAATTCCAAACATTAAGACAAACATAATTTTGACACTGATAACGCGCCATAGTCGCCAACTGCATTTGCATAAAAGCACGCCAGTTTTGTACCTGTTTCACCACATCTGGGTTCTCCAAATAACGTATTAATGTTGGTCCCCTTTACTGCCCTGCCATTATCGGGATCGACACAAAAACACATCACCCCTCGGCACTGAACTTCCTCAAAGCTTCCATCGGGCCGGCATCTCGGTATTTCCTTGTCTGGTCTTGGACTTCTGGAATGATCTAGGTAACGACGCTGACACAGTGTCAAACGAACATCTGAAACCAAGAGGAATAATGGTACACGAGTTGCAGTTCTTTTTTAAGTTAACGGAGCCAAGTACATATGTTGACAGAGTAATCGAATATTCCTACTTCACTCTGGTAGGCCTACGTATAAAAGGTACTGAACGCACTTGCCATTGATTTTAAAGAGGTATTGAGATCTCAGCAGAAGTTCTATCACCCTAGCGAAATAGGTGTCGCACGTTTGTATTCCTGGTAGCTCGCAATACTGCAAATGTGGCGGAGAAATTGTTCTAAAAGCAATAGTCTAAATACGTCGAAAGACGCCGATAAGACAAGAAAAGGGGAAGCAGTATTTGTAGTTTGCTTTCCGCACTGGCTTTTAAGTGTATAACCGGGTCACGAGGTCGACAGTCATTTCTCGTCTTCCCATTTCCAAAAGAGCGTGATTAATTTCTTCACAACCTGGGAAGATCTTTAATATTAGTTGTCTCGAAAGTTAGTCGCATTCGCATACTTACCTAGAACCGGGCACTTCAAACGTCCTCTAGTCTTGGATCCCTCAAGTTCATTACCACCTTTGTCTACACACCAGCAGAAGCCAGTTGATCCACTACACTGCACCTCTTCATAGCTACCGTCCTGCTTACAGCGAATAAGGTAAGAAGTACCAAATGGCACAGCGCTAGCATTCTGTTGAGCCCTCTGACAAGGAGACAAACCACCAACTGCAAAAGGTGGAAAACAACTTTTATATAGAAATCAATAAAACAGTCACTATTTGCTCTTAATTCAAGCATAGAAGGTGGCGAGATCAGTTGACTGTCGTTGTGGATTAAACAGGTTTAAAGCACATTATGAATTACCACAGGCAGCCCAGACGCACTGTTAATGAAGTTAATTTATAAACAACAGAGCCGAGTATGTGTATGTGAAGTTACAAGCAAAATTAACTGCAAAGGAGTCAACATATTTATCAAATACTTCAAAATAAATATTGTTTTGTCTTAATATCATTGTGTGTTCCTTTGTCCTGGTCTATTTTACTGCGTTTTCTCAGCTAGTTCGCTAGCCATCATGGCCGCGTGGGAGCTGTTATCTTAGAATTATAATAAGGGTCCAAATGGGGCTTAAAAATTGAAATATTGTAAGACCAAGTTTCTCTTGTTCATCCTGGCTGGTTTAAACGGCATTTTTTTCGCTTTTTGCTATTAGAGGTATCTTCCACTATAAAAGGAGTAAAGGTTGGCTACAAGGTCAACGGACCATATCCATGCGAAGCTCAATAAATTCCCGAATAATCGACGGATCCGCTCCAAATTACGATCAGCTGAACCATATATTCCGTGGTTTCCTGGATAGTGCTCTCTGGCTTCCAAAACCCAACGCAACTGCACGAGAGCCGCTCATTTATCAACATATACTTGGCCTTTTCGCTCCGCCATGGACCGTGTACTCGACGGTTTTACTACGCGTTTGAATTTAAAGCTTAGCGACCGCGCCCCGCCCGACAAAACAAACGCAGTAGTCCCCCACCGTGTCAATCAAAGGAGTCTCAAATAGCACGGTAATTTGGGAGGATCCGTCGATTATTCGGGAATTTATTGAGCTTCGCGTTGAGATGGTCCGTTGACCTTGTAGCCAGCCTTTACTTCTTTTATAGTGGAAGATACTTCTCTCGATTTTTAAACCCCATTTGGACCGTTATTATAATTCTAAAGATAACAGCTCCCACGCGGCCATGATGGCTAGCAAACTAGCTGAGAAAACGCAGTAAAATAGACCAGATGTTGACCAGGACAAAGAAACAGACAATGATATTAAGACAAAACAATATTTATTTTGAAGTATTTGACTAGTAATACCTGCCGGTAGAGTGCCAACGAGTAAAAACTGTGACAGTTGCTTGCCGAATGAAAATCAATTTAGAAATACCGGCAACTGATGGAATCCACATGGAGGATCGAAGCCATGGTCTTGTGTAAGAACTAAGCTGACCAATGCAAGTTAAGCAACACGTTCGCGGTAATTGTCATATTTTCCCCCTTGAACATCCCTCGAAAGCAAATGCTTGGAGAGTAAAAACACATCTTGCAATAGATATAAGCCTAAACAACGCATAAACACGTGGCAAAATACTGAGGTGTCAAACTCGGCGAAAGCGACATAAAATCTAAAAATTTGAAACAGCACAGTTTTTAAAATCTATTTTCAACCAGTGTTTCGTGGGTGGAAAAAATTAAACCCCAGTGCTCGTCAAAAATCCTTTTATTTCGCTAGAAATTCATCTCTGAACATATAGAAATTTAAGTTTCTTTAAAAGGTCAATGAAATGACCTTTTCCGGGTTTTTTTCCTTCTGGGTGAACAAAAATCTAGCATAAAAAAAATACGCTGAACCGGCATATTGCGAAAAAAAAAAAGTCTCCAAAAACCCTGACTTCAAAGCATTAATAGCTGCCTCACATCGGTTAAGAAAAATATATTCCTTAGCAATCTAGCTTCATCATGTTAGACCCCGGGTGTTAAACCTGTCAGGTCCTTTTGTCAAACACAGGAAGCGACAGTCGCCCATAGCACCGAAAATCATGAACATATCATAACATGAAGCAACGCTTTGGTCCTAAAAATCCAGAATTATTGTCTGAGAGCTGAAAATTGAATGGGAACAGCTTTTTCGAACTTTTCCTGGGTGATTTAGACGCGGAAAATTTGACCTCAGTGGGCTACAAAAGAGAACCAAACAAAGAACAACGCGGGACAGCGAAGAGCCGATAATGTTTTCAATTTTTTCCCGCGGCCATCGTCACGTACCTGTTGACAAGGCTTACTTGTGGATAACTTTAGCCTTAGAACTTAGCCTTAACTCTACTTAAAATTCCTCCTAATAACACGACATGAAGAGTCCTTCGTAAACACGAGTGAAGCGACTAAATCGGTTGAAAAACCGAACAGAGAAAGGTAAAAGTCTGGTAGGCTTGTCAACACCTTTACGTGTACCGATCATGATCCTGCTGATGTGATTGGTTCAGATAAAAATACTGCGATGCCATTGGCTAACTTGAAAACAATCACCGATGATGTCACTCTTACATTACCTCACATTTGCATTCGAGATTCTCATACACGGCTCTATAATGCTGCTGCCTCGTCACCCTCGCGTCCTAGCGAGGGTGACTCGTTGGCAACAACAACGGGTGAAAATAGCGTTTTTCTTACCTCAAAGTTGGTCTCTACTCCGCTCGACGAATGCCAAAGCTGGTAAGCATCGACGATCACCAACAATGCGGCCTTGACACCACTATCTCTGCGCGCTACAATTGGTCCGTCGGCAAAACAATCTACCTCTTATTCCCTACGTCATTGCAATCTCAAACAATCGACCTCTTATTCCCCACGGCCTTGACATCACCATCTCTGCGCGCTACAACTGGTCCCTCGGCAAAACAATCGATCTCTTATTCCTCAAACAATCGACCTCTTATTCCCTACGGCCTTGACATCACCATCTCTGCGCGCTACGATTGGTCCGTCGGCAAAAAAAATCGACCTCTTATTCCCTACGTCATTGGAATCTCAAGAATCTTACCTTACAACAGGAATGTTACCTTACAAACACTCGAGATCTTTTCCGTAATACGCACGGCTTTATAATGCTGCCGCCTCGCCAGCCTCGCGTCTTCGCTCGGCTGGGCTCGTTGGCAATAAATATTTTGACTCCTTTGCAGTTAATTTTGCTTATAACTCATACACATATTCGGCTCTGTTGTTTATAAATTAACTTTACTAACAGTACGTCTGGCCTGCCTGTGGAATTACAATTTTTTTTTTTAAGCTAATTTATATTGTATGAAATATGGCCTCCGAAACACTATCAGATTTCCCAGTATAGAAACTATTGCAATGTAATCGATGCTATTAGTTTCAAGTGTGACGGCTGACCTTTCACCAAATAATGTGCCCTTACGTTCACAGTGTCAGAAATAGCCCAGTGCCTGAAGTCTCCCTTCCTCGCCCGATGTACAGAGGCTGAACTTAGATGGGGAAAAAGAAGGTTCAAGATGGCTGCTATTTTTCTCGCCAAAACGGGGGAAAACTATTTATATTGTGGCACAGTTGGTTACACGTGCGCGACAGATGACGAATTGAACTAACTGACCATATCGTATCACGAGGGCAGTGGGACATTGTTGAACCAGACCCCTTTCAATTTCTGACATATTGCAATGTTCACCTTTGTTTTTAATTCCCCTCACCTGCCACTTGGGTAACGTAAGAAATAGCATACTACTCAAGATTGATAAATTAATCGAGATTGGTTACCAGTTGGGAGTGGTAATTTTCCCGTGCAGTCCAGATCTTGATTTCGATAAACTCTCGTCCCTGGAACTTCTTCTCCTTCTTCATCCATACAGAAACAAACTGATCCATGACACTGAACTTTATCATAGCCCCCGTCGGGAAGACATCTTGGCACAAACACGCCAAGACGTTTATTACGCCTGGCTAAGAACTGTTGGCGTAAACAGGCGGTGTTTGCCGAAGGATCCACTAGAAAGAAAACAAACATGTAAAACAAAGCTTTGGTGGTGATTTCTGAATTGTGAAACGTTGACAACATTGACATTCACTGTATGGTTTTTCCGATCACTTACCCACGCATCGAAGTTGACATTTTGCCTTGGTGTTGAATCTATTCCCGTTACCGCTGCACCTCCCATAAATAAACTGTTCACATCGTCCTTTCTTCGAATTGTAAAACCATTGCGGCAAGAAGCCTTTACAAGGGCCCTTGATCATTGGCAAAATGCAGATGTCACCAGCTGCAAGGCAAGTAGAGCTGAAGGTGAATTACGAGGAGAATTAACGAGCTAAATATTTTCCGGTCTTCAACAATTAGGCGCATTGACACTAAAAACAATTTCAACAATTCAATACAATTTAAATTTTAAAAAAACAATTAACGATTTGGAGCGTTGAACGTTTCAACTGGGCTTTAAATTTTGCTTGATGAAATTCCAACCTCGTCGCAAACTCGTCATCAGGAAAGGGAAAAGCCCCGGGAACGAGGTAGACCTCGCCGTTCCGAGGATCTTTCAGGTTTTAAAGCCTAGGATGGCGAAAACACCGAAAAGGTGGAATTTCCTTGGTGTACCCGCTCCCATGATTACCCCTGAGAGATTTGCTAGACGAAGTTGCAAGTGTGAAATACCTGCATAACTGCAAGACGAGCTGCACTCTGATTGAGTCTGGAAATTATTTTTGTTCCCGCCACAGCCACCGTACACAAATGGTCTGCAGACACCACCTGCGCCATCAAAGTACCAGCGAACAATGTATCCTTTACAGTACCCAGTACTTCTAGGTTTAAGACAATCTGTACGAGACATGTTATTTCCACTACTGGGGGAAGACAGCCCTGCGATTGACGCAAACATGTAAGTTATATACAGTATTTCAACCAATGTTAGAGCAACTAAGACACGATGCAAGATACACTATGCTTCTGTTTGTCTGTCTGTCTGTTTGTTTGTTTGTTTGCTTGCTTGCTTTTAGGACTGTTGGTTTAGTGCACTCAAAAAGCTACCTCCAAGTAGAAGGAGCCCCAAAATGTTAACTCACGGAGGTAAGAAACCGAAAAAAAAAAACGATGTTAAACAGAGCAAAATAAGAAAGAGACTGTTGTTGGGTTTGTTTAAATGTTTTAACTCTTACCGTTAATAGTAACATTTATTTCCGCCTCCGCTGTGGAGAATCCGTCATAAGCCTTGCATTTGTACATTCCGCTGTCGCGCATATCGACATCCAGAATATCTAGCTTGTCCATACGAGGGATCATTCGGTTTGGCAAAGTACGAAGTCCAACCTTTCTCCACGTGATGCTCACAGGGTGTCCCTCAAAACGGCATGTGAGTTTACCTTGTTTGTAGGCTGGCAGAATCTGTTTGCTCTTGTGGGCTGCACTGACTTCGATCTTCACTCCATCTTAGTATAATCATTTTGAAAAGTCAAAACTACCCCTGCTCATGTTCGAGTATTTTATAATGAAATAATAATCTAGTCACTGGCCTACATGCAAAAAAAAAATTAATAGAAACAAATTAATTTCTAACTTGTAAGAACTCACTGAGAGAGCCTGTAACAAATGTTTTACCGAAAAATTAAGTAAGTAAAAATTCAGCGCGAATGGAATAATCTTTGAGGTAAAAATTTACTATCATTAGCATTTATTCATTGAAATTTATACTTTATATATTTATTCGATTATGTAAAGATTTCGGAACGATCTATATGAAGCGAATGTACGAAAAACGGGGGAAAACAAAGTGGAGCAGTACCCAGAGACCTTCGAATGGAATAAAAGTGGAAGCAAGAGAAACAAAATTGTGACTTACAAAGATAATCCGCAGAACTCCCTCTCAAGACCTGTTGTCATTGTTAAGTTTCCGTTTAGAGCGAGATTGCATCGGTTTTCTGATATTCAGGAAAAGTACTTGGTTCGTGATGTATTTGTGTATATCGTATTGTATTTTACTGGCGTGCGGTTAATCGGCCTGTGTGAGCAAATCAAGCAACAATTTAGTAAATAACGATATGTTAAACTACTTACTTGGCTTGCAACCTCCATTGTTGAGAATCTTGATATCAGTTATTCCCAAAATACAAGCTGTTCTGTTTAATTCACAAGCGCTGTTGTAGGGGATACCATCAGTACCGCAGACTTTTTCCTCCGGCTGCGGCGCAGGGCATTTTGATAGGCAGGAACATCTTGGAGAGTTATATTTGTCCAAAACACAAACTTCCCCTGGAAACTTGCATACCCTTGGAGAGCATAGCACTGAAAAAGTATTTGATAATAAGAATACTATAAAGAATTATATTTGTACTTTTAAAATCTCAGGGAGCAACCAGAAAATGGACTAGCCAAGCATCTAAGATTACAGGAAAAAACGGCTCTATTCAAGTCCAATCAAACACAAATAGAATAGTAACCGAAGCCAGAAATTCAGGAGTCTTTTATTGCTTTCTTAAAAGAGAATGATCTACACAATTTACCTCTTCGACATTCGTCCCTGGACATAAGAAGTTCCGGATTAGGGTTGCACGTGCTATAGTGGTAACAGCATCTAAAATAAGAGAACAACCACATGTAGCTACGAAACGAAATTCGTGTTTCAGACATGGTTACAATTACACTTGGCATTTTTCGCTTCTAAGTTGGTATAAAATAATGCACAACAAACTGGTTTATGGTCAAACTGGCCATAGAGTCGAAAACAACAACTTAAGTGCATATCAAGCTTGTGAAACGTAAGGCATGTTAATGTTATGCTTATGCAGTCACAAGTAAATAAAACTGTAATGGCTTATCTACGTAGTGGGGAAGGAGAGCTTGTTATCAGAGGGTATCGTGTACTGCACCTCTCCTCAATTAGTGTTTTGTGATGGTGACTTAATATATTATATCTTAGCAGATGAGGTGAAACTAGATCATCTACAGATCCGTTGGTCAAAAGTAACTCGTCTGAGGAATACAGCAATAGCGAAAGCTACCTTTTGCAGTTGCTTTTAAAGCAAAATCTAATCCTTCCTGGAAGACAGTTTTCTTTATTCAAGTTGGCTTCGTTTTTTGGGCACGCATCTAAAACAAATAGAAATGAACACTTAAAACAACGTCGAGTAAGACAAGCTAAGAGTTAAGATCAATAAAACAAGCTTATATCAAATTTTATATCTTACAGCATAGATTAGTTGGGGGAAAAAGTGCCATTTTTGAAAAATCTTCACTTCATTACCGAATTAAACGAAGTGCGAGCACTCGACAATACAACAAACATGTGATGTTATCACGGTTCAATGAGTTGCTTCACACTTGAATGGTCACTGATTGAATCCTCTTAGAATTAACATCCTTAGAATCAACTTCAAGCAGCCAGAAAACACTTTAACATTGATAACATCAAGCTTAACAACTTATTTGAGTGCCAATGGGTCAAATAAAATACAACACGGTAAGAACCTGACATTTTTTTCAGTTTTACACCTGAATATTAGTTAGAGCAACAGAGGACGAGGGGTAAAAGATTGCTCCCATACTCCCACCCTCTTCCCCACCCTTACACGTGTAGTCCTTAGTATTTAGGAAATCTCTCGTATATTAGTTTTTTAGCTCAATCTCAGTCTTGGAAATCCCGTCGAGAAAGGCCTATATATAGCCAAATAAGGAAATCATTTTTTTAGCTGACGTGGACAGCCTTAGAGTGTTCGCACGTATTTTCATTCCCCACGAAAGCACATACGCATGAAACCCGCGCCAATCTTATCAGCGTCATTATCAGCGGAATATATGAATACCATGGCTAAAATATAAAACGACAAGGATTAACCTGAAAATAAGGTCTAAATTGAGGAGAAGCTGTCTTGGCCTTCATCCTCTCTTCATACTCATATATTCTGCTAAAACATCGTCTTTTTACGTCACATTCTTCGCACAATAGAGCAATCTTTAACAGTCCTATTTAGCCTGAAAGCCCACCTTCATCTGGTCCTATTGTCAAAGTGGGTTCGTAACATGACCGTGTCTCGCATGTGCTTCTGCAGCATTTCTGAGTACCGGAACAGTCGCCATCCCAATTGCATTGCTCAAGCGAAGAACAGTTCCTGATTACGCTCCAAGAAGGGCACCGGCCTTCCTTAACTGCTTGTCTTCTATAGTGACGAGTAGTCCTCAGCCTGTTACCTGCGGCAAAGTTAAAATCTTTAACGATCTTCCAATTATTAGCAGATTGACTATGTACTTAACTTCAACCCTTCTCCTTAAATTGTTCACCCCTTTGATTTCGAGCATACCCTCCTATACCTTTACCTTTCCGTAGCATGGTGACACTAGGAGTAGATTTATTCCACTACTACGTGATGCTACTCAATCGTAGGTTTACCCCTAGCCCTTATTTAGACATCTGCGTGGGACAAGGCACTGTAAGAGTAAAGTGACTCTTTAAGGTAGTAAAATGCACGAGAGCACAGCTCAGTGAGTCCGGCTAAGATTGGACATTGAACAATCTCCCAAAAGATTGCCATCAACAACGAAAGTAACCCTCCTTAGGGTGACATAACCGGTTTTCCACTGTTAAGATGAATCAGGGAACCGCGTCATGTTTTGCTGTTTCTATGGCAAGACACTTAATTATTATTTCTCTTAACTGAATATAAATGGGTATCGAAAGCCGCTGGGGCAAACTTACAAATGCTACGGAAACCAGGACGAGTATACCCACACGCAACGTTAATCACAATTCAACAACGTTTCTGGTTCATGACATGTGACAATTAAAAACCTGTCCATCCATAACACACAAACTATGATCGACAAACTGAAACATATCAAACTTTGCCTGTTGTTATAACCGGCTTAGATTACATACAGTGTATACTACTCAAGCTTTGTTAGCCTGTTCCAGGTTCTCGGTCAGTGAGGACGATCGATAAAGCGAGCAAGGGACAAGCAGAGAGCCTGGAACAGGCTAAAGCTTTTTTGAAGGTTTCTGAAAACAATAAATTTCAATTACCTGCCAGTGAGCTTTTCAGGTCGGAAAAAATATGACTTAATTAATTGGTACAATTTCTCGAGGTACAGTCTTAATCTAATAGGCCTAACAATTTACATAACTATTGCTGCTACAATCACTTCCAGAGTGTTGATAACTGAGTCACATTTTCTGTGCTTGCAACTGAACATGGCGGCTAGTTTGAATGGAATTTCCGTCTACTACAAAGCATCGCTTTAAGTCCGGCGCCCGCGAAGCATCGGTAATTTATTAAAACAAGTCACGACTCAAACTATTGAAAAATGAGTACCACTTGATCCTTGCCAGGTGCGAGCCTTCACAGAAATTTGTGTATTGACAACTTTTCGCTACGTACCGTAACGTGGAAAGATTTTCCGAAAGAAGCGACCAAACGCAATCTGGCTACAACAACCTGAATAGAAACAAATCCGAACTTTGTTTTAGATGGCCCTCATTGCAAAAGTGTATTATTACTCTGCAGTATGATGCAAAATATCATTTCTTAAAACGATTTATCTCTATTCTTCTCCTCTAAATTTAAATTTCTTTTATACTCTGAGAGCAAAGAAGGTCGCAACTTTCGGAGGTCCCCAGGGGGGGGGGGCACTTCCTTATAAGAGGCTAATGGGGATGTGCCGCTGGGTGGGGTCGCATTTTCACGACTGGATTGACTATCATGGGGTGGCATTTTCATAGTGTTTCTAGGATGGGGTCGCACATTTTCTGATTTTTGGGGTAAGACAGTTCTTCATATTTACAGTTAGCAAACGTACAAGAATGTTTGTACTGTAGGTGAAAAGTGAAGTGTTCTTTATAAAACATAAGGTACATACACAAATATATATAAAGTGACTAAGTTGGGATTGCGAAAATTACATATTTGCCGAAAAGTGACTAAGATGGGCTCTATAATTGGCCACAGAATAGACTATAATGGGGTAGGGGCTCTGAGAGGCCAGCGGCACAGACCCAGCAAAAATTTACCCAAGTACCAACCCCCCCCCCCCCGGGCGGAGGTCACATGCATCCGATCAGAGTACCAGCTCGAGTGCTAGCTAACGTCATATCAGTAGAGATATACAACCCAAGAACATTCCTGAGATAATCATCAATGAAACATGACGGGCAGTATAGGGTATAGTTACTTTTAACTGAAAGCCATCCAAGTAAAACGAATGAAAACCCTGTCTTGATAATGGTGGCATGTAAGTAAATGAAAGACCGCACTGAACAATTTAATTAATCATCAAACAGGAGGCCATTACGGTATAGTGTAAGTTACATAATGATGAATCCCATTAACACATCTCTCACTAAAACATTTTAACTCCCTTGACATTTATTTTTGAGCAGGAATTTGCCGAACGTGGGGTCAGAATTTTCTCTACTCCACAGTTTCGCCACTCCGCGAGTTACACCCTTGAAGAATCTTAACTGAAACCTTTAGTATTCACGGTTTAAAGGTTACAAGTCTTAAAACGTTAATAAAACTCTTTATAACCCACATTCTTCTAACTAAGAGTGCAATTTCTTGACGAACATCAGACAGGTGGAGCATTTATCCAACCGCTGAGTCGGTCATTAGTAAGCCACTCCAAAAATTCAACAGAGAAAATATCGAAGAAACTGAGTAAAAAGGAATGCAAAGCAGGGCGTGTTTCTTTAAAAGATTACAGATTGGAATGTTCATCCCATATCGAAAGGATTATTATTTCCCACGCCTAAGCTAAACAACCCAAAAAATCTCAAAAATTAAAACGTATCTTTTACACCCAGAAATAGCTCGCGCAAAGTTTTCAACATGAAGGGTGAGATCAGCTGTCCTTGACACTGAAATTGCATGATCATTTACAAAGGATTACTGATTTTGTATTTATGTGAATCAAACAAATGAACAAACTCCGTCCACGAAAGCCCACCCTAGTAATCGTAGTTAAAAATTGCAGCCTCGTACTTTTGGAACAATTTCCCGATTTTAGTTTGTTCTTGACTATTGAATTCACTTGGAGTGGGTACGTTTAGGATCAGAAGGGGGTTCGCCAAAAAGGAATGGCGCAAGTGACTGCTGTGATAAAAAGAAATTAAAAGCGAATGCGAAGAAAAAGGCTTCATCTCAGGGTAAGGGGATAACGGAGTGCCCCCCCCCCCCCCCCCCCCCCCCCCTTCCACCCACCCTGAGATAAAACCTTCTTCTTCGTATTCACTTTTAAAATTTGTTTACCTCACCAGTCAGTTACGCCATTCATTAACGGTGAACCCCCTCCTAAAAAAATCCTGGATCTGCCCATGTACTTCCAGTAAAACTGGATATATAGAAACCTGTAGTTTTTTTTTCAGTTGTGGACCCTTTTGACTTTGCTTGAAAAGTCAAGTGGCATTACTTGAATACGTAGAGGGTCAGAAACGATTAATGACTTCTTTGATTTTAAAACACAAACAGCTGCATACTGTACAGACAGACCAAATAGAGTAACACGACTGAACAAGAATTGAATAATCTCTTAATAGACAGCCCTTAATCTCCCATCATGGGAGAACCGACAAAACAATACTGCCTTCTGCTATAAGTAAAGAAATAAAAAGAAATAAGATAGTCTTGTTCAAATAGGTCGATAAGTACACGTTATATCATACAATGGCAAGTACAAACATGCTTTCATCTTTTGTCTTCAATTTTACCAAGGTTGAGCGCAGAGCCATCATTGAAAGGTCGCATGAGAAAAAAAAATGCAACCTTTTCAGTTCTTCGGTTCCTCTGCCGTAACGTATTATAAGTCGTCCTTAACTAGTATTGATCGCATCCGTGAGTTTGCAGGCGTGTTGACAGGAAGTAACTGCCCAGTCATGCACTACAAGTATCCGAAATAAATCATAGTAGATATATATATCGTTTATTTGTGAAACGTTCCATTCTCGACCCTCCTAGCCCCAATGTCCAATACAGATTGGTGTGCGTTTATATTGACCCCTAAAAAGTCTAAGAATTTGATACAGAAATATCGTTCTGTCAGTGAAGGTTTTTTTCTGTAGTTTTGATTACCTGCCTCCTCATCAAAACAAGGGCAAAGGAAATGTTGTTGTTAGTTGGAATCTTTTTCTTCTAGATCTTCTAGATCCAAGCCAAAAATATCCGTCAGACGAGCGCATTTCATCTAGAGATTATCAAATTTTTCTACAAAAGTTCACTTCACTTTTAACAAAGTTGACTAAGCAGCAAACGTTTTTCACCAGAGCCGGAAATAAACAAACAGTGGCATTATTATCTCCATATAAATCCCGTTTCCATTAACAATGACTCTTGCAAGAATTTAAGAAAGTAATAAGAGTTGACACCAATTGCAACTTACAGGTCGAAGGTTCTAGGACTCTTCTAAGCATATTCTAATGAATACAATCAATCGCAGTCGTTTCATATCAAAAACTACGATTGCAGCGAGAGGGGTACTGAACACCGCGGACGATATTTAACAGAACACAGAAACCTTTAGTACTTACGAGTAAGGACTTACAGAGAACCTGGATGATTTTTATTCCAGGTTTATCGGTTAACTGTCAAAGAGATGAACCCCAAAGTCGCTTTAGAAAGCCTAGAATGAACCATGATTTCTCCGTCACAGTCGTTGGTGGTCAGTTTTTAAAGTTCTTGACAATTTTTTTTTTCTTGATTAGATCAAAGAAGAGGACTTCTCACCACTAAGCAGAGTACACCCGTGGAAATTTGTTCAACCGAGATACGTCATTAGTTAGCAAAATGGTTCCCGTTGGTGCTGCTGCGGGGGTCAACTGATCAGACTGATACTTAGTTCGCTTTTGCGGTCAGCCTCTGATTGCCAAGTTTGCAATGTATTAGAATAGAACCGTCGCTCGCCGCCAGACGAAACATTGAAACATCTTTAAGATAGACATAACTAGACTGGGATTAACTAGACTGTAAGATGTAAGAAACAAATTCGGGTTTTCGTGATATAAGGAAAACTAAATGTGAATTCGACAGTCGGCCAATTCAGACCTCTATAACTTCAACAACGAAAACTTAAGACCGTTCGAATTGAAAAGCTGGTGCAGTAATTTTTACCAGCTTTCTACGAAAGGTTCAAGAATGTAAGTACTGTTTTATGGTGTATAAGAGTATTAGAGTATAAGTATCTCAATGAAGGAAAAAACATATTAAAACTAAGCTAAGGAGATTACACAGTTCAGCAGCTAAACAACAATCCGCCGGGCAGTCAGTAAACAGTGTTATGTCTTATTCCGAAGTCTGAAACTTGTCATATTTCTCGTCCTCTGATTTATCTTCGGTTTTTCCATACTCCATAATCTCGAACTTGCTACGAGCATGTTACACGTTTTTGTCATCGCTATCAAATCATGAATGGCCGATTATTCTGTGTGTAAAAGTTCACGTACGCGTACCAAGAACTGTTTCTCTTCTGCCGTTCGGAAAATTATTTAAACAACTGCTAATCCTCACCAAACGAAGATTATATTAAATACATGGTACTTACCTATAGATACGTCATAGTAGAACGCTAAGAACGACAAAAAAGTTAAACTTTTAAGAGAAAATAACTGGCACATCATAGTCGTTCGTTTAGACTCCACCGTGTTTGTGCGCTTGGCGAGACCTCGACCGCAAAGGTGGATTAGCTTTCAATATCCGGGCGTCAATGAGATTGTTGGCGTTACCAGTTCCTGTCACGGAATCTGTTTAATAATTGATAGATAATACGGAAAACTATAGTATATCGAAGAGCGAAAAGCGTTCCACAGCTTTTTCGTGTTTCCCAGTTAGCACGATAGCTCAGTACAGCACAGGCAGCCAAAGCTCTCGTTGTCACGGGAGGAGTTATTATTTTGTTAAAAAAAGTTCTTTGTCCGAACACCGTGCTGATGAGACCCAACGAGGTCGAAAACAGCTGTCCACGGTTGCAATTGAAGGCTTTCAGTTTGGACTATATTATGCCTTTGACCCGTTA
>CM042746.1:43217665-43222665 GCA_022496165.2 Catalaphyllia jardinei | reverse complement strand
AATAATTAGAAAACCATTCAGTGAATAAACTCAAGAAATCATGAGGTTATAGGAGATAAAAAATAAAGACACTTCTCCAACTTTTAGGTCTGCACGTTTTACCGATCCTCAAATATTTGTCGAAATATTTTGCACAAATTTACAGAGCCCAGTATGGAGCCGCCATGTTGGAGTACTTCAAAGGAACACCAACATGGCGTAGTATAAACATCTGGAACTTACTTTGGCTATTTAGGCCGCTGATTATCTGATCTGATCAAGAAAACATTTAAATAAGCAGTTTTCCCAATACTTAAACTTCTAAAAGGCTAAAAATCCCGAGATAAGTACATATTTTGCGATGAGCACGTTCATAGCTTTATGTCACGCACCGCCATCACTCTGAAATTTAAAATGTGCCTCTGTTTAGACGAAGCATGTTCTCGAGCTGAAAAGTTGTTCACAGATATAAATTTACCCCCTCTCATGACTGATGAAGATAACAACTTTGGTGGCTCTTTAATTTTGGATTTTAGAAAATAATGACGTCACGCGTAACCCAAGAATAGGGTGGTTTTCACTTGAGTGTCGTAAAACCAAAGCCAAAAATATCACCCCAGCCAATCACAAAGGACACAGACAATACAGTGAACCAATCAAAAGTCGAAGAAATTACAGGTAGCTGACGCAAAGCGCGGGAAAATGCATGCAAACGCGTCACCATTGGTTTTGGTTGTACTTCTAATTGGATGAAAAACTGGCGCGAATTTTTAAGCCAATTGTTTGGCGTGGAAAATGCAAAACTCTCTTGTTCTTCCCTCGCATCTTGCTTTCGCTCAATTTTAGCAGCATCTATTCTACTCATCGACGCCAAAAAATCGAAATTTAAAGATGATTTTCCATCTAAGCTGCCGCAGGAAGTTAACTAACAGATTTTAATATAGTATGGGAACCGAAAAGCTCCCTTGAAATAGACCAAATCCTCCCGTGTTATTATATACCATATTAAATGGAATTTGGGATTCCCCACAAGCCAAAGAAAATTTGGCCTCGGTGGGATTTGAACACACGACATGCGGATTAGGTCTCCGATGCTCTACCGACTGAGTACGATTAGATCTCCGATGCTCTACCGACTGAGCTACGAGGCCAGTACGAAAGAGGGTCGTGGTAATTGCGTTCTGGAGGAAAGGAGAGCGCATCCTAATTTCGTTTGCAGCCGCGAGAAATCGGCATTTTTGTAAAGGTTACAAATTGGAAGCCCCTCCAAGTTTTTCAGGGGTTTTGGGCCTTGTTTTTTGTGTCCAGTAAACGAGGTAGGTTAGGTCATATTTTGCTCTCTTTTTTTGGTTTCTTTCGTTCTGTTCGACGTTTTAAGATTGTCTTTGAACTGGTTTTCTGATTGCATTCGGCAAGAAAGGGAATGCAGTTCCAGTTTGACTGAGATTTTTTTACCTCAGGCGAAAAAGAACTACATCTTCGCAAAGTGGATTACCTAGGTGTAAGAACCTGTGAACTTTGTCTTTGTTTTGTAGCTATTGTTAGGGTTAAGGTCTATTATGTTGACTTCTTTGTTTTATGAAGTAACAGAGAATTAACTCTGAAGCGTAAATTTGAGTGCTAATTTAACCATGAATAACCCACTGGGCGTGAGCCCTAGTAAAGGGAATCAGGGAACCACACGAGGTAAAGAAAAAACCTTTTGACCTCGGTGGTAAGGGTACATATGAATGTTGTGCCGCGTAGCACTTTCTCTTCGCCGCGATTCACCATCACAATCGACCCCGACTTTCTCTGTCCGACCTCGTAGCTCAGTCGGCAGAGTGACGGTAGATCTAATCCAGAGGTCGTGGGTTCGATTCCCACCGAGGTCAAAAGATTTTTTCTTTACCTCGTGTGGTTCCCTGATTCCCTTTACTAGGGCTAACGCCCAGTGGGTTGTTCATGGGTTAAATTAGCACTAAAATTTACACTTCAGAGTTAATTCTCTGTTACTTCATTTGTGTTCATAGTGCTACGCGGTACAACATTCATATGTACCCTTTCTTTGTTTTATGTCACTTGTGAGTTTCACAGGTTCTTACACCGAGGATGAACTGCTAAATACCTTCGAAACGTGTATACGAGACGATATGCGTTTTTCATCGTTCACGTTATCTCGTTTATAGTAGTTTTTATTCTGGGCCGTGCGTGGCCTGTTGGTCAGAATGCGACATGAAGTGGTTTCTTTGCTTAACTGAGAAAACGATTTTTTTTTTCTGTTCACGGGCACGACTTTGAATCCCCTTGGCATTGAGATGTATTAACAGTGGGAACAGCCATATTTCATTGGCTACATTTTCATTGCAGTTGTTGACTTAAATAGTTCTAATGCTAGTGGCCACAAATAGTTCAGTCTGTATCCAGTGAAGATCAAAATATAATCGATGGAAGAGTACTCTGTAGCCAAGACCTATAAAAGTAAGCCAGAACGAAGGAGCAGATAAATGCTGTTACCTTACCTCAGGCCAGCTTACCCCAAATCGGTCTGTCCCCCGGGCTAGTAGAACAAAAAACTTTCAAACGGAAAACCTAAACGCCTAAAGCCTTAGAAACAGACGCACGGGAAGCCAGAAAATCTTAAACATGGCCATCTCTGGCAGAAACGCCAGATCAGTGGCCGTGACATAAAAAGAGACGAACCGGAACATCGGCATTTTAGACAGCAGCATCTCCACCACTCCTAAGACTGTGGTTTTGATACGAAGTAAAACTGGACAACGAATCTAAAGGCCTCATTTGGTATTTATCTTAGACTAGCGTAGCTAATACCTCTAGCTCTAGGTTTATAGCCATATTTAGTCTTGGATAACTGGCAAAAAAGAAGACTGTTGTGACTAAGTTGAGCCCCCTTATCGAGATACCGATTCAACATGTTAACCGGACAGGTAGCTTTCCCTGAAACAGCCAACAACCCATCCATCCCTGTATTTACCGGTTTTACTAGAATCAATAACCAACTGCAAATTTTCAATATCGAGCTCAACATCTGAGAGAACTAGTTTCACGAGTCCATTAAATCTAAGGAAAGCTGCGAAGGCCAGCAAGGGCACTAAAACAGAACGGATATATAAAGAACCTTAGAAAGGGGTTTAGAGTTAACTAATTGTTCCAACTGAGAAACGGTAACAGGTTCTTGGAAGTATAGTGGGCCAAAAGACACCAGCGAGGACTGTCTTCATCCATCGGGTATATATTCTGATGGAGATGGCTCCCCAGCACAATGGCGAATCCAAGCGATGCTATGAACATCCTTTGTTTACCTTCGGAAGTGTTTATAGCACAAGTGCTAGTGGGGTCGAGCAAACAACTGAAACAAATAATTCAAATTGAACATAACATTGTTAAGAAACACAACTGGCCGAGGATTTGAACAAGGGGCTACGGAGACACAAATCCAGGTAGTGGTTAGAGCGGGACTCGAACCGGGGACCGCGGATTGCGAGTCCGGCACGCTGCCTCCCGAAGCCATCTTAGCGTCCGCCATCAAAACACGCCACGCAAATAAAGAGCGAAGCGGATAAGGAGACGCGGGGAAAGCTGACAGGTCATGATGAACACTCGCACAAAGTTTCCGTCTGGGTCCAGTTGTTCAAAGGCTGGATAACGCTATTTACCGGATAAATCAGTACTCAGCGGATAGCGTGGTTTGTTTTGTGAACAGTTATCCACTAGATATAGTGATATGGACATGATAGCGTTATCTAGCCGTCGAACAACTGGGCCTTGGCGTATACTGAGGTCGCTTAGTATTTGGTTGTAGTGTTCGTGGCTCCTCCCACCAAACTCACATCAGGAAGGCACTGGGTCAGCTAAAGCTCTCACTCATGATGGTCGGCGGGAAGAATCCGCGCAGCCAAAGGTTTGACCACATAGCGGACTACAAAAATAAAAAAAGAAAGAAAGTGAGAAAGAAAGGAAGAAAAGTGAAAGACTGAGGAAAGTGAGAGAGAAAGAGAGAAAGAAAAAAAAGAAAAAGAGGCACACGCGTTAAACAAAAATATCAATGACAATAAACAATAAATAAAACCAAACACGAACGCAGGAAAACGAGACCAAGATTTATGAAAACGGTATTAAAGAATTCGCGCCCTAACCAGGCGGTTTTTTTTTTCGCGAAAGGTGACGATATAAAAAATAAAAGGTAAGTCAGTTTTTTTTTAAAAAGTTCCCTTCACTCGTTTGTTTTCCTTTCATTGCTGTCCTTTCCTTATTTACTTTCTCTTTTAAGTGGCTTAGAGGCTGCCTTGAGGAGTTGTGAAATCCAAGTGAAATATTGGTGTACGATTTGGCGCAAATTATTGACACCGTTTTCATAAATTCAATCATATATCACCCGCCAGAATACCCCTTATACCAGCACACATACAAACATGCATAACGATGACAGCATATGTCACGGCCGTAGCGCTGTGAAACGTAGGAAAATACTATATTCCACCTTTTTGCACGCAGAACTTTCTAAAGACAAAACAAGCTGAAGAGTGCCGGAAACTGATGAAATTAAAACCCGAACTTCAATGAATAAAAACAGTTGTAGTTACGATAATTCCTACATCATTGTTGAAATAACTACAAAAAACGTTCTCTAAGGTTAGAATAATAAGCTTTCGGCTCTCGATTTACAGCCTTTGATGTATAATAAAAAAGACGCGTATTAAAAATGAAATGGGTTTTTGTTTATGGCTACATCCCTCGACTGTTATAAATACTTTTAATATGGAATTAATTGTGATTGTAATGTCAGTGAGCTACAGGATTCGCTTGCGAGGGTATGGTACCGACCCTTGACATGAAACTAATCTTATATGTCTTTATCATTTTTCTTCTGTTACGTATTCGTAGTAAGAAACAAACAACAGCAAAACAGGGACTGAGCAACTCTAAATAGAAGTACACACGACTGAAAGTTTTCTTTATTAAAAGCATATTTGTAGGCTACAACAGTTGACATGGTCTGACAGAGACGGTATAGCGGTAGC
>CM042746.1:43195165-43212665 GCA_022496165.2 Catalaphyllia jardinei | reverse complement strand
TTCTTGATTCTCTCAGGCCAAACTTCTGGATTTCGTTAAAACACAATCCCACCATTAATTTCTAATTTGATTATTCGTCGTTCACTGTGTCCTTGTAACTGATGTCGTTCTTGATGAAAGTTGCTCTCATGGAATCTCCGTCAACAGTTCGAATGGTCTTTGTAAAACAGCAACCTTTGTGTTCCAAGTGATTACAAAACAGCTTATATCGCGACACCTCTCATCGTGTTAAAGCTGACATCTGTGATATACAGAAAGCTTCCCGTGCCAGCGCAATCTCACTTAACACGCATTTGTGAGAATCCAAAGTAAGAAGCCCTTAGTTGAAACTCAAGACATGCTGCTGCAAATGAAAAACACCAGAGATGAAGGACGAGATGTGTTTTGCTTTGTTTGCTTTTGGTTTAAATGGAATTTTCTTCTCCTATGTTACGAGGGGAAATTAAGTCACGAGAATTGTAAGAGAATCGCAGGATTTTGACAGGTTATCACGCGAGGTCGCGCTGTAAAAAAAGTGTCTTTGAAGATATCTCCAAGAATGCATCAACAAGACGCCTGGACGCCTTTTGTTTGGAGTTACATATTAACACCCCACTTTCCCCCAGTAAACTACTTACCGACATGACTTACCGAATCTTAAAACAGCAGACAAAAATGACAGATACTTCGTGGAGAGATGGCCTTAGTGTGGACATATTATTTACGAACGAAGAATGCAGACTGGTTTTAAGACAGGGAAGGTTATCTACTAGGTTATCTGTGGTGCAACTGGGCTCTACGGGCATTGTAAAGCGATCGAGCTGAGAACGTGACTTCCGCTCATGAAAATTGTGCAAACTTTCATTTAACAATCACTGCATTATATTGGCACAAAACAGTTTCCTGGAACTTTCCTAGTGTAGTAAGAACATAGACTATCATTCTGCTAAAGATGATTTCAGATTCAGTGTCGTGAAAAGTCCTCAATGTCTCAGTATTACACAATACCTGTGAAGCTTCATTCCTTACCATACAAATTAAAAAACCCTTTTGCTGGCGAGCTTCGCGCAACCCTTTCCAACTAACTTTGATATGATGCGGCAACGATCGCCACCGTGTTGATTGAACCTTTAACCCCCGAAGAAGGAGGACTAAAAATTACTAAGAACGTCTTGTGGGAAGACGGGGTGTGTCTTAATTACCGACGGGCGTCGTGGTGCAATCTTTTAGCTCCCCCAAGGGGAAGGGATATCTCAGCCCTCTCTCTGTAGTTCGTTCCAGAGTTCTCACAGGCAAATTTTTTCATGGAAAGGTGTTACTAGTGGGTGTCTGGAAATGTAGTCCATGTACATGAATGTGTGCATTATGGCTACCAATCTTCCTACAAGTGCGTTACGACGGAAAAAAAAGGTTTAATCCCAAGTACGTTTCGTGTCACATGTTTTACCTCAAGTTGTCAAGTTGAAATCTGATCTTAGGCAATAAAAGCCGTCAATAAAACTCCCTTCTTATTTGTTCTGCGGTGCAGTTCGCGCCGACCCTTCGAGAGATGATTAGTCCAAGTTGTAGATGATGGATGTACATGGCTCAAAGATGAGGGATTTGGTGGCGATACTTCTGTGTTACGTGCTCTGTCACACGGTTTCAGGTACTTTATTTGGTTCATTTTAATGCAATGCAGGGCTGATACACACACATGCGTGACTGATCTTGCCGCAGCGGAAAAGCTGGCAAAGCTGTAGCCGTATTATCGCAAACGTTAGGTTTCTGTTGTTCACTCTTAGAGAACCTAGCTTTCAGCTTGTACACAAATGGTTTGATACAATAGCGCAGACCAGATCATTCTCCAGTTATGTTTACTACACTTAAGGAGATTGAATTGTAAAAGATACAGTGTCCAGATTCATCGACAAAGTACTCCCGCCTGGGATTTAAAGATTAATGCGCGTGGCTGTCAATGTGCGTGCCCGTGACGGGTCAGATTCGAACACAGCGTGTTCAATGTGAATTAAACGAGGGAAAAAATACAGCTCTTCAATCGAATATTTCATCTAGATTAGTAGACGTGGACAGAATTGTCATGATCGTCAACAGAAAGTTTATTGCATAATAAAGGCGTCGATTGTTCATTCTTGTGTTCTTGCGTGACATATACGCGCATTCTACGAATTTCAAAAGGCGCTTAGAATGTTCTTCTGGAGATATCGGAAGCAAACACAGATTCAAAAGGGCGACGTTCTTTTTTCCTTCTTTCTTGTCCTTTTAGGATCTCTGTTTCTGGGTAGCCTGATAGAACATAAGGTTGGATTACGTGTGAGCTTTCGCGTTAAAGAGAAGATCTTTATCGAAACGTGCAGTTTTCAGATGTTTCAGCGAGGACACCTTTGGAGCACTTTATAGGCACAAAGTCAATCGCAAAAAGAAACGTCGGCGATTTCCGGCCTCTCAATATCAATTTATTGCTCCATCCTTTATCCTGCTTTGTTTGTTTCATTTTACTTTGATCTGTTGAAAAACAATTTGCTAGGATCCAAAATGAAAATACGCCAATTGAAAATATGTTTACATTAGTCTACTGCGACCGATAAAATGGAGAGGACTTATTTCACAGATTTTGGCTGGCTGGTTATTATGTTACTGTTGTTACTGGATGTTACTGTTGGCGTTTGAACGTTTGCTGGGCAAATCGAGAAGGATGAGAAACAAAATCGATTCGACAATCGTTTTAAAACTTATACCTCCCGTCAAAAAGTTGACTATGTTTTTTACTATCGCGTGACCTTTCCGTTCCAGATGTGTGTTCCTCTAAACTTTTTTTTTTACAGGCAGTTTTCTAAAAAAAATGATGATGGAGGAAGAAACTCAACATGTTTGTTAAAAACCGTTTTCGTTGGTCATAAAATATACTACTCACACAAACATGGGGATCCGCTGTAAACAAGATGAGGTCGCAAATAACGTGGGAAAAAAGTCGACCTTTATGTTAAAAATACCTTGTGAAACAATAGCTATGTTGTCATTATGTACGAACTAGCAGGATTTATTGTATTAGTTGCTTGCAGGCTTAAGACACCCTGTTTGCTTCTCGTCATTTGTTTGTGTGGCATTGCACCAAAAGTCACTTTTATTTTTTAGGCATGTATCAACTTAATGCGACGACTGTGAAGGTCAGTTAATTACAACATCAACTCAAACTAATTTAAAGTCACAACTGAAGATAATGAAAGCATGAGTTAAAACGGTGTGTGAAACAGTTTCCGCTAGAAGTGCGCTGTTGTCTGCATTTTCTGTCTGGGTCACCGCGTGTTGTCCAAAGCAACATGGTTTTGGTTTACTGTCCGAAAGAAGGGGAAATTATTTTTTTTTCTTTTCTTTCCTGTTTTGTCTCATAAGAGTTAATGCTAATTGGTTTGTTATAGCAGGATTTGGATTACGGTTTCAAAAGCCTGTAATAAAGGTCCTCACGCGCGCTCAAGCACTCCCTTTGTTTCTTTTCAAAATGTTGCGTGACAAGCAGAAGAACGTCTGTCAACACCTTGTTTCGGTCATGGGCCTGGACATCAAAACACGTTGTAATTTTCATGATCTTTATTTGAGAAGGAAGAGAAATGAGAAAACGTTATTAAGAAAATGAACTGAAATTGAAGGAGAGAACAAACTGGCAAGAAATTGAACCCTGCACTACAGCATTTTAATTTGGCAATGCCATACTGTTCTGGTGACTCCATGCTAGCTGAAGCACCCAGTCTCACAACAGGACAAGAGTAGACAATGAGCAAAGTATCAGGAATTTGAACAAGTGTTGTCCATGTGTTGTTCTATGACTACTCCTGATTCCTTAGCAGTTCGCAGAGTTATTTTTGCTGCAATATCTTTGAAAATACCAGGCTCTAAGGTAGGTTGTCGCGAGGCGCACGAGCGATTGCGAACAGGAACAGAACAAGACGTGCAACACAGAAGCAACATACCCACGCGTGTGTTCTCCGCTTTTGCGCACAGCTCGAACGCGCTCCCAATTTGTTACTGAAGCTCCCACTTCTAAGGTCATCATTTACGAGAACCTGTCGGTTTCTCCTAGATCCCACACCGAACACTGCGCTATTCTCTCTATCATTTGCAAAGTAGCCGAATGGGCGAGGGAAAAGCCAAATCATCATCATTATCACTGTTTACTTCGCCATCTCAGTCGAGAACGTTTTTTACCTCAAATTAGGAGAATTGCCAAACAAAGGCATATACATGAAGGGTAGCCCTAAAGCAGACAAAGTTTCAAACACTTAAAAAATCCATATGAAGAATCCTCTCCAATTAATTATTACCTCCATTGTTACTCTGAATTTTTCTTTAAAGAAGGCTACATCCATTATATAACATAACGCGTTAAAGAAAGGAAATGCCTTAAAATCTTGGAATACGCGCAATATGTTGTGGAGAGAGTATTAGATTAGCTTTATAAAAGTACAAAGGCGTGCAGTCTCAAATATGTTTACACTGTCAGTGTCACGCATTAGTGAAATTCTTGTTGAGATCGAGACCAGTGCATCTTCATGAAACATTTAGAGCAGAAACATTTCCTTAAAAAAGTATATAAAGTCCTCGACAGATCTCGAAATATGCCTTTTCTGCACTTGAGTATAGAAATCTCTCCCATTATGAGACGGGTTTCCACTTTAAAATAAAATTCCACTTGAAAAAGTCTTGTGGACATGACGCTACCAAAATTCCTTTCTGAGAGCGCCCGAGGCGTGGATGCTTGTTAAGATGGCTAACTATTAATTTGGAAATGAAAATATTAAAATTCAGTAGGTTCTTTGTTGGAAATGTTGACATTTTCTCTTTTGGTGGCCTCAACATCAATACGTTTTGCATGACCAACAAGTAGATAACCAATATTATTAACCAATAGGAGAAAAGACAAGTTTGACACCATAAAAGATTACTACTTTGTATCTGTAAACCCTGGACAGCTATTACGCATCACCGATCACATTCGATACCTGGTTAATTCAATAGAATGACCCTGTTTTTGCGTTTATTAGCCTGTTAACGTCCGGAACTAGATCAGCCCTTCCCTCGTCGAATTCCTTCCTTTCCACTGATCAGATCAGTTGATAACTTGGAATGGCATTACGGGGGGGGGGGGGGGGCGGCTACCCTCGCATACAAGCTATATGGGTATGTGCCCCCTGTAAAGAGTGTGGTTCTCACGGAGTTGAGTCTGGAATAGGCCGGTATTGAAATCAAACAGTTTTGGTCTTGACATTCCATTTGCCCGGGAGAAGGTGGCTGTCATGACTAAAGCTCCGAGTTACCCTTCTTCTCTTCTCGCTTAAGGAGGGTTGTCCAATACTCCGACAAATTCAGTTAGCATTGTATTGTATTATTTCCACACAACAATAGATTAACAATAGATTAACAATACAATACAGTTGAGAACGACGCAAAACAATAGAATACAATTCAAGTTATGCATAAGTTTGTCAGAGTATTGGGCAAGTATGCGCTTAAGGGTATAAATTTCAGATTTTTGTACGGTTAGGATGGGGGTGGTATGCTTATATCTTGAAGCCGTCATGTTGAAATTTGGCGGTGGTCTAGACCGACCATGCATATATAAATCAAATCAAAACAAAACAAATAAAAAGAATCCCCGATCCATGGGAGTGTGTAGCCCCTCCCCTCCCCTCCACCCAACTTTCTTAACCTTAAACTGAGACAGGAACAAAGAAAAAAAATGAAGGAGAATCTAAATATTGCCAACATAAAAAACCTGCCACCGAAAACTTTCATGACTACATTTACACATGTGAAATATTAATTTGCTTCAAGGCTTGAAAAAGATCTGCTGTTGTAAGAAAAATGTCTGCTGCATTGCAAGCTATGTTTCTGTGGTTTGAAAATGTTCTTTTAATAGCTTTTAAACCACCATAACTTCAGTTTTCTTCCGTGACCTATTTTTATCACAGCCACCTGTGCAGACATTTTGTGGGATCGTCACGCAATCTTCCTGGGAGGAAAATTGCGTCACGAGCCCAAAGAATGTCTGCAGAGGAGGCAATTCTTATGATTGACTTGGTCACGATCCGGGGTACCCCAAAGAGCTTACATCCATGCTTAGTTACAATTAAGAATGAGGTAGACATGGTGAGATTAAAAGGTAATCACTGAAGCACAAGAACGAAAATATGCGAAGACAGTGGTTAAACATGTACTTAAGCTCAAAGAACAATCGTCATACACGTTTAAGCCATCGCATTATGTGCATTGAAACAAATGCAATATTTGAAATATTTTAAAAAATCCAATATCAGGACTGACATGGAAAGCTTTTACTCATAGGTCTCTTTTATAACCCTCCTGACGGTGCACTGATTGGTGAAGCGAAACTACCTCACTCGTGTAAATGGTGGCGCGGACTCATATGTCCGGCAAAAGGGCCAAAATGCACATCGGACAACGACTGTCCTGGACAGAGCCAATGTTGCCTACATACCTGTGGGGCCTACTGTACAGCAAAAATACCTGCAAACAAAGGTAAAAAATTATAGCACAATTTATGCAAGTTCTCTGATTTCAAAGATATTTAGATTAAAAAAGGTAGGGTTTGAAAACCGTCGCTTTTTACGGGAGATTCTTGTGGTCACTTTCTAAGGAAATGATGTTCGTGGGAATTTTCTCTGGACTTAGCAGACACTTGATT
Source organism: Catalaphyllia jardinei (assembly GCA_022496165.2). Classification (NCBI taxonomy): domain Eukaryota; kingdom Metazoa; phylum Cnidaria; class Anthozoa; order Scleractinia; family Caryophylliidae; genus Catalaphyllia; species Catalaphyllia jardinei. The sequence goes on along the minus strand of CM042746.1, from coordinate 43,205,986 downwards.
TGGTAGGAACCTACCCAGATTCATGGTCTACTGGGCTTATAAGTCCTATCTTCAAGTCTGGGAATAAATCTGATCCTTTCCGCTGTCTTAAATAATAGATTACTTACTCACCTTCAAGACCACAATTTAATACATCCCTCTCAAATCGGTTTTCTTAAAGGTTTCCGAACATCAGATCACATCTTCTCGCTAAGAACACTTATTGATAAATATGTGACTAATGCAAACAAGGGAAAATGATTCTGCTGCTTTGTAGATTTTCAAATAGCTTTCGACTCTATTTGGCATGATGGTCTGTAACACAAACTATTATACAAAAACATAGGTGGACAATTTTATCATTTAATTTCCGATATGTATTCAAGGACGAAATGTGCTGTAAAAAACGGTAGCAAAAGAAGTTCCTTCTTCAACTACAACAGAGGAGTGCGACAAGGGTGTATCCTTTCTCCTTTACTCTTCAATTTATATCTAGATAAATTTCCACGCTTGCTAGAATCTTCATGTCTCACAGATTCAATTACTCTACCAAACGGGTTCCCTCTTAACTGTTTATTCTATGCGGATAATCTAATTTTAATATCAAGAAGTGCAGCTGGTCTTCAAAAGCAACTAAATATCCTCCACGATTATAGCGAGAAATGGCTACTAAAAATTAATCTTAAAAAGACAAAAACATTAATTTTTCAAAAACAGAATCGCAAATCAACACGTGATAAGTTTTCTTTCCTTTTAAATGGAATTCCAATTGATAAGGCCTCACAGTATAGTTACCTTGGCATTACTTTAAGCACAAATGGAAGTTTTGCTAACTCCAAAAAAGTTTTGGTTGAAAAAGCCAGAAGAGCAATATTTGCTTCTAAACGTTACCTTGACTTTAATAAACTATCTATCAATACGTGTAACAAATTATTTGATACTTTATTTCTTCCCATTCTTTTGTACGGATCTGAAATTTGGGGAGCTTATGATAACTTGAATATCAAAAAATGGGAAAAAGACCCTGTAGAAGGGCTACATACACAATTCTACAAAAATTTTCTTGCAAGTGAAGTATGATCCTCGCAGTAAATTTTCCCATTTAAGCAACTGGAAAGAAGAAGCCTGAAAAAAATCAGTGATAATTAAATCACCTGAGGTTAAGCGCGCGCACAAAACTGAGAAGAGAGTTCAGAGTCCGTAAAGTTCAAAACATCCTTCACGCAAAATTTCATGTTTATATTATTAATAAGTAATCACACGGTTTTTCTCGTTCAATTTGGAATTAATTTGCACTTGTGAGTTTTTCAAAAAGCGAAATTGCACCCGCCGAAGCGGCTTGTGCAATTTCAGCTTTTTGAAAAATTCACTCGTGCAAATTAATTTCAAAGTGAACTTGAAACCGTATGATTACCTATACAAATATTTTTGCTCGCGCATGATTGGTCTAACACGTCACGTGGTCCAATATTCCCCAGCTAAAACTGGGGATATCCGAGAATATACCCCAATTTTCAAAACTGCGCGTTGCGAAAAAATATTTGAAGGATAATAAGTATAATAGCCTCCATTTGGCTCGGAAATATGCTCGGATATTTGTCCTTGGACATTATCTGTTCCTCGAAGCTCACAGTTTTCCTCGAGCTACGCCCTCAGAAAACTCTTCTCGGAACAGATATTGTCTGCGGACAAAGATCCTAGCATATTTTCGCGCCAAATGGAGACTATTGTTTATTTGTATCTTATCATCGCTCACAAAAGAAAGTCCGAATAAAAATCAAACTCTCGCCCACAAAACAACTACTCATCTGAACCCAAAACTAAAGTGAAGAAAAATGGTATTATTTAAGTTTTTGCAGTGTCTTTTGATAGAATTAAAAGAAATACAAAGCACTTTTTTCATGTTTCTATCTTGTTGTTTTAGAATCACTCGAGAAAAACTTGGAGCACAGGGAGTTTCGCTTCCCCAAACTTTCAGTTGTGTTGCCATATCTCGTTAGTATAAATCGACTAGTGTTCTACATGTATCACAAATTGATCAATGGCTGCTCTACTCACTGTCTACTTAACAAATAGATTCCATGTTGCAGTACGTCTGTTCAGTAATAGATCACAGATGACGTCAAAATGTGGTAAGAACAAAAAAGTGGCACACAAGGTGTAGCCGAGTGTGTCACTGATGTTCTTACCACATTTTGACGTCTTCCGTGATCTATTTCTGAATCAGACGCACGGTAACATGGAATCTATTTGTTTTATATAATAACGAAAAGCCTTTTTTTGTTTGAAAACATTTGAACATAACGCGAAAGCCGGCCTTCTGCCCCGTCTTTGCACGAAAAAGCCATTTGACGTGATCTATACACTGAAAATGAAGCAGTTTCATTAGTTGCTATGCGTAGCAAGGAATTTTGATTGGTCGAGAAAAATGACACCACTGTCAAACTTAAGTCGAGCGTCGCTTCTCGTGGAATGAAAACTTACAGCGAAAGCAGAATTGAACTGCAAAATCTCCAAATCTTGAAGAAAATGCTGGAATAATCAAGTCAGTTTTTGTCGTTGGAGCAGCCCTGTGAGCCGAAAAGCTTGGATGTTGCCTGGAAAATTGCAGGAGTTGAAAAAATAGTCTCGGAAAACTTGCGGTTGCGGTCAACCTAGAGGCCATTTGATTCGAGTTTTGAATGAAAGGAGCGTAAATGACGGCGGAGATTTTTGTCTTCTGTGGCTGGTGATTCTCAAATCAGTTTGATATAGTGTCGGAGACACATTTTAGCTGCGATACTCTTGACCGTGAGCTGTGGTTAGCTATACTTCGCTCGCTGCTGTGGCCTGATAAGATGAGCTGTAATACTAATAAGGCGACCCGAAGCAAAACGAAGAAATTAACTTTCAGTTTGGCGGTCATGAAGTTCTGTAATTCTATGCTTCGTGCAACACCAGCTGTCCCCACTCAAACGCTTTTCAGGCTGCGAACCAATTCATTTTTAGCCGGGAAATGCTTTTGCTTTTCCACCAAAAGACTGCGCTTTGTTGCATATTGATTCTCTTTCACGTTAAGATGAAATAACCGTGTTTAGATCAAACTCAGAAGTGATGCGTTTCTGAAATTCCTTTTCAAAATCCGTTTGAAGCGGAAAACCAACTTAATGCAGGCTGCGTGCTCAGCCAATCAGCATCAAGTAATCATGCCCTCTTGATTACCAAAAGTGCCCTCGTGATAAAGAAAAAAATGCCCTTTGTCTCAACCAATCAGCATTCAGTAATTTTGCCCCGTATGCGATAAGCCATGATACTAGGTACATGGGAGCTATGTAGTTAGTATCTCATTTTGTTTTTAGAGATACCTGTTTTTTGTTGTTGTTGTTGTTGTTTACAGATCCTTGTGCCGGAATCAAATGCGGTCATGGAGAGATTTGCTTCGTTGACGAATCCAGGCCTAGATGTGCGTGCCCCCCTCGCTGCATTAATCCCCGCATTCAGCGTGTATGTGGCACTGATGGCATCACTTATAAAAGTTACTGTGAGTTGATGAGAACTGCCTGTGTTATTGGCGATAAGTCGTTGACAAAGCAGCAGGATGGCCGGTGTGGTTCCTTACTGCCTACTCAGCCTCCAGCTACAGATCCTCCTACACAGGGTTCTCTCACAGGTACTTTTCCAGTTACCTTTACCCGGTATTCTATCTAAAACAGAAGCATCTAATTTAAAGTAAACACTCATGATTTATGAAGAAATGTAGCCACGATAGCAGAGATTAATTACGGGCGAATTAGACTGCAAGCAGTGCCTCTTTTGCTCAAAAGTCCAAGGGGAAGAACGCACAACAACTTGGGCATGCGAGCGTGACTTGTGAAGAAGAACGCCCGAATTAATCGCGGCTTCCCCGCTCACCGCACGATCGTATGTCACGCTGGCTGTGACGCTCGCACCTTCTCTTGTTTGGCGCTCATCCCCACGGATTTTGAGGCAAAGAGAGACTGATCGCAGTCTACGAGCAAATTACAGGGAAAGTTAACATGAAATCGTATGCTCCTGTTGTGAGTTGGACGATTATTTCTCTCTTCTTCTCAAAGGGCCACTTGGGAGAAGGGCCATTTGTCCATTGCAATTTTTGCCCCATGGACGAGACTAACTATTAAAAAGGGTTTCGTGGGTTTTCTATGTTACCTAGAATGTGTCCGCTGTAACAAAAGAAGGCAAGGTATTCAAGCACCGGCAGATGTTGCACCGGCAGATGTTGCTCGGTCGCAACTCGGTCGTACACTTCAGCTGCTCTATTTACGCTCCACCTGGGCCTAGGTAGCGGTCAGCATTGTTGCTATTGGTGATGACAATAAACATGAAACTACAACAGTCCAGTTTGCTTTCCTATTGGCTTTTAGTGGCCACCTCAGTGGTCTGTGAGTTGTTACCTGATTCCTTCTTGCATTGTATAATACTTTTGTTTCTCCAGAGCCAGCCTTGAAAGTGAGCCCTCGGCACCGAGTGTACCAAGAACTCAGTGAAGGAAAAGCAGGAAACGTTTCATGTCGAATCGAAGGAAACGTGGCTTCTTACAGATGGGTGCTGCCAAACCGTAAACCACTCTCATCGCGTGTGCGCGCTGTGGGAAATATTTTGACGATAAGCCCAGTCTTGACAGACGACGCTGGAACATATTTGTGCGTCGCACAGGGTGGATCAAACAATAATAAGATTGTTGAGGCTCGGGTGAATGTAACGATTCAAGGTACGTTTCCTTCGACAGTCACTTATAAATACTATCCTTCTTTAATTTGAAACAGTCAACCCTGCAGGTCGTGGGAACTACAAAATAGTGATCCCGAGAAGGAAACTCCAGTAACTGTTGTTCTCTTGTTTTGTATTTGATGTTTTTGTTTTGTTGTTGTTGTGAAAGCGATATTTTCCTTCTCATCAAGAGGTGGCATTAAAGGAGCTCAGTCTTAGTCTTTTGGCCACTACCAGATTTACCTTTTACATTACAAGAAAACTGAAAATGATAGTTTACTAAGATAGAAAAACACAAAAGAGATAGTAATAAACATTTCAAAACAAGGATGGTTCAGGATGGAAAAGATTGACACGGATTCTAACCGATGAACTGCAAGATACGCAAGCCGTGATCATGTTCAAGCCAGCGTTGACTTATGAATGTGACAAAAGTGAATGTACAAGAATTTGCCATTTACAAAGTACCAACAACTGAGTAATACTCTCGCAGCGAACTTCCCAACATGCTCGTAATATATCTTAGCTACAGATATCATATTTCATCTTTCCTTCACACGTATTTTCGTGACTCTCTTGACAGCCATTCCAACATCAGCTGATCTCTGTGACGAGCCACGCGCAGTTGGGAATTGTTCAAGTTTCAAAATTAGGTGGCATTTTAACAGCAACCAAGGAGAATGTCTTCCATTTGTGTACAGTGGCTGTGAAGGAAACTCGAACAACTTTGTCAACAAAGAGAAGTGTGAATCTGTCTGCAAGCGGAAAGGTAAGATCCAGTAACCTAACTTACATGGCTCGGCTTCTGAATCTTGCCCAACTAACGAATAGATATTGTAAGACAGGTAGACATATTTATATTGTTTGAGTCGAGTACTTGTTCCCTTGAAACATTCTCGTCCCCAAAACCGCGCTCCTTTTGGTCAGCGCCAACAAACATGACGTCTGGCCGGACTTGATTTTCTGAGCATGTGCAGAGAGCCTGGAAGTCCGCGATTTACGCACTTTCCCATTCTCGTTCCCAGAGGCCGCGCCGTCAAATCTGGGAAATGTGATTGGCTGAGAATTGGAAGTATACTCTGCGTATGTTCAGAAAATCGGATCCGGCCAGAGTCCGCAATTCTTGGTTCTGACGAAAGTTACAGGTCCAAAAAGAAAGCCGCCTCTGGGAACGAGAATAGTCTTCAAAATTTAAGCAGAACCACAAGTCACTTTCGTTGGGCTATTGTCTGAAAGGAGATTAAATACAATTATACGTATTAAGGTGAAACAGTTCTACAAGAGTTTCCTCTAATCTGATCTGACAATATATATCCTATAGTATTGAAGATACGACGTAGGGACTTAACTTATTAGCTTAAGTGTTTGAGGTGTTCTTCAGGGTGTTTTAGGTGGCAGTTTAAACACCCCGAAGAAGGCAGTAACGCCGAAACGTCGGTTGATTTATACTGCCATTAAGCGTAATTTTTTAGACCACTGACGAAATTCCTCCAGTTCCCTCTGTCCTCCCAGACGTTCCATCTGCGTTGTGTAATCCTGCTTTTAATATTCAGTCTTAAAGACAAAAAAAGTTCAATATTACTTAATAAACAACGTACAGTCAGGAAAAGGAGTAAACAATTATGCGCAAGTGGTTATCTTTTTTAAAGACCTACCTATCAAAAACTACATGCAAATCAACAGTAATAACTTACCTCTTTCGTCTTTGCGTTATAAAAAAAAAAACAGAAGTTCAGGATTACAGAGTATGTCCTGCTCCCATGAAGTCTTCCTCGTGTATACGACGCAGCTCTAGCTATGACTGTTCAACAAGCGATGACTGTCTGCCTGGAACAAGATGTTGCTCAGTGGAGTGCTGCCCCGGGAGTTGTAGAAAAGAGTGTGTAAAGCCTGTTTTACCAGGTTAGACGACATCAGATAATAGCATTCTATATCGCTTGTTATTGTTTTTAAGATTATGCCAAAAAACATTTACATCATCACCAGGGGAAGGAGGAGGTATTTCCTAAACATTTTTACAATAACATGTTAGCTGTACTGTTATGCAAACGTGATTTGAAAAAAAATGTTTTATGGAAATTTGGCTCAGCTAACCCACGTTTTGATTGGAATTCGAAAACGTTAAATTCTATCTACTCGATGTGCAGTAAGGAGGGAATTTTGTAACAGTTTAATCACACAGAGATTTCTGTGACGTGCAAAACCACGCACGTGGAGTGTTTCTCACTTAACTTTTTCGTGCTTTTTTTTTTTTCATTGCGCGGTTTACAACAAAACGAACCACGGTCAAACCTTGTTCAATTTGGTTTGTTGCACACAGTGAATTTCACCCTTTCGTCGTAAATATAGCGCAATGGCGTCAAATATCTGGTTGGCACGGTTTTGTTTTGATAAACAATTCTTATCAAATGATTTACAATGACATCTATTATACGCATACCTCGCAATAATAACACTTTGGCATGTCACATGCATCGGCGTTCATATTAGAGATGTTCGACTGCTGCTGAGCTTTGTTATCTTTTTACATTTCAGCCAAGAAGGGTACATGCCCTGTACCATCTGATGACATATCCACCTTCGTCGAGAGTAGGCACGAGTGCTCCATTGACCATGATTGTGATGCCGACATGAAGTGTTGTCAACAGTCCTGTGGACGCGTTTGTGTCGAGCCTGACATTGAAGGTATGTCAACTTATTTAACCAATTTAATTTATAAGCTGTAACAGTATACTGCCGCTTTAAAACTCTCCCAATTACGATGAAAAACGTTCAGTTATTTAGCGAAAAAGCCCAAACTGTTCCTTACCCTACCAATGTAGAATAATTCATGTCGCTCTATTTAGAAGATCTAGCTCCGTGTCGTATTCAATTGAAATTAAACTTGATAATCGAAAATTTAATGACAGATTAATCTCTTCTAACTTGACCATATTTTAAGGATGTAATACAAAATTTCTAACCCTCAGTTTGTGTCCCCTTTTATCTTTTAATTACAGAAGAAGCGTGTAAAGCTATCGTGGACTTAGCGTTTCTGATTGATTCTTCTGGCAGCATTAGTGGTCGTAACTGGAGATTGCTAAAGGCTTTTATCAAGGACGCAATTGACGCATTTGATGTATCCCCCAAGGGAACACATATCGCTTCCGTATCTTATTCAACAAAGCCTTTGGTGGATTACCGATTCAACACTCTAATTGGGGACAAACTCAACGGGCCAGGGCTCCACAAATTTGTTGACAAAATAAGACACCAAAGAGGATTCACATACATCGATAGAGCATTAGAACTTGCCAACAAGGAGATTTTCAGTGAAAAGGGCGGAATGAGGCAGGCAGTGAAAAAGGTATCTCAATTAAACAACCAGTCCCCTACGCGGCCCCCCCCCCCTTAGGCTTGCAACCGTAGGGGACCCCCCTTAGGCTTGCAACCGTTCTTCTTCAAAAACTTGGGTGGGAGTGCAACATAAACCGAACAAACCTCTGCATAGTATCTAGACTTGATGGAATGCTGAATAATTATGAGCACTGAAGCTATGTAAATCTTATGTAAGCCGTATCAGCTTTCGAATCTCTTAACGGTGGCCAATTCACATCATCAACCCGCTTGATGAAACCAAATTACCAACGTTACCTTAAGCGGGTTTGGTGGCCGAAAAGTGTGAGTAGGTTACTAAGAAATTGGGTACTGAGTGAACGTAACAAATGGTTCTTCTCTTTGCATTAAGATTAAAGGGGTTGGGGAAGATTAAAAGTGATACGTACTCTTTCTTGGAGCAAAAGTGGATAGACGATTTTTTTTTTGTTTTAAAGGGGGTAAGTTTCTAAAGAAACTGTGGTGCTGCGTCAGTGGGAGTATTACAAGAAAATTTGGTTTTATCAACTGAGTTGATGATGTGAATTAGCCACCGTAAAGAGATTCAGAAGCTGACGTTTCGAACGCTAGCCCTTCGTCGGAGCAAATCCATTCGCTCCGACGAATGGATAAAACCAAATTGATAAGTTGATAAAACCAAATTATCTTGTTTTTGTTTTAGTTTCTCTGGTCTCGCTTTTTTAACACTGACTGCTACACCTGGCAAAATGTCATGAGGTACCATTGCGCTCATACCGTTAATGACGTCATCACTTTCGAAGTTATGGCCAGTTGATAAGAAAGGAAAATGTCATAAGACCATGCCTAAATTAACAGCGGCTTATGAACAAACAAGGCGAATGACTTTTCTGAAGTCTACCCGAATCCTAGCGTAATCCAAGGACAAGAGACTATAAGTCTGGGGACGGGAGATGACTGACATCTCAGACTAACAACTTTTACTCTAAATCGAAGATAAACGTGACATTGACTTGTTTGTTTATTTAAGGTTTTCAGTTTCCCTGAACTTAAATTAATCTTTCTAAAGCGCAAAAAGGCCAACAAAGGGACTAACGAAAGTAGAAATTTAAGAAAATAAAGAAGAACTAGAGCTTTTTTTTTCAACTAACAATCTGTGACAATGTGCAAAAACCCCTTTTTTCTGCTGTATTTAGGTTTGTTTCGTGATAACTGATGGTGCCCAAACAACAAATGGTGCTAAAGGACCTTATACCCCACTGGACAAGGCTTCTCAACCTCTCAAAGACAAGGGAGTAGACGTTTGGTCCATTGGTGTAGGAAAAGGGGCAAAAAAGTCAGATCTTATTAAAATAGCATCTGATCCTGGAAAAGTCATTGTAGTAACGTCATTCAAGAATCTAAAGGATATATTGGACGACGTTCAGAAAGCCGCATGTGAAGGTATACAGCCAAGTACCTTACGACTTTTAACTGTTTTTTTTTTTTTGGAATGATATGTTGATAGGGAATACGGGCCACTGTTTCAGGTGCTGTTGTTACCTTACATTATTGTTAACGCATGCTTTTGTAATCGTGGAGACCTGGCCATGATAATAAGTTGTGCACCTTTTTCAAAGTGCATCTAACCCCAAAATATTGTTTTCTCTTAAATACATTTTTGCACCTGTTCTAGACGCACTGCACCTTTATAAACTGAATCTAGACTTTTTATAGGCTGTAAAAGTTACAAAATCTAGCTATCATCTGTTCCACAACCGAGCTAGTAAGGGGCACGGGTCTATTCCTGGTTTGACGTCACAGACGGATTTGCATCGCAGTAAGCCTTTGTAAACATGCATGCAAAGAAGTTAGTAACGTCAAACCAGAAATAAACCCATGTCCCTTCCTAGCTCGGTCGTGCAACAGATGATGGCCAGACTTCCTAACTTTTACAGCCTATAAAAAAAGTGAAGACTTAGTTAAAAAAAGGCGCAGCGCGTTTCGAACAGGTGCAAAGATTTATTTAAGCGAAAATATATATATATTTTGGGGTTAGGTGCACTTAACCATTAAACTATTCGACTGTCGGCTTCTTTTTAACATATTTTTGTAAATACAGATAAAAAGGAAACTAAGTGTCAGAGACAGTACTTGGCTGCTACAAAGAATAGTGCCCCTGGAAGGTTTGTACCAAGGTGCAAACTGGATGGCAGCTTTGCCGATGTTCAGTGCCGCGGATCAGTATGCTACTGCGTGGATGAGGATGGAAATGAAGTAGTAGGGACGAAGACACCCCTTGCCTCTGGTAAACCAACCTGCAAGAAACCATGTGCGTTTAATTTCTTGTTATTTTATTTTAGTGTCTTTTTTATTATGATTTAGCTCCTTTATAACACCTGTTCTTCAACCAGAAAAGATGCTGAATATTGCTGAAGACGACAATCTAGCAATCTAGAGCCATCTCACCGTGCATTCGTTACTCGATACTCAGTAACGCTTGCTTACCCTTCCTTGTTCCCAGGCGATAGAATTAGCTGCTCTCCGCCAGAGGAACTCTTACCTCTCGGCGTTCATTCTCTTGTATCTTTTACAACAGACAAGCTGACACCTTGCCAAGAAGCGTACAAGAAAGCAATTCAAAACCTCAAAGTTGGTAGCTACATTCCCAGGTGTAAAGATGATGGTGGGTTTGAGAACATGCAGTGCGGTGGAACATCTGGGCAATGTTGGTGTGTAGACAAAGACGGAATAGAAATACCTGGAACGAGAACAACCAAAAACCTGCAATGCCCCGATCCA
>CM042746.1:43165290-43185290 GCA_022496165.2 Catalaphyllia jardinei | reverse complement strand
TCATCAATACCCGATGATGTGTGGAGTAATACCCTGCTTTACGCCAGGGCAGTCACTGATTCGTTTGACATCTCCTCTAGTAGAACACGTGTCGGTGCCATCGTCTTCAGCAACTATGCTAGGATTGCTTTCCCATTCGATGCTGACTATACAAGAGTTGGTGTACAACAACTGATCTTTGGTATGCGGCAATCAGACAGCACTGGACAAAGAATTGACCGCGCTTTGCAGGTGGCCTACAGGGACCTCTTTAGCGCTCGGTATGGTGCAAGGACAGGAGCGAGACAGGTAAAAGTACGATGTCTGTCTTAATTAAGAATCAAATATTAATTTTCAGCAGTCATGTTACATTACTTTTAGGCACTTCCCATCTATCAAGAGGTAAATGATTCGTTTAAACACACCCCCATCCCCTCCGACCCGAAAAATCCCTTCAAGAACGGAACTCCAGCCGAAAAGGAAGTACCGAGCCGATGTAGTAGGGCGATACTGAGGAACACTCTTATGTGTAAATGAGTTTCGTCCAGTTGGGTTACTTGTGTGTTATGTTTGTACTTAATAAAGCAAGTGATTTGACTACACTGGATTTCATCAAAAAGGTTACATTTGTTTTAAGATTCTTATTGTTTTGTCTGGTGGATCCTGGAATCCTTACTATCGCCCCGCCTGGAGGTCTGCCGCTGCCCAGCTGAGGACAAGTGGAATTGACACCTATATCACAGGGGTTATACCACAGGATGGAACTTCATATTTCCAAGACGTCAGCGGGCTCCCATCCAAAGCATATCCCGCTTCGACAAACTCTGTCATGAACAGCTACAGACCTGAAATGATTAGACAGATTGTGTTTGGAGGTATTGTTATCTGTCCGTAGATTCTTTTGTTTTGTGCACTCTTATTTTAGAATCGACTACAGACCAAGTGTGCATTAATGTAAAGTATTAAGATCTACTCTGTTACGTTGTCTTAGGTAGTATGCACTCCAAGCTACTTACCGTTTTAATTATCTTTCAAAATTAGAAATTGAAATAATATGGAAGTATCAGACAATTATGCCAGTGAACAAAATGGCCTTAACTGCGTGAGCTTTCCATCGTGTAAATTTCAAATTTCTTTTTGCTAGTACTGATTATGAATCAATTCTTAGGATGATAGACATAAGAACATTAAAACATAGACGTATAGAACAATCTTTGATAATATTTTTGAAATGTTTCAAGGAGAATGGTCTAGGCTATGTAGCCAATTTATTCAAACCCCGAGTTACACCACATAATCTTAGATACAGTGGTCTAAACGTAGTACCAACTTCATATAATAGTAGATTCCTTCATGCCTCATATGCGTACATAATCTCACGTATCTGGAACCAGTTGCCATCAGCTGTAAAAAGTGCACCTAATGTATCATTCTTTCGGAGTCTTTTAACTCAGTTAAATTTTACCGGATGTTGCAATAATTGCCTTTGACTTAGTTATTTTTTATACATAGACGTTATTTCTAATTTAACTAGTATGATATTAACAATATTAGCTTTCTTTTCATTCATACATAATAGAACAATAATTTAATATTGTCAAACACTTTTATCATGAGCCTCTGGCTCGGGGAACTGGGAGACCACCGCCTGGTAATTTTGACGTTAAATTATCTTTTGCCCTTTACAGCAAGACCACTGAAACTGGACCTTGGTTTTGTGGTGGACTCTTCAGACAGTGTCAACTGGTCGAAAATGCAACGCTTTGTAATATCCATAATAGAATCATTTGACATTGCCGAAAACAGAGTGCATGTTGGATTTGTTTCGTTCAGTGACAGAGCGGTACTTTCATTTTCGTTCATTGCTCCTCAACGGGACACTTTAACACGCGACAGCATTACGCAGCAGATAAAAGGAATAACTCAACTTGGTGGGAGTCAGAGAAGAGTTGGCCTTGCTTTAAATACAGCTTATAGTTATCTGTTCTCTAATCCTGATGTTACCAGAAGAAATGCCAGAAAGGTATTTTTGAAGTTCTGTAAACATATAGTGGACATGCGAACTTTAGAAATGTAGTTGACGTGACATCGCCTTGACAACTGAGTTAGAGGTTAGGTCACAGAGAAAACGACAAAATACAAATATCTTTTAAATTGAAAATTTGTCCTATAACATGACTGCTTCGGACATTCTCAAGTAATTTGTTTGTTATGTGAATTTGTAAATGATTTTTTCATGAATATCATTCTCCATTTCAGGTCCTCGTCCTTATCACAGGGGGTGATTGGGATCCTCAATATCAGTCACAATGGACAAATTATGCAAATAATTTAAGGAATCTCCCCGTTGATATGTATTCTTTCTCTGTTGGCTCTGTCCCATCGCAAGAACAGCTTCAAGCTGTAATACCATACAACAGGGACATATTTAGAGTCAGCTCTTATGACACCATGGACACCAGAAGACCTGACCTAGTGAAGGCTATCCGAGGAGGTAAGATTACAAAGAATGTTACATAAAAGACCGATTGCTTTTATTTTTATCGAGATTGTGAGTAGCATTAAAAGATACAGCACTTCCAGATCACGATTAGTCCCTTCTTTCGGGGCTACTATAGAATTTACCAATTCAATCATGGCTTGCGAAAAATTACCTGCAGCTGGTTAACCCTCAAACGTACAAGGGGGGAGGTGGATGCAACCCCCTCCCCCTAAGGTTTTTTTTTAATTCTGTCATGGGGATTTTCTCTCCACAGCTCTCCATTTCAGTAGCTGTTCGTTTATCTTTAAAGACACCTTTTCTGAACATTTGGTGAAAATCAACTGTTAGTTGCATGAGATATTAAAATGAAAGTTACATTAATTTTTGTGAAAATAGTGATTTTGAATTCTATTCCTTGAGATGTTGTAAGCTTTAAGGCTCTGTTCCTGGTCCTAAAACAGTTATAATGCAACATTAAGTTACATTAAGTCATATTTTACATGTTCAGCTAAAAAAAACCTGTAACTGTGAGTACAACTTTTAATTTTGTCAAGAAAAACCAACGTTAGACTGAAAAAAATGAAAAATAACCAGAAATCCGCCATATTGGATAACATCATAGGCCCCCAGCAGTATAATTTGCATATGTAACCCATAATATTAACCTAGTCGTGTAGACGACATAACAGGCTATCTATTGCTGGTATTACCTTTTTAAAGTATCTTAACCCCACGAAAACCTAGGGGAGGGTTCCTACCACACCCCCCACCCCCGCACCCTTGTACCACGGTGGGGGTATGAGTTTGCTTGTACGTCCGAGGCTTAAATCTTGTAACACCTATAAAGATAAAGAAACGCAAAGCACATGCTACGCTACATTTCTAAAAAGAGGAATTAGTTCCCAAGGAAACTGTTGGCAATCCACAGTTATGGCAAATCAAAAAGCAAGTGGCTATCTTCATTAACTTGTGTTTGACTTATTTTGTACAGATTACGTTCAACGGCCTCTAGACATTGCATTTGTGGCTGATTCATCATCGTCTGTGAACTGGGACACAACCCGCCGCTTTGTAAAAAACATAATTGACTCATTAGATATCTCAGAGCAAAAGGGGCATGTGGGCTTCATATCGTATGGCGTTGAAGCTACTCTTGGTTTTGACTTCCGTGGCCATGGAAATGCCGGTTACACCAAGGCTGCTGCAGCGCAGTTAATTGATGCCATTGTTCAACTTGGCGGAGATGAGAGGAATATCAACGAAGGCCTTGATATGGCTGAGTACATGTTTAGCACGCGGGCGGGAGGAAGAGATGACGCAAGAAAGGTGTGCAACTATTGACATCCGTCTTAATGCCTATCATATGCATCACATAAGTGAATTTTCTGGAAACTTGCCTCGCATATCGTGTTAGTCTGAGACACGTAAAGGACACTAGTACTACGTTGTAAAATAACTTAGTTATGTAAGATTTAAATGCAAAGATTGGACGAAGAATCGATCTCGTTCCCAGATCTCTTGTGGGCGAAGCTGGTCAAATGTAATTTCCACCAAAAGCGCTTGCTCGAAATGAGTGTTTAAAACGGCGACCGTGTCTGACAGTGAATTTGAAATATCCTTCAAATGAGCAGGATACGCTTGCCCCATTCTTTTACTTCCCCTCTACCATCAATTTGGGGGGTCAACAGTTTTTTTGTCACTGAGACTGTAATGATATTTACTTAGATTATTATTGTGATGTCTGGCGGCTCGTGGAAAGACGACAGTGATTCAGAAGCATATAGGAGAAGAGTTCTCCGCTCTCTAAAGAACAGAGGGGTGGAAGTATATTCTGTTGGTGTTGGAGCATCAACCTCAGCTTTGCAGATGAGGGACATTTCTTCAGGAAGGACATACTGGTTCCTATCTAACTCGTACGACGATCTACAATATGTTAGACCAAGGCTATTACGATCTATCCGTGGAGGCAAGCTCACCTAATCTTAATAATAAAAATTAATCTTAGGTCTGCATCACGATGCGGTTTACAAGAGAGGTCTTCGGAAGGGTCGTTACTCTAGATATTTTCAGCATTAATTCCTATTTAAAAGTATTTAAAGTATTCATTGTCCATCGACAATCTATTCTCTGAAGAGGGTACGCAAATGATTGACATGATAGAAAACTTGTGAAGAACGATGCCATTTGAAGAAAACAGATTACACAATGGGAAGGAAGCCCTCAGACAAATTAAAGCCTACTTATTGTCCAGCTGTTAACGTACTACTATGATAACATTTTTACCCCTTGAGTTTTAGATGCATTATGTAGACTTCCATGAAAGAATGAACACACTGTTGACCGTTTGCAAATATCTTCATTATTCCCGGATATATTTTAGTGGGGGAAAAAAAATCTGCAAAATATGTAAATGAGATGAATGATGATGTCATGCACTCAACCCAGTATTTTATCAAGTATATAAATAAAGCCATTTTACAGCACAGGCCATTGAAACTTGGTAGGCTTATAGTTCTAAAGGAAACTCGAGCATAACATTAAAAAAAATGTTTTCCACGGCAACTCACTCTTTTCCAGCCTTTGATTTCATTGTGTTGGTGACTTTGAGCTCGAAAAACATAAAACGAGTCCACGAACTCGAGCTAACATAGTTATGTGCTTGGTGGATCATGCGTATGAGGTACCATTAGCAAATACAAAAATAGGCAGTCGTTGACTACATGTGCCTAGTGATATGAAAACTAGTATCATGCGCATTGACTACATGATACAACAATCTAGGTCATAATTCTGGATTTTGTTGACCGGAGAAGTTATATATCCCTGCGAAGTCAGCGAATCAGATTACATTGTTTGCATAGGGTGCGTTTGGCGTGATGGTAATCAGATATTTTTATTTACTCAGAGGCAAAAACTATTCGAAAAAGGTCATTTCGACGACAGCTGAGTTACATCTTGCCTAAATCAAAACAAAGAAAACTTACCAACGTCGTTGAACAAACGCACAACATAAGCACATGGAGCGATCGTAGCAAAAAGTTGCCATCTACGCCATGTCTTCTCGGGATACGAAAATCAAACGAACACAGCTCGAAAGTGGTCTCGAGTTGTTGGCGAAAGAATACGAGAGAAACACGAGTTACGGACGCACACGTATGCACGATAACATAGTGCCTTGAGCTCTACGAGCACTAGGCACAAAAATGGAACACCAAAGGTGACAAGGAAAGCTTTTAATATTGGTGAGGTCTGGCACCCAGTATGTTGCCACGGTAACAAGACTGTTATGCTTTTATTGTCGAGCACATTTAGTAGAATCCTACTGCAAAGTTTTGAACATTTCCGATACAGATTGGCCTAGATATCTTTCTTTATTATATTTGATCAAAATGTGGTCAAGAAGATGACGTCGCAACCTGGTTAATTTGCATATTTTAAAACTTGAATATATCCGCAACGAAAAGAGACATTTAATAATAGCAGACTACTTGTTTATGTTTTAAAATGGTGTAAATGGGAAAGATGCAAGTTTCGTCATTGTGCTTACATGTTTTCTTTTGTATAGACTACGAACCTCCTATGGACCTTGGTATATTAGTCGACTCGTCCTCAGCCGTTGACTGGAGTAAGATGCAGAGTTTGCTGAAAGGCTATGTTGGAACAAGGAACATTTCTTTCGATGGTGATCATGTTGGCATTGTGTATTTCGCATCGTCCAGCCAAGTTGCTTTGCCATTCCCTACTTCTAGCAGTATAAACTACAATAAAAATCGCATTTGGCAAGCAATTGATGACCTTAAACAGCAAGGAGGAGACGATAGGAGAATCGACCTTGGACTTGAAGCTGTTTCCACGGACTTGTTTGGGCCTCTGAGTGGGGCCAGACGAGACGCCAATCTGGTAAATATATTGCTCTTTTGTTGTATGTTCCTGCCACATTTTCCCGTCTTTCGTCAATCATTATCAGTTGTGACCATTAACAATCCAACTCACCTCTTATCGTTTACCTCTTATAGCTTGTCGTACATATTAACGATGGGTTGCTGTTAACTGGTAAATTTACTCATCAACGTGTCTGCAATTTTGACTCATCGTAGCATTTTATTGTCCTCTGCTTGTTATAGATCCTGGTCGTGTTTGCAGCTGGTAGTTGGCCATCTCAATACAGCCAAGACTGGCAAGAAACAGCAAAGTCTCTCAAAGCCAGAGGAGTGGATATTTATGCGTATGGTATCAAACCAGGAGCACAAAAGGAGCAACTTCAAAGCATCACTCTGCTTCCCAGTTACAGCTACCTGTTAGACAGCTACACCATGCCAAGGGTTATTCCAACGGGAGTAACAAGTGAGTACTTTGTGTAATAGCTTTTCTAAACAACTAGTTGCTGTTCAAAGTTAAATGTAGACCCATGCCAAAAGTATATAAAGATTGGTTGGTTGATCGTTCGGTTTGCTGGTGTTCTTGTGAATGGAACGGATTAGAATGGAATTGCTGTCCAAACAGAATCCTACCCTCGTAGTAGGTCTTTCTTAAGGGAAGCCGAGAAAATGTCTTGGCGTGATCCCTTTGCAAGGAGCTGAATACCTCTTTATGTGTTATTTATTTGGAAATGTAAGATCATCAGTTTTCTTCCAGGTGACCCTCAAGGGATAGACGTCGGCTTTGTGGTGGATTCGTCAAATTCCGTGGACTGGAACAGGATGTTAACTTACATACAATATTTGGTTGAGTACTTTTACAATGACGTAAATTCGAACATCGGTTTCGGAATGATAACCTACGGTGATGGAGCTAAAGTTGTGATGCCCCTAAATTCTAAAGACACCGGAAGAGATGTGCTGAGTTTTATTGGGCAAATCCAGAAACAAGAAGGAACTAATACAGGTTTTACTCAAGCGATGCAGTTGCTTTCAAGCTTCTTTTCACCTCAGCAGGGTGGAAGAGTAGGATTAAGACAGGTAAGTTGTTCAGCCTTTCATACGCAGCTACCTCAGTAGTAACGGATCTTTCATTCACTTTTATATGGTATATTTTTATCTGGCTTTTTTGCGTGTCAATTTCATTGGGGAAGCACAACCCTCTTTTGGAACGTTAGTTAATGAACCAGCAATTGTCGTACCTTCCCTTTCACGTTGTTGACACCCAAGGAAGGCCCAGGTTTGCAGGCACGCTCATACCATGGTAAAATATGTGTAATCTTAATATTTTTCCTTAAAAGATGTAAAATGCAGCTTTCTTTTATTTGTCATGCAAGGCTGTATGTTAAGATGCAAGTGAAGTATGATCCTCGCAGTAAATTTTCCAATCTAAGCAACTGGAAAGAAGAAGCCTGAAAAAAAACAGGGCTTCAACGGGATTCGAACCCATGACCTCCGCGATACCGGTGCGATGCTCTACCAACTGAGCTATGAAGCCACACATTGGGAGCAAGGTCAAATTATCGACTTATAACTTCACTGCACGGGAAAATATGAACTCGATAATTTGACCTTGCTCCTAATGTGTGGCTTCATAGCTCAGTTGGTAGAGCATCGCACCGGTATCGCGGAGGTCATGGGTTCGAATCCCGTTGAAGCCCTGTTTTTTTTCAGGCTTCTTCTTTCCAGTTGCTTAGATTGGAAAATTTACTGCGAGGATCATACTTCACTTGCATCTATAACCGCAGTTCAAATATGAATTATTTCATATATACATCGCTGTATGTTAAGTTGTCCAAAAAACCAACTTTCTATGAACTGAACCTCACGATTGCGTTACTAACCTTGTCCTGTGTCTTCAGGTGGTAATTGTGCTAACGGCGTCGCCGTGGCAGGATCAACAGAGCCTGGACTGGCTGCGAAGTGTCCGGGATGCCCGAAATAAAGGCATACAAATTTATTCTGTCGGATTCGGGCCATCTGTAAGACTACCGCAGTTGGCAAGCATTGTGCGTAACCCATCAAGACAGGCCTATATCATGAAATCGTTTGATGACCATAGTGAACAAACACGGAAACTTGTTAATGAGATTGCCAGAGGTAGAGTTTCATGGCTGTTGTAGTGATTGTTGTTGTTCCTATCTCTCTTCTTTTCTTTGGGACATTGCTACTAGTCGTTTAATTTACAAGTAAAGAAGTCTGAGCCGTGTATCAGACTGTGATAAAACACGACGAGCATTTGAGAGTACTCAAGGACCAGTAGGCCCAGGCGAGCGTTATCTACGTTTCTTCAGTGTTCTCAAACGTCCGGAATGTTTTATCACAGTGTAATACACGGCTTAGGCTTCTTCATTTGCTTTTTATGATTTGAGGTCATGTGGCGAAAACCAATGGAACACGCTCTTCACATGTTTTATACCGTGTTAGGAAACAGTCCTAAGAAACTACGCGCTCTGCTTGGTTACAAATCGTGTCTATATAACTCGATAGAAACACAGAACTAGCACGAGCTATTGACGTAATTATTGTGCAAGCAAAGAGAATTTACATTTCGATAATCAGATTTAACGAGGTGTTTTCTTTTTTTTCGTGGCGGGGTTTTCTAAAAGAAATAGAAAACATGTTCTTCGTGTTTCTATCGAGCTAAATAAGGATCCGTGAAAGTTTGGGAGGAGTCGAAAAAGCTGTGGAAGTATTCGCTTGAGGCTCGTGAACACACAGCATTTCTCGTTCTCTTAAACTTCCACTCATTTTTCTATTAAACAATTAGATTACGAGCTCGAGATTTCGCATAGAAATCTAGAGCGAATCATCTATTCTTACTAGTATTAATTCTACTAGTCGTTCAAAACTTTATGCAAGAAGCGGCCGTCTTTTCGTTAACGAGGGCGCATTGCTACGCTATTGACCGTCTATCACATAATAAATAGTATGTAGTGTTGCCAATCAAAGAACGGCATTCGTGATAGAACACTAGTAGATTTCTACTGAAACTCGACAGAAACACTGTACATATTCCTTAAAAAATATGGGTTTTTGACCAATGAGAGTGGGCACAGGTCCCATCTATATTGTAAAGTTAAATACATCAACAGATACGGCACCAGATTGATCATTAAAGTAAGCAATCACGGAGCGACAAAAAATACCGCACTTTTCTTATTGGAAGCCAACTTAACTGAAGTCGTTGTTTGCTGCATGTTCTAAGCTATTATTTCTTAACGCTGTTTTCGGTGACGGTGCTATATTGCAATATGTTTCTATTTTTTATTTGTGTGATAGCTCCCATGCCAGTGTTTCATGGGTATTATAATACGCTGAATAGTTGAAATCCGTTCTTGAGATGTCTGAGAATGGAGTAACTTTTATAACGTTGGTATTGGCAGGTCCTTTAACACAGCGTGGAAGACCCGTGGATTGGGCCTACGTCGTGGATTCCTCTGATTCAGTGGACTGGAATTCCTGGCGGAGATACGTTTCGGAGAACGCCCAGAGATATTTCAAGGTTTCCAACGACAACTACAGGGTTGGCTTAATAACCTACAGCGATGGTGCAAGGATAGCTTTTCCATTCAATACTGCAGAAAGATGGGATTTGTTGATAGACCGAACCCCACAACAGGGTGGATCTGGCAAAAGAATTGACCTAGCACTTCAACGTGCCAGGGATGAGCTCTTTACACCCAGGCTTGGAGCAAGGGCAGATGCTAGAAAGGTACACGTGTATCATGTGATGTCTTTATATTCAACATTACAGACAGAAATATGCAAGTGTGTTATGCTTATTTACTGCTTTTACTCTTTAACAAGAAATCTCTCCATGTATTATTGGTATAAAGCTTTAGTGAAACATTCGCAGATCAGACCAACCGTGCGTCGCAATTCCGTTGAGAACAAAAGCTGTTCAGTACTAAAAAGGGCGAGCTATTGCCAAAACTTAAATGGATAACAGGAGGACAAACAAGTTCAATGAGGTCTTACTGTTTACATTTTATATTATTATCTGCGCAATGCTTGCCATTTTCCCTACAATATCTGTCCATTACGACAACTTATCAAAACTTAATTTGATTTACTGAGTGTACCACCTAGGTTTTGATGCTCTTCACAAGCGGACGATGGCTTCCCCAATACAGAGATTCCTGGAGGTCAGTAGCACGACAACTACGCCAGAGAGGGATTGAGATTTATGCTGTTGGAATAGGGTCATCTGTTGATAGCGCACAGTTGAATGATATCACCGAAAATGGCTATGTGGGAGACGATTTGCCCTCAGTTACACCTGACATTGATTATGATACCAGAACAGGTAGAGCATCCCTTGACCGGGCTTTAAAAGTTACGATTTAATATAAAAAGGTTGAAACATTTAAATGTTCAAGTCAGTCCCTGTGGAACAAAGGATGTCTTATTGGGCTTTTGATCATTATATTTCTACAACGTACCCCTGAATTTAAAACCCTAGAAAATAACTATGAAAACTTATGCAAAGTTATTTCCCATGGCGTTTAAAGAAACGAAAAATGCTTCAAATCTTGACTACTATTTATCTCGCGATGCAACAAGTTTGTTGAATTTTTTTTCTCCATATTGTTTCAGAAGACTAGTATGTCTCTGAATATTGCCTCATTTCTCTCGTTTTTAGTCAAACCAGGCAAGAAATTGTCAGAATGCCAACGACGTTATCAACATGCTATTAGCCGATATACACCTCATGGGAAAATACCGCAATGTAAACCCAATGGAAGCTTTGAGCCGTTGCAGTGTGATATGTCATATTGTTACTGTGTTGACCAGAACGGAGACGAACGGCCCAACACTCGTCTAAATGTCAGATACGGAAGGCCCGTTTGTGATGAGACAGGTATTGAGATTTAAGGCAATTACTCACCGCAGTGCCAGATTTAGATGCTTGGAGAAAAGTTGAAATTAATTTCGCTTTTGAGAAGGTTACGAACAGGCGAGTCACGTAATAGTTGTCAGTTACCTGTTGTATGTTCCAGTTCCATAAGTTACAATAATTATTCCTGGATAACTTCTTACATGGATTTTGACTATTTGTAACAAATATTCCATGAAGCTGCCATGAAGATCTATCTTTGTTTCTTATTGCCTCAGATGTTAGAACTCTTCGCAAACACATGCGCTTAATACCTGCCCACTGATTTCCTCTTTTGTAGGAATAAAACCCACGGAGTGTCAGGCCCAGCAAGTCAGTTCTCAAGGATCAATGATGCGTGGACCTGAATGTAATCCAGATGGAAATTATGAAGAAGTTCAGTGCAAGACATTGACTAAAGAATGCTGGTGTGTGGATGCGTCTGGCTCGGAATTGACAGGGTCAAGAACTACCAAGTACCTCAGATGTCCTCAAGCTGGTATGTTTAAAACAAACAAAGAGTAACCTGTTTGGTGACAACGTAGAGTAGTGAGACGTACACCCAAAACGTAGTAGTACTGTTTTGAGAGGAAGTCATAATGAACTGAACGGTTTTGAAGTAAACAAACTTTACCTAATTCATAAATATTGTATTGATCACAGGAAAGCCAGCAACGCCATGTGAAAAACAATATCAAGGACGAGATCCCTCAGGCTACACACCACGTTGCAGACCTGATGGAAGTTTTGACAAGCTACAATGTGCAAACCAAGAGTGCTTCTGTGTGGATGCAAATGGCGTAAAGATATACAGGAGTAATGTGATGCTATCTAATGGAAAGCCCAACTGCACGGCTCCGCGGCCAGGTAAGACTGAATCATAGGTCGCCCGGTATCGTCGTTGTTTTCTTCCCAGTTTTAAGTCCCAAAGCTCAGTTCCATATAGTTTGACGCTAATTCACTCTTCTTTTTTGGAAGATGGCAAAAGACCGTTAGATATTGGAATCATTCTTGACCAAACGCTTGCACTTGAAGCAGACGACTGGAGAGCTGTGCT
This sequence comes from Catalaphyllia jardinei, assembly GCA_022496165.2. Lineage (NCBI taxonomy): Eukaryota > Metazoa > Cnidaria > Anthozoa > Scleractinia > Caryophylliidae > Catalaphyllia > Catalaphyllia jardinei. The sequence continues at coordinate 43,172,976 of CM042746.1, read as the reverse complement.
GAATTTCTTAAAAAGAATTGTCAATGGACTTGATGTTTCTGCAAAACCAGATGGTGCAAGAGTTGGAATAATGGGATACACATCTACGCCGTCCATTTCACTATACTTTAACACAATTAGGGATGAAAACTTGACTCCTTCTACTGTCAACAACTTCATTGATCGTGTAACTCAGATTCAAGGAGAGAGACGCATTGATTTAGCACTACCACTTGCTGCTACTGCTCTCTTCACCAGAAGGGGAGGATCGAGACCAAATGCCAAGAAGGTATGAAAACCCTTTAGCCTCAATTGCTTCTACGTCCACTTTACCCAGTTTTTCCCAAGCTGATTCCTCTGGATATCGGATGAATCTACGGAGGCTACCGACTCTATCATGTTTTTTATATGTGGGTCTGTTGCGTTAGTAATTTTATCCTTTCCATCAAGACGCTTTCGGAGCCCGGCCTGGTTAAGCTTAACGAAGCTTTGTATCAGTGGCCACTAGCACCAATTTAGTTTATTTTATCAGTTTAGCGCGCGTTTTATATATGACGTAGCTTAATAATTAGGTGCTCATCCTTGATGCTCACGAACAATTAGTGCGAAACTTATCAAGCGTAAATTCTGCCGAAATGTAAATGGTCCCGCGTTTTCTCGCAGATTGCTATATTGGTCACCAGTGGTCCTCAGGCTGCGAAAGAGAGGCCCCTTGCTGACCTTGCAGCGCAGCTCAAAGATATTGGAGTGGACATATATTCAGTCGGTATTGGGCCAGATGTCATACCATCGGAGTTAGAAGCTATAGCTTCAAGGCCAGATAATGTCTTCAGGACTCAAACTACTGGTTTGCCGATACTTGCTTCTCAGTTGAATGGTATGATACGTCAAGGTATGTTTCTATTACATTTATTGTCATTGATTATATTGAACTGGCCGGTTTTGTTTTTGGTTTTTCTTTTACTGTCATTCAAAGTAGTTATTCCCAGCACAATACAGCCAACTACATGAATCTGTCACGGAATGGACACATCGTAGGATTCATCATTAAATCTCCGAAATGTCTGCAAAACATGCTTTACTTCCTGTGTAACAAAATTAATTTAAACTACTGCGTTAGTCACTTTTTGTTACTTGGAAACTAAACGATGATGAGTAACGTCATTGCTTCATCCAGGTTACATCCCATCCTTAGACGTTGGTTTCCTAGCGGATTCCTCAGATACTGTAAACTGGCAAAAGACATTAAACGTCATCTCAGCCATTATTGATAACTTCGATGTCTCACAAAGTGGCACCCACATTGGCTTTATCCCATTCAGTTCGTCAGCTGCAGTGGCAATTCCCTTCCCTATGCCAGATGATCAACCCTATAATGCTGCCGTAGTCAAGGGGAGGATCAACAGCATTGCTCAGCTAGGGGGATCTGACAGACGCGTTGGCCTTGGATTCCAGGTGGCAAGTGATGATCTCTTCACTTCAAGAAACAGATCGCGCCCGGCGACAAAACAAGTAAGTTTTTTTGACCATAAAAGAGTAAGGAATGTTTTGAATTCAATGAGATTAGAACTTTTCTGACTGACTAACGTAAGCCTGAGGGTACGTAACCCTTAAAGGTACGTGAAAAGACATAAAACATTTCCACTTTGTCCAATCATCTCCTTGGCCTACTCACGGACGATCACGAGATAAATGTATTGTAACTGATGTGCTACACAAGGACAACAACAACCAAGTTATACGGAAAGCTCTCAGTCCAGTAAACATTTGGTTTTGTATGGGTTTTTTGTTTGTTATAGGTGGTTGTTCTCTTTATCAACGGAAAATGGCCGCCTGAGGACAAATGGATCTACCCTGTAACGCAACTGAAGAACAGAGGTGTCGAAGTATATGTTGTAACTACAGATCCGTCAGCAGATAAGCCAGATGCCGTTAGAGCTGCAAGTAGAGAAAGATTCGTCTTCAGAACAAACCCTGACAGTGATATTGAAGATGCCTATCCCAAAATTGCCTATGCGATTACAAAAGGTTGGTACTAGTACACTGGATATATTACCTTACAAGTACGTAATACTAACGTTAAAAAATATACAACAATTTACAACACAGCAATGAAATGGACTTATAAATTGATACAGTATTAGACTACAATTATCACTTACAAAATGTTATTTTACATTACAAAGTGCGCCGTATTCCTTACTTCCAAACCTTACTTACATTACTTTTGTACATTACTTACAATACATTATTTCAAAGTGAAATCATTATGTTACATTACTTACAATATGATATATTTCTTGCTTACTCGAACCACTGGCCCTAGGTAACATAACAACTGTGTCAACTTATCAATACATTTTCTAAAGGAACACGAACGCACATGGTTCAGATACACGATCAAAGCAAAGCAGCCCACGTTTTTTTTAAAGTGACCGAGGTCTTTGTTTTTAACAGCCAAAGTGCGAAGGTTACAGAGTTTGTCTTTTACACGTAAAAAAGGTATCAACGTCTAAGGAGCCAACGCGTATGCTTAAAGCGAAAATATGATATTTTGCAATTGCTAGAGAGTAGTTAAGGGCTATAGAGCTAATTGAGCTACGGTTACGATGCCATCCGCATAAGATTACTTCTTCTAACAGAACTATATGGCGGTAAAAAAGATATTTACCGCCAGCGAGTGAAAAGGTCCCAAAATGTCTTGGACTGACAGCATGTGATCAGCAAGTGAGGCAATGATCGGCTTTCTAAGCTACATATAGGGCATTTATTGAGCTCCATCATACCAGCGAGAGACAAACTAGATTGTGTAGGTAATATGCCGTGATGATTTTAAGTTGAAACATTATGAGTTTTGCTTTTAAGATGCAGAATGGAAGCAAGTAAACATTTTGAATGCTTCTCATTGGAAAACCATGATTTAGAATTTTGGGGTCTCTGTGTCGGTTTTAGGTATCGTTTTTCGTGTAGTTTTGAGTATGCTTATTTTGTGGAGAAATCTTGGGTAAATAATTTTATTTTTACTGTCTATAAGCGGGTTCGAGACGGTCGAAAGCGAGACGTAGTGTTTTGATGATGTTTTTTCCGCTGATTGAAGTGAGTTGTTTTTCTTTTCCAACTGTGTAGAGTTTGTTCTAGAGTATAATTCTTTAGTTTCTTCGAAGTTTAGTTTATTAGTAAGTACAGGGTCATACGAGAAGTGTACGCCCGGGTGTAAATTGAGTTTTAAGGACATTTGAAACAGAAGGGCTTTTCATTGCAATTTATCCAAAAACGTTCATCCTCTTACTAGTTAACTGTTCAGAGACATTGTTCGTCTCACGAGCTTTTCTCTTGGAGACGCAGGTAGCGAATTAATAGCATCTGGTAAGTGTTCGCAGTTTACCATCTGCCTGCCATGACAAGGATGATGATTCCCTGTTAAACAATGTATTGATTATTGTAAAAATCCATCAGGACACAACTAGAATTAAGGCCATAACGCAAACAATAGAGAATGTGAAGCGAGCAGGTAAGACGCTCAGTTGATCACTGATCACTAACTTATGTGATAAGTGAATGCTTACGGCACTGAAATATTTACATAGTGACTTTCGACGTATAATAATTACAGATCCTGAAGTGACAATGTGCCAGAGATTTAACAATGCGGACGATCAGTTAGTTACCCCACAACGACCAGGATCAAAGTGCAAAGCTAATGGAGACTTCGAGGAAATCCAATGCCACGACAAGTCCAAGGAGTGTTGGTGTGCTGATCAAAATGGCTACGAAATAACTGGCACCCGAACAACAGGGTCTATACAATGTCCTGCAATAGGTAAGCTATTTTTTAGGGTGGCTACGAGAGGGAGGCGCGGTGGCCTCATGGTTAGTGCGCTCGACACCGGAGCGAGCGGTCCGGGGACATAGTGCTGTGTTCTTTGGCAAGACACTTTACAGTGCCTCTCTCCACCCAGGTGTGGGTATGCTGAGGGTAACCCTGCGATGGACTAGCATCCCATCCAGGGGTGAGTAGAAATACTCCTAATCGCTTCATGCTACAGAAACCGGGATAAGTTCCGGCCTGGTGGGCCACAATTGGCTCGTATGCAGAATTTTTACCTTACGTTCACTCTGAAATTTACGTACTTCCATCCATCGCTATTGTTGATAATGCAGTCCACTGTATGTGAAAATTAATATTCACGCTTCCTTGTAAACAGGAGGAGACCTAACACCATGTCAAAAGGAATATGCAGAAAAGTCAAGAAACTGGCTGTTGAAAGGAAGGTATTTACCGCGATGCAAAACAGATGGAAGCTACTCCAAAAAACAGTGCCACAAGTCATACTGTTTCTGTGTCAATAAGGATGGCGTTGAAGTATATGGCTCCAGGAAGAATGTATCAGATGGTGACCTCATGTGTGGTCCTGATCAAGGTGATTCTAATGTGTATACATTAACTCAATTGCCCAGACCCTCTGGGTTATTCGTACTACCCTAAAACATTTCTAAAATCTTTTGTCAGAAGACTAAAATTTATTTTCAAACACACCTCATCATCCACTAACAACGGCGCCAGTGCTTTCCTGTTCCACTGATACGGCTTAGGGCCACAATAACCAATACCAGCTAATCAAAGTGCTATATTACCGGTCCAATAACTTTTAAGTACTGAACGGTATACATTCTCCATAGGTCTTTCTTGATCACATAAAGACTCCCCTTGCGTTTTCGATCTGTTGAGGCACAGTGAAATAAATTTACATTGCGTAGATATCCCTCACCTTGCTCAACAAGATGACACCATTTTTGTCACTAATGACGTCAAATGACATCATTGGATCCCCCGTGTTGAAGCCACTATCTTGGATTTCACTATTTTCTTTAAGGCCCCCCCCAAAACGGAAATTATTACACAATCAATTGGAAATGATTATGGAACGTAAACATTCAAAAATTCCTGTTATTTGATGAAGGAACTGGAAAACTTCCTCTTAACGTCTCTCGTGGTAAGATGTTACGCACACTTGGAACGAGGGCTTTCTCCTATGCTGCACCACGTCTCTATCTAGAATGACCTACCGATTAACATCACTGGCCTTCACTCCTTATCTATGTTTCAATGTAATCGTAAAATTTACCTTTTTATCCGAGTTTTTATTTTTTATCTCATTAGGTGATTTTTTCTTTGCGCTATATAGATTTCAATTATTATTATATTATTTCAATCATCATCATCATCATCATCATCATCTTTATCATTGTCATTGTCATTGTCATTATCATAGCCTGCTTGCAGGCGGTTACTGGTGGTTTCATCATGGAAAACCCGTTCTGTTCGCTAATCGGGCGCCATCTTGGATTTTTGAGCCGTGCGCTTCCAGGTACGAGCAGGCGAGCGCAAAAACCGAGGGAGGGGGGAGGGGAGGGAAGGGAAAAAAACAGCCTGATGGAACACTAGGCCTAGCTCAGGACAAAATTTGAATCCTGTCCACCAGTAGTCGGGGTTTCTGATTGGGCAGGGAAACAATAGCTAGGCTATGATAAAGAGCAGTCGCTTTAGAATTTGTCACACAACCTAGGCGGACTTGAAAAAAGCGGTAAGAAAAGCGTTTGGACCGGACCTAACTCTGTGAGAACCATTGAGGAACTCTTAGTGGAATTTGTTCCGCAGGTTTTCAAACGCTATTTTTAAAATTTTCCGCTGAAAGGCAACCAGCAATTTGTAGAGATACTAACGACAACCTATATCTTCCATTCCCACAGTATTTATATAACATATCGGCAAAGTCGTGCGGTCAAATACACGACCGATATAAGCTTACTGATATGTTAATAAGCCGCAACTATAAGCCGCCAACCAACACTTATTTCTCTTTCGATTCAGATAAAAGTCGAAGACTAATCCTTTAAAATCACATGATAGCAAAATCGTTAGAATCGCAGAGTTTTTCGAAGGCTTGGAAGACAGCAGTTCGACAAAAATTATGTGCAATAGTGTCGAAAATATGACCATGTAATATTATATGCAAACCGCTTAATAGGAACACATCCAGTTCGCTTATCCGACAAACTTCACTGCGAGCATCGAGAAAAAAATACATCGGTTATTTGGAGTTACGACGTGTAACAATGTGAAATCGGTAATTTTATGAAATGCTTCCTTGCGCCTTGCTTCCCCCAGCTTTAAAAAGTCTCCGATTTTAAATCGCCGGATCGAAGCCAGTGTTTTGGACGTCACCACGTCTCCGACGAAAACTGCAACACGTACCTCGCTCTTATAAACATAAAGCATTTCAGAAAGCAAAATACAAATTGGATCTAATAGAAGAACCATACCTTGACGAAATACATTCTCGCTAACGACAACTGTAAACGGGCTTTAAACACTCATGGGAACCCTGTTTTTAGGTAATGAATTTACCATGCAAAGCAGTCCTTGAGCTTTCTTTCCCGCTATTCGTTTTCCTACTCCTCCACTTCGTATCTAGCTTTCCATTCCTAATATACAGGCAGCTCGTCAGCAAAGAGGTCTTCCCCGCCGTCGTTTGAAATATTGCAAATCTCAGAGCTCCAAGCAGTGATTTCACAGTTGTCGAACGTGCTCGACCAAATTTTATTTGGAATAGTCGGAACTTAACTTTGACTCCAGCGATGAAAAAGAAATGATTCTGAAACAAAACACTTTTAATTTGGTTGTAGAAGCTGTGAGTTCTTCTGAAATTTCTTCCACAAGCCTTGCAATCTGGAACTTTAATTCAATTCAATTCAATTTTATTTCCTCTTGATGTAGTTACTTACTAAATTACAGACATTTGTAGTTGCTAAACGATGTTTCTATTGAATTAAGTAAAAGTGCTGAGCATTCGGTTTCCTAGTTGGCCGCCATGTTACCTATTGATGTTATATTTGATACAGGCGAGAAAACAGAAAGAAGGCGGTAACATAGAACATAGTTAAAAATAATAATTGTAGTGAATTAAAATAAGAGAGGTATGGTGGACAAATCGAAAGATAATGCTTAATTTCAAGAGACAGATTACTTTGAATATTGCTCTGAGAGTAAGAAATTTTGGACTCTTTGGAAAAAGTGTACGCATTCAAATCTTTTAGGTATTGTGGGATAGACTTCCAAAGATCAATAGCTTTGAATGAAATCATTTGTTTGCCAGTGTTCGTCCTTACATGTGACTTATATAAGTTTTTTTGAGTTGCATATCTAGTGTTGTAGCTATGTACTTCGCTAGCATACTGGAAGGTGTTGCGAAATGCATCAGGTAGTAGACCTTTGTGCCAGAGGTGGGCAAATTTTAAGACGTGTAGAGAATAAATGTTATATACGAACACCTAGGAAATGAAAATCCCAATTCTCATCGATACCACTTTGACAAACGAGCTCGAGCTGCACACGAGTTTAATAACTTGTCACTGGTCATTGATTTCTATTGGTCAATTAACAATGTGTGGCATGTGGGCGGAAGTGTCATGGTCGGTGAGCTGCTACTCAAGGGGAGCTGGTTTTCGGGCAGGCGGTTTTTCTGCCCCCTCCCCGCCCCCCTCGCCTCGCTTGCTTTGTCGACCCTCAACCCTGCCCACCTAGCCGCGCGAATCCAAGATGGCGACTTTATTACGAATTCCGTTTTTTTCTTAACCATCCAACCGCCTGCGTGCAGGCTATCATTATCATTATCATTATCATTATCATTATCATTATCATTATCA
>CM042746.1:43140218-43148951 GCA_022496165.2 Catalaphyllia jardinei | reverse complement strand
CGATTTTACTCGTCAAAGGGAGACCCCTTGCGCACTAAAGGGTTAAACATTAAATGTCCTAATTTTGACAACTGTTAGTAACAGAGTAAATGGCCTCTCTGCTTAACTCTCCTCCACAAGACACGTAATTACATCAAACTAGGATGGTTATGATAGAGTCTTCCCATTTAACTTTGGAGACAAGAAATTACTTGTACAAGTACATCAAAATATCAACATAACAAAACATCAACATAGTTCATATTATCGTGCACATGACGAATAAATTACAAAGTGTGACTACCCTCGAATCCTTGTAGCACAGGAAGGGGCTTTTGCCATTGGTGAAAGCATACATAAACCGTAATTACCACTAAGCCTCTGGTTTTGAGCAGAGTAGGGCTATTATATCTTGATTGGTTTCCTTGTAACATATTTATAAAATACATGTTTGGTCTTTTCTGATATGGCCGTCCACAGACGAGGAATTTCTCGAAGGAAATAAGCCAACTCGCTGCCTGCTGGACAGAGCCCGATCACTGGCATTAAATGTTCTCCCATCAAATGGCGAATACATACCAAAGTGTACTAACGATGGAGGTTATCAACCAGTACAGTGTCATGATGCCTTGGGACAATGCTGGTGTGTGGACAAGTACGGCAATGAGCTTCATGGTACAAGGCAGAGAGGCGGAACTCCAGACTGCAATGATACTGGTTAGTAGTTCAAAGTTTCATTTAAGTTCCTGAAAGTTCCAATAAAGTGTTGTTAATTAACTGTGACGTACATAAATATCATTACCATGCTGTAAAACAAATGTAAGAAAAGTCGCAAAAATAATAAAAAAAAATAAAGGTGCCTCTAGTATTGCTGGGTTTACCTTTAAACTTAAAGTGCTACTAATCCCCAAAATTTTAGTATTCCTGATTAGTTCAGCGAAAAATTCTCTCGATTGATAAAATCACTTCGGGAATCACACTAAAACATTCAAAAGACTTTTGACTGGGATTCGAGGGCTGTCAAAACATTTTAGGGTTAAAGCCGTATCATCTAGCATTACAATTCGGAGGCTAGCTACGATTTGGAAGCGGCTGTCGAGATGCTGGGCCGGGTTGTTCAAAGCCCGATTAAGCTAACCCAGGGTTAGCGAGAATCTTGGTGTCATTTTGTAACTTTTTCGTTAGGTAATCTGTTTATATTGTTTGCCCTTCAGTTTTGAGCTGTAGTAATCTCAAACTACACCAAACGTTAGAGGTGAAAAACATTTTTAAACATGAAAAACTAATTCCTCAGTTAACGTTTAATCCTGGGTGAACGTTAACCGGCTTTCGAACAACCCGGCCCTGGATTATAATTTAGGCCAGGACCAGGATCGACAATTTGCCGGTCCATTTGGGTGATAAAAGCACAAATAACGGCTGAAAACGGCTAACTTAGAGCCCTTACATGCAATGAGTTATGAAGATGTCAATGAGCACGAAGAGTTGTTAATTCAGTTGACTTAACGGAATGTGTAGATTTTGGAGTGTCAAAACATTTGTTCGATTCGAACAGTAATTTCTCCAGAAATACAAGTCAATGTGCGATCCAGTCGTGGTCCACTCCTTCTCCAGATCATTGATTGAAGAAAATAGTTTTAACATAGGAAATAAGCAGAGATGTAGGTAAACAATATCTAAAGGTATTGCATAGGCAGTTGTTGTGTACGAACACAAGCTACATAAATGTACATAGTTCGTTCTAATAAATCATGGAAAATCCTTTGACAAGATCTTTTCGGTATAGTATTAATTAAATGAGTACATTTCTACGTCACTGGTATCCCAAAATGGGGGAAGGGGAGGGGAGCGCTTATGCGAGAGGGGGAGCACTTGTTTTAAATTTCGGCGGATAGGAGGGGGACTTATTCGAAGGGGGTGCTTATTCGAGGGGGTGGCGATAATCAAACGAACAAAGCCAGTTTATATGCTTTATCTCTTATAATACTTTTTTTGTGTGCACTGCAGATTCCAAGTTGACTCTGTGTCAGAGAAAAAGAATGGATCTCTACCAAGGAGAGCGTCCATTTGGCAGCTATGTCCCGACGTGTTCAAAGGATAATTCATATGAGAATATCCAGTGTCACCCTTCAACTGGATACTGCTGGTGCGTTGACCAGAATGGTAAAGAGTGGCGGGGAACAAGGAAAAGCGGCAGGCCCCTGTGTGGTCATACCGGTAAGATACAAACTGTTGCAGTGTTGTCGTTGTTGTCGCAGTTGTTGTTGTTGTTGTTGTTGTTATTGCTGTTGCTGTTGCTTTTGCTGTTATAGCGAACCTCACCATTACGTCACCTATTGTCATTAATGTGCCAACCTGAGGTTTATTGACTGTCAAAACAAAGGATTGTTTTGTGCTGTGGTTGACAAAATGACCTGTTTGTAAACAATGAATATCACTATTGCTGCATGAATACAATAAATGGCTCCTTGACAACAAAACTATGCCTTTAGATATAAAGTAAGACACAAAGTCTAAATTATGAATATATGAACTCGTGCTATCTTAAACGGCTGACTGCCTTGTCGAATAATGCTTAGTGTGATAAGACATATTCTGTATCGTTTTGCTAGTGACACTGGAGTATGTTCATTACGTATGATTCGCGTTAACTGTAAAAGTATTCTAGGTGCGCTTGAGGGTAGGATGAATCTCCAAGGAGCTGGTAGGCAATTTAAGGCTTTGGAAGTTTTGCAAGAGCCACTCAATGGCATCTCTTTCAACTTTGCTTGTTATTTTTTTCTGTTTACTCCCCATTAACGCTCACTGTATCCTGTATTAATTAACGAGATGCCCGCTCCGGATGCTCTGTTTATAGCCTACTACCTAGTGCCTTCAAACGTTTTAACACTTCTTTAACTTGGCAGCTGGTCTGACACCTTGTTTGAAAGACCGTCTTGAGGCCTACGGTCTCGACACCATACCTCCTCCTGGCCGTTTTGTACCTGAGTGCAAGCGGACTGGAGAGTACAAAGAACTTCAATGTCATGGCTCAACTGGGTACTGCTGGTGCGTAGATAAGAACGGGAAAGAAATACGCGGAACAAGCAAAAGGGGAAGCCCACCCCTCTGTTACCAAGACGGTAGGTTGATATAGTTACTGTTGTGTTGTTAGGAATTAACCAATAGAACCAACTCATAAGATCATTGATCGATTTATGCAAACACGATTCGACGTTTGGGGGTTTCCTTCTAGATATAACCTGTGGCGGTCCTCTTGAGAAAGCTTTTAATTTCTGACCTGTCCACCTTTTAGCTTTCTTTACAGCAAGCTCCGTTTTTATTAAAGTTATGCTCTCTTTAATAGGCAAGTTACCTCGCTGTCTCCGTGAACGTCAGTTCGCCTTAGGCTGGCATGATATTGCAGTGCCCCGACTCTTCGCCCCTGAATGTACAACAGATGGTAAATATGAACTAGTACAGTGTCACCCTTCATCTGGGTTCTGTTGGTGCAGCGACAAGGACGGCCATGTGTATAGTGCGACCAAAGTTCGTGGAAAGCCAGACTGCTCCAGCTTACCAGGTAAGCTTCCACTACATTGTTGATTTTTTCTCTTTTTCTGCTAAATATATTCTACAAGCCTTCTCTTACCAATAAAGCCAAGCACTTTGCAACCCTCCGTTTGCTAGAATGTCAGTTGAGTACATTATTTGAGCTCCCTTTAATGTATGACTCCAAATTCCCTGTAACATGTAGATCTAGCAAAACCTAAAAGCGGAGTTTATCATTCAGTTAAATACCCTGACTTGAGCCAGGGCATTAGCTAGAGTATGACCGCCACGTTCATCGTCTTTAGACTCGAAATTTGGTTTGATAAATAATCAATTTAACCTCTTTTACCCCGGTGAATTGCGCATCTAACGACATTAATGATCAGCGCAATTATATACACAACTACGATGATTCAAATTTACGATCTTTCATATATTCACCTGAAATGCGCATGCCTTTCAAGTGTTGTTTTCAGCTTTATCATTGGAGTTTATTTTGGCACTAAAGTTATTCTTTGCGAAAATGTTACTTTATAATTCAATAACTAGTCTGGAACGCATATAGTTTGCATTCCGTAGATTTGGTTGCATATTGAACCGTGGAAAAAAAACACTTAACTTTGCTGTTTAACTGAAAAAAATAACCTCTTCATTTAAGACGACGTCAGTGCTTGCATAAAGGACCAAGTTCAAGCTCGTGCATGGTCAGCGGATTTCGAAATCGTCTTCTCTCCTGAGTGCAATCAAGATGGCAGTTTCAAAACTGTACAGTGTCAAAAATCTACTGGGTACTGTTGGTGTGTAGACCGCCAAGGAAGTGAAATCTGGGGAACCAGGATAAGAGGACAACCAAACTGTGCTGATTTAGGTACGTGAGACGTCCGCCCGTTATATTTCGAATTTACCAACTGAATTAAATACCTTTCACCTTTTAAAACTGTGCAATGTTAAAGGTGAAATCTGAAATTTGGACATCCTTCATTTGAGTCAAATGCGCTTATTAAGTACAAATAAACATATTCTGAAGTTTCAAACGAATTGGACAAACCATTGCTGAGATATTGGAATGTTTACATCACTGTTTTTAACCTTCATAACCGTAGCAGGGGCGGGAAAATTGTCGGTAAATTGTCAAAAACTCACTGTTGGTGAGCACAAGAAATGCAAGAAATTTGAAACTGCTTTGGTTACAAGTTCAAAGTGAATTTCAGAGGAAACCTACTAAAAATCCATCCAATCACCCAGGATCCAATACTTAAAAGAGAATGGCTTTTAGAAATAAAGAGGAAATGCTTTTAGCCTTCGTAATCATAGCGCGGGAAAATTGTCGGAAAAATTGTCAGAAGTTAAACTTATGACGTCACTGCTGGTGAGCTCAAGAAATGAGGGAAATTTGAAACTGTTTTGGTGTCAAGTTCACATGCACAGTGAATTTCAGAGGAAAACCACTCGAAATCCAAAGTTAGCACTTTCAAGTTTACCCAGAGAATGGCCTAAAGAAATGAAAAGGGAATGCTTCTCGCCATCGAAGCATTCGCCCGTTTGTGCAGAATGTCTTTCCCGAAGACAGCTTCGAACAAAATCTTACGGGAAGGAGTTTTTAAGCCTAGTCGACTGGCATTAAAAAAAGACGCGGTACCGACGATTTTCAAGTTCTCTATGGAAAAATGGCAGATGAAGAGATGCCTAAATTTCGTTCATTATGAAAATACTAAGTAGCCCAGAACAAAGCATGGCATGTGTTACGAGTTCGAATGTTTAAAGTGGTAGGCAGTTTGTAGTCTAAACAGAACGCAGGGATGTCGGAACAGCAACAAGATTATTTATTCCACACGAACGTAGTAATTCCACACAAAACTTCACACAAGCACACGCTAGGCTTGTCAGTTGAACTTCGACCTCCGTCACTCTTGTATAAGCACAGCCTCTGCCAGCTATCCACGTAACCTCTCTGTTACACTTCAACAAACACGACCTCTGTCGAGACCTTAGACGCGACCATCGTCGCCCTTCAATAAACACTTCTGCCTCACGAGATAATTCTCTCTTAACACTCCAGGAAAAAAAACACCTAAGAGCTACACCAATTCGCTTACATACTTTACAGTATAAGCTCTACTAAATTAAGTATTGTTACAATATTAAACTATTTACAGCAATATACGCAAACAACTAAATGAATTGCTGAATCACAGTGATGCGATACTATTTAAATATGCAAGAAGATTCGAGACGAAATTAGCATATTCGCGATTCTTCCAAGTCACGCAATTATTTTTCGTAACACCATGGAAATCATGGATTTAACTGCCGCCTGGTTAGCTCAGTTGGGAGGGCGCCAGTCTGCTGTGCAGGATGTCGAGGGTTCGAGCCCTACACCGGACCATCACGCAGGGTCTTTAAATAATCGAGGAGTATTAGTAAGGCACGTAGTTCCCGATGTTGTGGTCTGGTCTAGTCTCACGGGTTGGTGCTTCAAATAGAGTTAACCTCATTGCACTTTTCTAAGAAAAATTATTATGACTATGACTTCTTTACTTCGAATAAGGAACTCATTTTGGGATACCAAGTTTGAATAGATCGTTAGTTTGATTATATATCACTTGGTCATCTGTTTCAATATTCTTTATCGCTCACTAAGGTATGTTTCATATGAGGTTAGTTACTACTTTATTAGTTCATAGTGGTCTTCATACATGCAATCCTTGTTGGTACTCAGTCTTATATTCCTTTATTGTGTGTAAAGCAATGGAATCAATTGTTTTTCGTCTTTCCCCTACAGACAAAAAGAAAACTGTCTGCGAAATGGAAAGTAGCGAAGGTGCACAATTACAGGAGACTCGTTTTCAGTTCACTCGCTTCGTCCCACTATGCGACAGATATGGTGGTTACCGCAAAGTTCAGTGTGGATCGCTTGGGGAATGTTGGTGTGTGGATCGATATGGCAACGAGTTACCAAGGACAAAGACCAAAGGGATACCTTACTGTGATGAAGATGGTTAGAGTCTCTTTTTGTAAAGTTGTTTTGGGAATTTTAATGAGTACTTTTTTTCTTGGATCACTGCTTCTTTCCAGGATACCAAGAAGTTTTTTTAGTCTTAGTTCTTGCTTTAAGTATACCAGGAACTTAAATAAAATTATAATTTGCCTATATGAATTCTGTCATATACGTAATTTCCTTGCCACTCACTCTTTCGTGTATAACTATGAACAGCTGGACTCAAGACATGCCAAAAAGAAAGGCTTGCAGCTCTCGCATGGAGTGTGTCGGCCCCAGCTGGTGTTTTTGTACCTCAATGTACAAACGATGGCGAGTATAAACTTTCACAGTGTGCACCATCCGGAGATTACTGTTGGTGTGTAGATCAGAATGGCAAACCTATTCCCAGGACACTTTCCACTGACAAGATAGCCTGCGCTGACACAGGTTTGTCTCTATTGACCTTGAATAAACTAAAATTTAGTTGACACCAATAATCACTGAGTTTGGTGCAGTGTTTTCCTATTGGCAACCGAATACAGAAAGAAAAACTCATGAACATCGGGTTAATAAAACAATTTTGAAAATCTTGGATATACCTTACATGAGGGGCTACATACTGCCTGGTTCTACCGTATTCTTTACTTTGATCCACTTTTTTCTAGACAATTTGACTGAGTGTCAACGTGAGAGACTCTATGCAGCTGGTAGTTCTGGCCGATTTCAACCAGAATGCACCGAAGATGGAAAGTACAAATCTGTACAGTGTAAAAACGGCATCTGTTGGTGCGTTGATAAGTACGGAAATGAAATTTATGGAACTAAGATCTATGGAAGTCGGCAATCTAGGTGCCCGGATAAATCAAGACCAGGTATTTGTGTCTCCTAGTAAAATAATTCCAGTAATATATGTGAACTTTACGTAGAATGTATTTTCCAATGTTTTAAAACCGAAAACGCGCATTCTGTGTTAAACAAATGGATCATATTCAAGCTTACTCAGCAATTGTGTCATTAGAAGTACACTTGAGGCGAAAACAAACAACAAGTGATGAGCGTTTTTACTGGGTAGGTGTGAAGACAACATGTCAAAAAGAACGTGACATAAAAAGGCTACAACCAGTGGTCTCAATGAAGATACCAAGCCAATTTGTAAGAGCACGTGGTCCGTGGTGGTCCACGCTGAGATGCGATGTCAATGGAGGTTACAGTCCAGTTCAATGTCTTTCACGCACTTCATTCTGCTGGTGTGTTGACAAGTACGGACGAGAAATACCCAGGACAAGAATATCAGGAACGCCCAGATGTGGGCCAATGGGTGAGCCAGTGTCCTAATTTTGGGGCTTTATCTTTTGTCGTAATTCCCAGTTACGTTAATGAATTTTAACTTGTATTCCTCCGCAGCCGGTCTGACCATGTGTCAAAAGGAGCGTCAGGCAGCACTTGGATGGAAGGGAATACCAGCCAGTGGAAAGTTCGTGCCTTCTTGCAAACCAGATGGAGAATACGATGTTGTTCAGTGCTACCCGTCCGTTGGTGTGTGTTGGTGTGTTGATAAGAATGGAATCGAAAAGCAAGGCACAAGGACTTCAAGTATACCAAGCTGTGGAATGATGGGTGAGTATACACATTTTTCCCTGTTTACAGTATACAAATTTGAATTTAGCCAATCAGAAGCCGTGTCTCCTGTCCTGACATTCGGCTGCGATATCAAGTCACTCGGCCGAATTTGTGTACTTGAATTTAGCCAATCAGAAGCCGTGTCTCCTGTCCTGACATTTGGCTGCGATATCAAGTCACTCGGCCGAATTTGTGTACGGTAGATATTTAATCCTACCTTATTTGGAACGCTTTGGCAGCATATAAGGCGAGTTTGGTGGAGCCATGGTTCGTATTTTGTCAAGACATTAGTCGCGCCAAAATACCCGTGGCGAGAGCAAATAAGGTAAAACTCAACTGAAACGGTTCGCTGTCCATAAGTATTGTGTATGACAAGGGAATCTCTACGAGACTTAAACTTTATGCTAATCATTTACATTTTATGCTTTGATTATTTAGCTGGCTTGACCAAGTGCCAGAAAGAACGAAAAACTGGCTTGGGACCATTAGGAAGTACGCCCCCTGGACGATTCGCTCCTGAGTGTGACGACAGTGGGAAATACAACAAAATGCAGTGCTACTCTGCAACAGACTACTGCTGGTGTGTGGATTCACTTGGACTTGAAATTCCTGGAACGAGAAAG
>CM042746.1:43095218-43135218 GCA_022496165.2 Catalaphyllia jardinei | reverse complement strand
TAAAACACTAAAACAGAGCCTGCGGAAAAGTCGATTTTTCCCTTACATGTCAGTAAAGAGAAAAACCATGGAACTGCGTTTGAAGACACGTTGAAAGGCAAATGGCTAATATTGATAACATCGCGTTTTCAAACGGAAGTGGATAGAGCGTCAATGAAGACAATCCGCCAAAATATCTCCTTATTTACAACAGAGGCTGGTTCAAGGAAAAGTGAACCGTGAGTGCTTTAATCGTGTTCAAATTGAGAGGTTGGCTCTTGAGGCCCCCTTTTAACAGTGATTGCCTGTTGCTTTCAAATCTTTAAAGCAGTGAACTCCAAATCTGGCAATATTCTTTAAATGTATCTCACTTCACTGTAATCAAGAGCCTCAAAAGTATCCCCCCTCCCCGACCGATACATTTAACAAACTGGCTATGCTCAAAAGAGAACTGTTAACGAAATTTTATTCCTGTAGAACCAACGAAGAGTTTGTGCTTGGAAAAGTACCGTCAAGCAATGGAAAACTACAATATTGGTAGACTTGTTCCACAGTGCAAACCAGACGGACGTTTCGAAGAAGTTCAGTGTGGTGCCGGATGGGACTATTGCTGGTGTGTTGATGCTACTGGCAGAGAATTGGCCGGAACAAAGAAAAAGGGTTGGCCTCAATGCGGTAAGATACACTTGCAATTAGAAAGGACTATCAGCAGTGCAAAAGTCATAGATTTTTCTCACACTGAAACCTTACAATATGTGGAACTATATTTTTGCAACTACAACAGCTGCCTCACAACAGAGATTTTTGATACTTTCTGAGATTTACACCGTGATAATAATTATAATTATATTAATTATAATGATGAATGGTTCACTGATAACAAGTACTACTAAACTCCGGTTTATCCCGAACAGATGGACTGCCATGTTACGTCAAAATACAACTCATGACCTCCCATGACGTTCTGTTTGAAGTTTAGGATAGATATGCTGACCCAAACACGATAATCTCCGATTTTAAAAAATATTAGCCCCCACTTATTTAAATAGCTGCCTCGATTTTGTTATCTCAATTTATCTCGTGACTGACCTTTTTTATTATAAATATGGTACTTTATCACTTCAACAATTCGTAATAAATCTTAAGCCGTCCACACACCACCTGCCTCGATTAGCCTTGCGATTTGCAGGTGGTGTGATATTTGTATATTTAATGTAAGAAATACAGATGTGGTTGTTGTTGTCGTCAATATTTTAACGACGTTCTCTCTCCGTTAACGAATCATGTATGATTTTTTAAGCTCCTATTTTTTTTCTTCTAGCACCTTCCACTGGAGCAGATGTTGCTATAGTTTTGGACTATGCCACAACTCCTGACAACATAACGCAAATATCAGCATTTACGACGTCTATTATTGAAGAACTTGATATTTCTCCAAGTGGTGTTCACGTGGCTCTTATTACATACGGGGAAAACGCTGAAATAGTTCTAAAATTCAATGATCTGCAAAGTAAACAGGACAGCAGGGATAAATTGAAGAGGTTCATAAGCACATTACCCTCGATGTCAGGTACACCTAGAATTGACAGAGCCTTGCAAGCGGCTGAAAGAAAGTTATTTACAACAGAGGCTGGCTCGAGACCAGGAGTTCCAAAGGTAACGATATCAGTACCGTAATAGCTTAATAATAACTACACCTCTAAATCTCGAATCACTACGATAGTTTCCTCAGGTGCAATTTTCGTCATTAACCAAAAAAAAACATTGACGTTACCCTCTCAACGGATAAGTAGGTGGTAAACAAAATTAAGCTCCACCAACGCTGCTGTTAACGTAGCCTTTTCCTCGGTGTATTTTTGTGATAAGTAAAACAATAAACGGCACGCGATGCACGCAGACGTGTGACGTTTAACTACGATTTTTAAAATTATTGCTTGAAAGATGGAACTTAAACTGGCAAACTGATTTAGTTATTTACTTAGTGCACGTTGTAACGAATCAAGGCGTGATCTGTTTCATACGAATATATGTTTCACTTAAAATCTGTTTCCCCAAATATCCCTACTTGGCTTTACTCAAACGTTGTGGCAATATCACTGACCGCCGGTCTAGGTTAAATCGACTAAATGAAATGCAGTGCGGTATGTATGGACGATGTGCTCTCGTTATAAGTTTGTCTATGAGCCATAATTTATCCTGCACTGGATAAAGCACAATCCGCACTCAAAATCGTCGTTTAAAAGCTTAAATTAAAGGCACTTCGTGAATCCTGCAAATTGCAAAGGACGGCCGCAAAGGACAAGTTTACTAGCTCTCAGAGTGCATTTCGCTTCCTCCGCGACAGGAGCGCGCCATGAGAGCGACTTCGAATGTGCCAGCTTTAAGCGATCACGTCATATATACGTAAACGCTTAATTACTGCATAAGTAATTTTTTTCTTGTCTCTTTCACTCCTAAACTAATATATATTCGATTCGCAATAAAGACAAGATGACGCCTAAACTTCATTTACTAACGTTTATACGTTTATTCTGCATCAGTATTCATTACATGTCCGGTGAAACTTCTATCCAACAGTTCCTTGTTTTGGTATCACTGGACACAAAAAGCAAAGACCCCCAGCAAATACCTCTCAGTGAAGCTTCCCAAGGACTCAAGAGCAAGGGCATCAATGTATACTCAGTGGGAGTTAAGCCTGGTGTCGCCCAACAAGATTTAGAAGACACCACAACGAAGCCTTCCAATGTCTACATCATTCCATCCGATCAGTTAGCAAACACTGGAAAACGAATAGCCGATACTATTAAAGGATATGTGGACGATCCTAGCCGTCAAACAGGTCAGTACTACCGCTCCACCCTTACCTTGAAAGTTAACACGATAGAGTACATTACCGTCCGTCGTTGAACAACAATATTTGTAGTTTGTGTAGTAGGACCTGACACAAGAACATTTTTCGTTAGTCAGAGATAGATAAATAGCTTTTCCAAGCCCTAGTCAAAGATAAACGACCCAACTTGTTTCGATGAATGTTTTTCGCATTATCGACATAAACGTACTGCATAAAGTAGAACCAGGTCGCTGCCTTTTTTCAATGCTGCACTTGATTGCACATTCTAGTAAGGCTCATATAGCTTCTGTGCAAAAGGACTAGTGCACTCATATATCTGTAAGTGCTATAATGTTTCCCTCCCATCTAAACAGATCTAACTGCCCCTG
This sequence comes from Catalaphyllia jardinei, assembly GCA_022496165.2. NCBI lineage: Eukaryota > Metazoa > Cnidaria > Anthozoa > Scleractinia > Caryophylliidae > Catalaphyllia > Catalaphyllia jardinei. Next base: position 43,132,020 of record CM042746.1, on the reverse strand, counting down.
CTGATGTTGGAATTTTAATCGCGTCTTCTCCCCAAACAACACCAACGAAATGGTTATCAATCCTTGATGATGTCAACTCTATGGTGGATGCCTTTCCGGTATCTCAACGAGGTACTCACCTTTCCGTTGCAACAGTGGGCGAGGTTCCCAAATTGGCTTTGAAATTCAACACCCTAAGAGGATCAGACTACAATTTGAATGAAGTCAAACGCCGCATTTCTCAAATACCTCATGAGGAAGTGGAAACAACAAGACTGGATCTTGGTCTTCAAAAGGCAGCTGATGAAATGTTTGCAACTCAAAGTGGAATGAGAACCGAAGCCTCAAAGGTATCTACTGAAATGTGATATCTTTTGTTTTTGTTTCGACCAGGAATGCTTTCTAAGTGACCTGTCATAATTTACATGATGTGCAGTCGCACACGGAAAAGTTTCAGGAGTGCTGTTGCCTTTTTGTGACCGTGCTGCCTATGAAACGTCAACTATCCTTTCGATACTGTAACTTCTGTCTTTAACTAAGTAAGAAATTTCTATCAATATTGCTTTTCTCATATCGTTCGTACTTGTAGCATGCTATGACGCCGGTTCCAACAGGAGTAAATTAAGGCCTTACGAGTAATTCAATGGGCACTTATTTTAGCGATGTAATGGTTCCTCCGTTCCGCTACAACCAGTTTGGAGTAATAGTCTATTGCTTTTTGCTATTCCTTTTAATCATTTGTTTCGTAACCCATTTGTGAGGACATCTTTGGTGGGCTTCCCCGGACAAACTCTGTTCATACACGTACCCAGTAAACCAAATGACGTTTAATTCATGTTCTAGTTCTTGCTAGTGGTGGCAGATGGAGACCAACCAAAGGATCAGCAATCTACTCCCCTAGCAAGTGCTGCTCAAAAAGTGAAAGACAAAGATGTGGAGGTCTTCGCATTTTCCACAAAACCGAGAAGTGACACCAACATGGATGACCTCCGTAAAATAGCTTCTCGCGATGACAATGTTTACGCTGTCGCGCCCGATGAGCCTGCACCTGCTATAACCACCAAGATAGCGAGCCAGGTTAAAACTCGCTTGAGAGGTGAGTATATTTTAGAGCAAATAGATATGATTTCCTGATGCTAATACCTTGCCTTCTCTTCTGAGTGAATCAGGGATCAGTTGTTCGTCAGCTGAATAACCGGTTATCAACCGGTTAAATCGCCATCCAGTGGATAGGCGTTACCTAAACAAACCACGCTATCGACTGGGTATTCATTTATCCAGTGGATACCGTTATTCACTTTTCCAACAACGCGTTCCAGCTGTCTAGGTTGTTGATCCGCTAACTAACTACACGTTTTCTCTGCTGACTGCTCGACCCGAACAGTACAACGTTTTCATAGTCATAGTTTAATAAACTAGGGTATCTAAAAGATAGCAATGCTGCGGCACATTCTGTTGATAATGACATATTTTACGTAGTCATTGATCTACCTGCGCGTTCCAAGTCTTACATTATAACCTTTATTTCTTTAAGTCGTGTCAAGTGGTGTGTAACTTAAAATCTGTCCTTGTATGTATCACCTTCATGCATCATGACGAATCGATGGCGAGGCGTGACAAGGGATCGAGACAATAAAGCATATACACATACACACACACAGGATACACATCTACCCCCAACTTTACCAGAAAATCCAGAAGAAATTTGAAAGATGTGGAAACTGTACGAGCAGAAATTTCAGTTATAAATTCTGTACAAGTACGCGTTAAGTCTGGAGTGTTGACAGTATTGAAAATGCGTCGATCGCTAGCCTGCGACCTATTTCCGGCTATCGCTTGTCTCTTCTTGCGGCACCAGTGACAGCCGGAAATTCGTCTACGTTCGAAGGCTAGTCGATCGCCGGATATGTGAAACTGCTAAAACTTAAGTTTAAATTCATGTTTGGATGAAAAGGAATTGATCGTAGCATATATGAAATAAGCGTGTTCTACAGTTTCCGTTTGTTTTAATTATTCTACAAGTTTTTGTAACGACGATTTCTCTTCATCTGATTTAAGAATTTGACCACGGCGCGAGACTACTACGAAATGACATACTAAGTTTAAAATAGGATGTGACAATTAATCGTCCAGACCCGGGCGTTTAGATTTTTACAAACTTTCACGTACTGGATTAAAAATAAAAGCAAGAGTTGTGAAATTCAATCACGCTCTCCTGCACATCGTTTTACAGGTAGATCAAAACAAAATTTCAGGTGGAATCCACGCGGAATCCTGTATGACATCCTCGTGTTGTTGGTGGCGCAGATTTCCAAATGGTCTGCAAGAAAACAACAACGACACATTAATACATGTGACGCATCGCTGGTGATCGTGACTAAAGCACATGGTGATCTTAACTGTTTGGACATGAATTGATACACATCAACCTCCTCTTTACCAAATCCAAATAAACGAAAGATGTGGAAATTGTAAGAGTAGAAAGCTGACTTAAAAATTCTGAACTGATACGCACATGTCTCTAGAATCGAATGTGACAGACTCTGATAAGGACCAGCGGTGAGGACGCGTCCGTGGCGATATGTGAAAATGCTGAAGTTTTAGCTTAAGTTCATGTTTGGATGGAAACAAATCGATCGCAACAGATATAAATTAGCGTGTTCTACGGTTGTCGTTTATTTTAATTATTCTACAAGCTTAAGTACCGGCGATTTCTCTTCACTACGAATTTGACGAAGGATGCGAGACTGATAGGAATTTGACGCACTAAGTTTTCAATTATTGTGTGACAATCGAATCGTTCAGATAATTCTGCATTAACGACAACAGCAAGGGTCGTGAAAGCCAAGCACGATATCGCTCACATCGCTTTACAGTCTTTACAGGTAAATTAAAGCAAACCATAACCACTAACCTTTCTCAACTGCAATCCACGCGAAAAAGGACGCCAGCACAACGGTGTCACAATCTCGTGTTGTTCGTGGTCAGGAGCAGTCGTGGCGCAATGCATTCTGGTAGAAGGCGCAATGCATTCTGGTAAAAAGCCGCAATGCATTCTGGTAAAAAGTGATGAATTCGAGAATTCGTCCCCCTTTTATATTTCTTCTTAAATCCTGTTTATGTTGCTGCTCGCTCGCTACGCTCGCTGCGCAGCAATTATTAATGCAAATTTTTATGTCAGCTCGATACCATGCGCTTTAATAAAAAAAATAGTATTATTTTACCATCGAACCCGGCAAATATCCATTTGTGCCGTAATGAATTCTGACCTTAAATGCTTTAAATTATTCTTCAATCAGATAATAAACATTTCACCAATCCAGTTTTAACTTTGAATTTTTTCTAAACCCGCTGTTCACGAGTTTCTTTGAATTCCGCAGAACGAAGCTATCCAGTAGACATTGCCTTCTTAATTGGATCATCACCTTCAACCACGCAAGATCAATGGAAAGCCACCCTTGACTTTGTTAAGTCAATTGCTGACCAATTCCCGGTTTCTCAAAGAGGAGCTCGAATAGGAGTGATATCTTTTGATACGACACCGAGAGTCGGATTTGCATTTAATGCTCTTACTGGTCCGCAGCTAAATAATTATGAGGTTCGCAGGTTGATTGACAGAGTTACATACAACAATGAACCCACAAGGATTGACAAGGCTTTGAAGCTTGCCAACACATATCTCTTTACACCTCAAGGCGGAGCAAGAAAGGACTCTCTTAAGGTACCAACATGCATGTTTATTTATAATACTATTATTGTTAGGAAGATAAGATTGATCATTTCAGGCCTGAACGAGATACGAACCCAGGGCCTCTGCGATACCAGTGCAGTGCTCTACCAAACGAGCTATCAAGCCATCTGGGAGCTGGCCACTTTGTGATTTCGTAATATACCCGACGAAGGTGAAGAATACTTAACAATTATTTCACGAACGCGCGTTCTTATATCCGGCAAGCGCGAGTGGAATAATTGTTTTATTAAAACGCCCCCAAAATATTGAAAACTAGACCACAACAACAGCAAAATCCTATTCATTAGAAATATAAGTTATACATTATCCCCCCCCCCCCTGCAAATAGCTTATAAACTAATCGAGGCGGGGAGATCTAAAGACATTTTACAAATACAAGGTTTGTCTACAGATGGACTAAAACACTACTATACAATACATAGAATAGACTAACATAAAACAAAAACAAATATATTAAGATTACGAAAAGAGGCTAACCTAAAGTATTAAATAACTTAATAAGACGGGAGACTTCGACATAATCATCTTCCTTCCTTTATCTTTTTACGAAAGGACGAACGTTTAAGTAGTTTAATCCAATAAGGAATAAAGTTCCGAATTTGGGCGCCGATTCTCGAGAAAAAGGCGTACATTTTATTGAACCCACAAGGATTGACAATACAATAAAAATAAAAAGGCCCAAAAGATCACTCATATGCTTGCCATGTTTCTAGATCATGGTATAATTACAGGTTAACGCACTCAGCGAGTGCATTATCGGGATTTACCTGCACGAGTTCACTAACTACGAACGAGAAATTTCAATACCCGATAATTCACGAGCAATGAGTGTGTTAACATTTTCATTAGTCAAATTGAATACACTGCAAATAAAAATCGTCGAACTTTGAGTCAGCCGAAGCCATGGTGTAAGGGCAGTGGTGTATAGAATTTACACCACGGCTATTAAAACACGGCTATTAAATCAAGGAGGTTGTTTTGTCACAACCTGGCGTCACGTGGTACAAATCAACCAATCAGAAAATCGGAATTAGTACAGTGTATGAAAGTTGAATAATAATGGTCATAACTCATGAATTGCACTATCCAATGATCTAGTTTTTATTACAAATGAATATATGCAATTTCATATATTTGAACTGCAGAGAATGATAGGAAGATATGATTGATTATCCCAGTTATGCCTGATTTCATATGTATATAGACCACAACGTGAATAAGTCATTTTATTACACGACTCAGGCACTCAGAGGGCCAATAACAATCAAAATGCTCTATTGCCGGTGTAATATTCTCGAAGTATTGGACCCGGCATTGCCTCGAATGATCCCGCACTTTTGAAAAACCTTCAAACTTTCTTAATACAGTCGTACAATAAATCTCTTAATAACCAAGCTTGTTTGGGACCGTACTGGGAGAATATCCGCCCTCGGTCCTTTTTGTATGGATCTCGCTGCCCTCGGTCTGTACTGTCAAGACCTCGGGCCGATATTCTCTCAGTACGGCCCTCGCGCTTGGTTAATAAGATATATGTTCTCAAGCGTTTTAGCAGTGAGTGAGTATTAATATTATGGCTGATTTTACTCGTTTCTTGTCGTTTTTCTGTACAGAAAACTTCCAAAAACGATCGAATATACGCCACAGTAGTCTTTATTTCCCTTGGTCTGAATTTTTGCAGTTAAGGGATTTGAGTTTTCGTTGGCGAAAACCCGTTGCTCTTTCGTACGTGCCACTAATAATGCGTTGCGTTTTCCGACGATTCGTAGACAACAAAGATTTTTAAATTTCTTTACGTTTTACGTTACTTTTGATGGTTCTGCACTGCCCAGAGTGTTCATTATTTTACTCTGACTTTGCCTCCTTTAAGTGTAACATTATTTGTTATTGGGACTGTTAGGAAGCCTGAGGAACTAGGATTCCATCAAGCTCATGTCCTGTAATGTCACATAGTCTGAGAACTGGACCTTTTTGTCGCAGGGAATCTCATCAGTAGCTAAACCATACTATTCTTCTATATTTTTGCAGCTTCTCTTTGTGATCACAGACTCTGGACAAACGCCAGACCAAGAGCCATCCACGCCACTTGACCTGGCCTCTTTACCTTTGAAAAACAAAGGAATACAGGTCTATGCCCTGGGTGTCGGAGACAAGGTCCCCGAACAGAACTTGCGAGATATTGCGTCAAGACCACAGAACGTTTTTAGACCTGTCAGCTCTGTTAACGACCTCCCACAGAGGCGCCCCACAATAGTAGAAAACTGGAGAACATACTTAAAAGGTTGGTTGAAGTTATGTTTACCCCACATTTACAACTTAATACGAAAAGGCATTTTAAGATGGACCAATGTATTAAGCCCTTGCGTTCCTGTTATCAATGTAGACACAACGTGCATTTCTGCGTCAAGTACGAAGATGACTCCACGACAAAAAGTTTATTTGTGGCCTGCACTGTGCTGAATGTTTCATGTATTGTCTATTCATGCAAAGCAACTTAAGAAACATCTCTTTATTTCTATTCAGATCGCTGGGTAGGTGTAGACATCGGATTTGTTGTGGACGCGTCTAGCAATGTTTCACCTGAGATGTGGAGAGACTTCAAGGACATTGTGAAGAGGACAGTAGATCGTTATCACGTTGCGCCCAGCTCTGCAAATGTTGGAATGGTTACTTATGGACTAGACGCAAAGATGTTGTTTAACTTCAATGACGAAATACCTAATAACTATGAAGTGAAGCGCATCGTGGATAAGGCTCCCATGGTTCGAGGAACACCTAGACTTGATCGTGGTCTGCTAATGGCTTCCAGGTCCTTGTTTACCGAGGAAAATGGAATGAGAAGATGGGTGCCCAAGGTGCGTTCTGCGCTGTAGTAAAAGTAACATATTGTATCTAAACAATTGAGCCTTAACACATTCATCCGACATTTTATTACCAGTGCCAATCTATCTTGCTGCTTGCAGCTAAGAACACTGTTAGCTTAAAAACAAAACTTTCTTACTTATTTAATTTCCTTCTTTATTGATTATTTTTGTTTTTTCAATCAACCTCGCACTTTAAATAACATTGTCACAAGATAGGTTGTAACTGAGTCAGTTGTAAAAACAAGTCTTTTAAGGAGAGATACTTTTTACGAATATCACTTTCTTTTTACTGAATAGTTATTTTACTACTGCTTGAAAAAATGTAACATATGTTTAAGTGCTACTATGACGAAAATTGCATCTTTTTTATCTAAGCCATTTTAAAACAAAAACAAGTAGTGCGTATTATAAGAAAAACGCTGTTTACTTTTTTTCAAATTTCTCTTTTAGTTCAAGTTTTTAAAATATGCACATTAGCCAAGTGATGGCGTTTCACGCTCGACCAAATTTAGATCAGATACGATGAAAAATTATATATCTCAGCACCTTGTATCAGAAATGTCTAATTCTTTGCAGTAAGATTCTACTAAATGTTCTCCACAAGACGAGCTTGGACACACTTCAGGTTCCAGATCTGCCCAATTCTTGGGTAGCACGTGACGTCATTATTTTCTAAAATCCAAAACTGAAGAGCCACCAAAGTTGTTATCTTTGTCAGGCATGAGAAGGGGTAAATTTCTTTTTGTGAACAACTTTTCAGCTCAAGAACATGCTTCGTGAAAAAGCAGGCACATTTTAAATTTCAGAGCTATGGCGGTCCGTGAAAATCTATAGTTGTCTCGGGATTCTAGCCTTTTTAGAAATTGTAGTATTAGGAAAAGTGCTCATTTAAAGTGTGCTAGATCAGTTCAGATGATCAGCGGCCTAGATAGCCAAAGTAAGTTCCAGATGTTTACACTATTCTCCGGCTGCCATGTTGGCGTCCCTTGGAGCCACACCAACATGGCAGCTCCATACTGGGCTCTGTAAATTTGTGCAAAATATTTCGACAAATATTTGAAGATCGGGAAAACGTACAGAACTAATACTTGGAGCCTCGTGTAGCGGTTTTCGAGCTGAAAATCACTAACATCAAGTGGGTGGGAACTGGAAAAGAATGGCTTGCCATGGCAACAGAATTTGTTACAGTCATAAGTGTGTTTCCTGTTCAACTATTAGTTTACCAATTTTCAATGGTCAGCGCTACTTAAATATCTCCGGAACTAATGTAGATATATGCAAACGAGAAACGGCGTTTTATTCTTTCATGGAAAGGTATGTGATTTGATTATATCATACTACCGCTTTAGACGCTCGGCTGGTTACACTATGTAGGCTTCGAACCACGTGAACTTGGTGATCATCGAAGGTATCCAATCCGAATGTCTTAAACGTTCTTGTGAAATGAGCCATATAGTTAACCTGGCTAGTAAATGCGCTGATTCTCAGTACTTATTACTTTATTTGTTGTAGCTCCTTTTCGTGATAACAGCTAGCTCGCTGTCGAGCCTTCCTGACCAGTACACACCTATAGCGACTGCGTCACAGGAACTGAAAGACCGTGGAGTTCAAATTTATGTACTTGGGGTGGGGCCTGAAGTGGATGACCAGCAGCTCAATGACGTCGCTTCACGCCCGCAGAATATTTACAGAGTACCTCTTAGCCGGTTACCAAAGTTTGGACCAAAACTTTGGGACAGCTGGAGAGATTACATACGCCGTAGAGGTACGTTGGTGATTGCAGTAGCAACCCAGTCTAACTGTATGTGGTGCAAGAAGAAGAGGCTGGCTTAAGTATTAAATTTCAGATAGGAGGACTTCATCTCTACAAATTACTTTCCTAATGCGTTGTCCTGTAATATAAATGTTCATAGGATTTGTGTATCATGATAGTGTAAGTTGAAAAAAAAACCAGCCTCATTGTTGAGGCTGCCTTTTATATCTCTTGTGAAAAATTCGGCATGTCTGCATTGCAGGTATACGGTGCAATAACAAATCTTGTAAATGTCCTTAGGCCTCTATCCTGCAACAGATGTAGCGTTCCTTCTGGGTTCGTCGCCTCGAACAACACCGCAGACTTGGAATGCATTCCAAACTTTCGCCAAGACAGTGGTAGACACGCTCGGTGCATCACCAGATGGTGTTCATTACAGTGCCATTGCATTTAACTCGGAACCTAGGGTAACATTCCGATTCAACACTTTGCAAGGACCCCAGTACACACCGGATAACGTCAAACGTCGTATTGATGACATGCGTTATACGAGAGGAAGCACGCGCATTGACAAAGCTGTGGAACTGGCTAACAACGTTTTGTTCACTCCTCAGTCTGGCATGCGAAAAGATGTACCACGGGTAAGTTTATAATTATTACGAAATTTCTAGCAAAGTGATGATTTCGCTATTTAACTTTAAAATTTGATGTGCCTGTTTACATCAGTGTGACCGTCAAAAGTATGAAGACCAGCGTCAAACTGTTGAGAGGTTACCGGAACATAAGCAAGTTTCTGCATTTAAAAATGGCTCAAAGTAAATGTCAGTCAGTATATTCCTCGCTTGCCAAATGTCACAAAGACTAACCAAATAAAAGCTGGTTTCAACGAAAGGTACCAAATTTTGCATTTTGGGACAACAATGGGTCATCTTTGCTTTCACTGTATTGCAAAGAAGTAACGTTTCTATTCACGAATTTCGCGCTGTTGTTATTTCTTATGACACTATAATATAAATGGAGCATTTCTGAATACCGTTACGTGTCCTGCGATTATTGTCAATATCGTGTTATTTTTCTATAGCTCGTAATTCTCTTGGTTGACGGGCCACAAGACAGAGACCAAGTCCCATACACTCCTTTGTCGCGAGCATCGCAGCCATTAAGGGACCGCGAAATTCCTATATATGCAATAGGAGTACGGCCTTATACGCCTGAAAAAGAACTAGAGGAGCTTACATCCGACAGATCAAGGGTCTTCTTCTATCCGTTTGATGAGCTTCCAAGACGCACGCCGCAGGTTATCAATCGATGGTACGACAACTGGTTAACTAGATGGCGTCCCATAGGTAAGAATGTCATTTGCTGAAACTAGGCAATTCTCCTCTAGAGATACCATTTTTGCTTTTTTGTTTTTCAGAGGGGTAGAAAGCCAAGGAATGCCTTTACAGCAAATTATAGCAACGATAACCTAAATTGGGACGAGTAACACCTCCAACATTATCACAATTCAAAATGGCTACCTGGTGATAATTCCCACATGAGAAGTAAAACGCAATTTAGGGCCCCGTTGACTATCAAAATAAAGTTAATTAACAGTAGACTTAGTAGTTTCATTATATACTGCTATAATGAATACTGCGGTTGGATGGACGATACCTCGTTAAAGCATAGCTTACTTTTAAAGTTACGCCAGAAACTTAAGATTTACCTACCTTTTTGCTTACAGCCCGTACAGATACCAAATGTAGACAAGAGTATCAAACAGCATTAACGAACTATGTGGTGGGTCGATATGTTCCACGCTGCAGACCAGATGGTAGCTATGAAGATCTGCAGTGTCGTACTACCGTTTGCTTCTGTGTCGATCGAAATGGAAAAGAAATTCCAGGGAGTCGAAAATCTGCGTACAGTCCGCCAAACTGTCTTAAATTTGGTATGTTTGTTGTTTCGTAACACAAGGATAGTCTTTGGTTTTAAGTGCCTGTGAAGTAAAAAGATAATTGCTGCTTATTAGTGTGTTTTTTAACTAGAGAAGAATGTGGGACATCTTTTTGCGTTTTAGACAAATCACGTTTTTGTATTGTGCAAATGAGGAAAATGATGACGCAATAAATAGTTCCATCTAAATAATAAAATACTGAACCTAGAATATCTCCAGAAATATTAGTGCAGCGTTCTTGACTCACCAGAAATGACTTCTACTATGTTATTGCCATGGCAACACTCTTGGCTCCAGTCTCTTCCTGTTAAAAACTAAATATCTCCATTTGCAACCTTTTAAAGGAGGACAGAGGGTCTTGCTCTGAATACACATGGTTCCCATATTGTCTCAACTCTCCCCATTAGATTTTTTGGAGTGGATGATCCTTGTTTAAGTAAAATCTGGGAATCTTAGTCTTAATTAAAACAGGACCAGTGACATATCTGTTGTCATGGCAACTGCATGACAGGGGCCAGTTTCTTTCTTTTGTGATATAAACTTCTGGTGCCAAGTTTGAGGAACACTGCTGTAATATTTCTCGAGATATTCTTGATTGAGTGTTGTGTTGTTGCAGTCACGGAACCACCTATGATGTCATGACTTTCCTCATTTGCATAAATTTGAAAATATCTCTAAAACGAAAAAAGATATTCCAAAAAGGAAAACGCTTTTCCTCTTTTCTTTGAAAAGCCATTCAAATAAGCAGCAATTATTTTTTTTATTTCATAGGCTCTTTAAGAGTCCAACAACACGTTTATTGTAGAATACGTAACGTAATTCGTTTTAGAACTGGTAGTTCTCCGGAACAGTTGTTGCTGAGAGATTGCCAGTTTTCAAACAGTAAACAAACACCAATGTGGTAATAAACTCTGGGCCTTACCTGTTTACAAGTAAACCCGCAATGGCGTCTTAAGATCTTACCGCAGCGGATAGGCCGAATTTATATCATGTTGGTTTTACTTATGATTTGTAGCTGACTCGCCCACCGAGTGTCAGAAAAAATATAAGGAAGCTGTCTCCCGTCGCTCGTATGCAAAAGGTGGCTATGTACCCAGATGTCTTCCAGATGGAACTTACGATGAAGTGCAGTGTGCAGGTGGTTACTGCTGGTGTACTAGTCGATCGGGATCAATCATTAGTCGGGGTGCGACAAGAGGATGGCCAACGTGTGCCACTGGAGGTTAGTTGAACGTGGCTCGAAAACCCATTTCAAAGATACCATGCAAAACGGATGAAACTACTGTATCTATGTTATTGCCAACGAGCCAGCCGAGCGAAGACGCGAGGCTGGCGAGGCGGCAGCATAATAAAGCCGTGTGCGCATGTGCGTGAGTTGATTTGTGGTACAGGGAGATGAATTCTCGAATGGTCTAATGGATATAAGGTAATGTCAGGTAATGTAAGAGTGTCGTCTTCGGTGATTGTTTTCCGAGTGATCCAGCAGGAAAAGTTGAGTGGAAATATAGATATTCACTCGTTAGCTTGAGGGCTGTCTTCTTGTGTGTGCTTTAATTCAGTGTTTTGGGGAGCCAGAGTGTCACAAATCTAACAGCTAGGAGGCCGAAAAATCGTCCAGCGAGGTAGTTATCGAGATCAGCTCGAAAACAGCAAGTGGTAGTGCCACGGTCAAAACAATCAATTGCCTTGAAGAGATCGGCCAGCGTGCTATTTCAGAAACAAAAAACAAAACCACTTGATCATAATCACTATAAATTCAATCAGAGGGCGTACAAAGCCTCTTTTTTATCGAGCTAGTTTGCTCAAATACAAATTTGACAGTCACGGCGAGCGTACCAAAGCAACAGTCTTGCCAAAACAACAGTCAATTGCCTTGACAAAATCGGCCAGCGTGCGATAACAAAGGAAAAAACACTTGAATATATTCAAATATATTCACTATAAATATAATAGGAGAGAATATAAAGCCTCTTTCCAGTCGAGTTAGTGTGCTCGAAATCACACATTTGATCGACGAACGAGTCACGAGTCACACATGTCGCTGTTTACTACTTTGTGCCGTCGTTTGCCATTAGCGTTCACAAAAGTGAAAAACAGTCTAAGCTCTGTTTGCCAGGAAGCCGCTATCTGTCGAGCTTCTGCGAACTTAGCAAATTAATTTGGATAGTCTTGTTATTCCAAAATTTCAGGGAGCTTGCAACTGTAGCTTTGTTTGAAAATTATTCGATCAGAAGTGTTAAGGCCCAAAGTCCACATGCCGAAGTGCGTGCACCGAAGTAACAGCTCACGAAAATTTATAAATGCTTCTTGTATTGTGTATGTTGTTAATGGTGTGACTAATTTCGATTTTTCACGTGGATATCAAAATAACATTTTGAAAAACAAAGAAAAACCCAAAAAATATGCGAGTTTTGCACTGCTTTTTAAACAATGCTGGCTTCATTCTAAAAAGATGGTCTGTACTCTAGTTACTTATCAATTTTTTCTCGGCGCACAAATGTGTCAGTGTTGACTCGTTGGCACTCTACCGGTAGGTATTCCTAGTGTATGATTGATAAACGTGGTTGACTTTTTCATTATTTATTTTTGACTTCCACCTCCATCATCAAAACTCAACGGTTGTCTTAAGTGCCCAAGTTTTATCCTCCATTCTAATGTAACAATCTAAGCCCTCATAATGTTCGCGTATATTTATTGTACCCCTAAACCTTATCTTAATGTATATCAACCGAAACGTAGAAGAGCCTCGAGCTTACCTTTTACTGAATGTGTTATTATTTACTTAAAAGTAAGCAAACGTTGAATTGTTTACAGGTAAACCACAGACTCCTTGTCAGAGACAATATGAGAAAGCGCATAACATACCTTACAGAAACACTTACGTACCACATTGTACACCTGATGGAGAGTACTTCCCTGTACAGTGCGAAGCATCTGTTTGTTTCTGTGTAGACCAACAAGGAACACCGGTAAAGGCTTCAGCAAAACTGCTCCCATCATTCCCATCTTGCGATGCTACGCCAGGTAGACTAGAAAGTCTTCTCTATGTTCTAAAAATAATGGTTTTCTGAAAATTTATCTGTGCTGGAAAAATTACATTCCTTTACGAATCCATTTCTGATGGATTTCGTCAGTTATCCGTGCGAAATGCACCTTACTGAAACATTGTAGCGCATCAGATGCGTGTCTTAACATTTGTGTCCTATTCTGAACTGTCTTTAGCCCTTCCTCTGTCCCCTTGTCAGAGGGAAAGACAATCTGCAACCGAACGTCATGTGGTAGGTCGGTGGGTACCACAGTGTCAGGAAGATGGTACCTATTACCCCGTGCAATGTACCACCGGCTGGGATTGTTGGTGTGTTGATGAGGATGGAAGAGAGATCCAAGGCACTAAAAGAAGAGGTTGGCCGGATTGTGACCCGCAAGGTAATAGCAGAAATGAAATACAATTTTAAGAAATTAGGTATGCACACAAAATATAATTTGTGAAACGCGAGAGCTTACTTGCATAAATTGTTTCTCTTTATCGTTTCTTTTGCAAATAGTGAAGAGACGAACAGAATGTCGGCGTCACTTCAAAACAGCATTGCTTCGCCTTCTCCCTGGTAGATTTGTTCCTCGTTGCAAAGCAGATGGTAGCTACGATCCAACGCAATGTGTGGGTTCAGTATGCCTTTGTGTGGACAGCCGCGGAATAGCAATTCCAGGCACATCAAAAGCACGCTTTATTAAACCAAACTGTGAATCCCAGGGTACGATAATGTTTAAATTTTCTTCAGAACACTCGATTCTACTTGGTTACAAGCGACAAGGATTCTCTCTCATAGTAGTCTTTTCTTTTCTATACCCGTAAGGTTGGAGACTGTCAAGATGCCAACGACAATACCAAGAATCATCACGCTTCTCCTATGTGGGACGTTATGTTCCTAAGTGTCATCCCGATGGTCGTTACAAAGAGGTCCAGTGTTACAGGAATAAGTGCTTTTGTGTTGGCAGTAATGGTCTGGATTTAGGTCTCAATGAAACTCTGCTACCTGACTTACCAAGCTGCCCACCTACCCCTGGTAAACATTTACACCTTTTGCTGTGTTTGGAAGTCGCCTGTTTCAATATCTACACTAGGGAATCGTAACCGTTTGACATCGAAGTAAATTACTTTACTTTTAGCATGCCACTAAGCCACTATTCTTTTTTTTCTAAATAGTTACCATGATTGTGAAATTTAAAACATTGTCCGGAATCACATCAACGTTATTGGTGATTTAAAAATAAATAAATAATAAGATGACCAAAACTACGATTTTGTTATTTTTTCAAGGCAAGGCATATATTGTTTTGCTGTCATGTTAATCGTTTGCAGTTTTTCATTTGCATTCTCTAATTTTTTCCCATTTTTATAGAGTCCGATCCTCCAAATCGACCTCTAAAACCATGTGAAAGGCAGCGTGAGGCAGCGCTCCAAGCTTCGGCCGATGCTTTTGCACCATTTTGCAGACGAGATGGATCCTTTGATCCTGTTCAGTGTAAAGGATTAATGTGTTACTGTGTAGACAATAACGGAAAGGCCATAAAGGGAACAGACACGCCTCGCCCATATCAACCAAATTGTTATGGTACGTAATATGCGGAAATATATGAGATTTTTCCTTAATACAATCACTTCTATGATATAACTCGAAGATATAACGACACCGTGGCACTTGGGTAGCCTTGAAAACTCAGTCATACACATCATCTCATATTCACTTACTAAACTTTCCAAAATATAAAAACATTGGTTCAAACCGTAACAGATATACATGAAGGTCTCCATTCGCCAGCTTCCGGTCACTTCGTATCTAGGGTCCTTAGTATCAACTTCACAGAGGGCATATATCAGAGTAAAAGCCTATATTACTTTCATGTAAAACATTGCCTCATAAATGTACTGTTCGTCAAAATTTGAATTCCAGGAGTAAGGGGGAAGTAATAACGTAAAGGTAACGTCTCTCCGCACGTGACTTAAGAGGCCGGCGCCTAACTCCGATTTCCATAGCATGAAGCGAGTAGTTTTTCTCTGTCCACTCTGTATGGGGTACGTACAAATAAACGTAATCAAAAGAACCTTTCCCTTCATTATGAATATCCCTTCATTTATGACGATGATCAACAGTTGTTGTGAATTAATTTCATACAGGTCCCAATCCCACCGATTGCCAGAAAGCTTACCTGGAAGCGTTAAGAAACTATCAACCAGGCCGCTTTATCCCAATTTGCACGCGGGGTGGCAAATTTGACCCCGTTCAGGTTGAAGGGCCTGATGCATTCTGTGTGGACGATGGAGGCAGACAAATACCCGGAACTAGAGTGACTAGACCATTTAGACCCAAGTGTGTTGTGGGTAGGTTTCCTATTATTCTTTTTTTTAAGTCCTAGGAGGGGCGAGCACATTGTGAAAGTGTTGTCCAAAGTTTGGTCATCTCCGTGTGATTTCATGTGTTTATGTCCACAAAATATAATTTCGCCCTTTTAGATAAACCTGGTCGATGTCCCAAGCCACGAAATGGGGTTCAAGAAGTATGTGTTTATGTCAAAAATCCCAACGATCCCAATCCTCTCCGAGAAGATAAATGCCAACGAGACAACGACTGCACAGATGATCAAAAATGCTGCTTTGATGGTTGTAATAACGGTTGCCTTCCCAAAGATCCTAACGAAAAATATGGTAAAGTATTGCATTTACATTGCAGCCAGGACTTCACTTAAATACTTTTATTTATAGGAATCGTTTTATCGTAATATCTTTAGGAGAAAAATAGCATGGCATAGATCCTGGGTAATTTTAACATTTTCTCCACAATTGAATTTAGCGGAGCCCTCCGTCTAATGAGCGTCCCCTTCTATTTAGCGTTCCTCTTTGAATACGCACCCTGATACCAATGAGTCCTCCTTTTGCAATTATACTGAGCGCCCCTGTTGTTATTAATGTGATAATTCTTGATTGATATTCCTTCTGGACTGCTCACATAATTCCTGCCTAGTCTTCTCAGTGTATTGGCTGTGAGGAACTCTTCCTTCAAAAAAGTTTTCTATTTCTGACCAAAATTGTTTTGCGTCTCATCCCTC
Source organism: Catalaphyllia jardinei (assembly GCA_022496165.2). Taxonomy (NCBI): domain Eukaryota; kingdom Metazoa; phylum Cnidaria; class Anthozoa; order Scleractinia; family Caryophylliidae; genus Catalaphyllia; species Catalaphyllia jardinei. The sequence goes on along the minus strand of CM042746.1, from coordinate 43,115,632 downwards.
CCCGTGCCCCCGGCCCCCCGCCCCCCCAGCTTCATACTTCTGCAAGGGTTTAGTTTTTTCCAAAAAAAACAATTAATGCTTAAAAACGAGTAAGTCATTAGATTTTCATTTTTTAATGTTTTATGTTCTATGTCGACATGCATTCAGAGTTTTTCTTTACTTCTTTCCCCAAACAGGTGGGAATTGTCCAATTCCCATGGATACTACATTTATTATTGGCTCATCTGGCAGCATTGGTAGTAGTCGTAATTGGATTCGCCTGTTGAACTTTGTCCAAACTTTAGTCAATGTTTTTGGCGTGTCACCATCTGGAACCCACGTTTCACTTATACCATACAGTACCGATGCTAAACTAGCCCTCAAATTCAACACATTATCTGGCTCCCTTCTCAGTATCCAAGAGGTCAACAGACAGGTTGCTCGACTACGCTGGCAGAAAGGTTTCAATCGAATTGATAAAGCGATAGAACTAGCTGGCAAGGAGGTGTTGACAGGTGCTGCTGGCATGAGAGATGTTCCAAGGGTAAACTAAATACATAATGCTAAAAATTGTGTGAATTCATGTTACATTCTCATATGCCTGTGAGATGAGTCTTTTTTACATTTCCTGTTTAATAAACTCAGGCTTCAGAGAAAATTGGATAATATGTTTTTAGTTACCATGCTAACAAAGGATGTCTGTTTATTTGTGCATGCAACTATGGTTGTCGATGTCTCCGATAGGCTTTGTGCACTGCTTGCCTGAAATATCAGAAAAATATAAAGATGATGGCATTTGTCCTTAATGTTATTGATTATAACTGTCATTTATTCTTTCTTATAAGATGGTTGGGCATAAAGCTTTTGAAAAAATTGCATAGACCTTTAAAAACACCCCGAAGATACTCCGCTACACGTCCTATTTTTAACTCCTTTTGGAAAGTGGTCAAACACGGTCTTGAGTGTTTGATATATTACTTCAATCTCTCACATACTTTTGGGACCGCGAGGACTGGGGGGACGTTGCATTTTTGATAGCAGGGAGTCTTTCGTCTGAAAAGATTTAAATCAGGGATCCGAGGATAGTGTTCAACTTTCGTTTTTCCGCCCTTGAACTATGGAAAAGTTGTATTAATAAGTTTTTTATCTTTGAACAACACATTAATAGGGGCGCTATAAAAGTAATTTTGAAATCACTTCTTCTTACTTTGATATCCATTCCGTATGGGTAATCTTATGGATGCAAGGGCAATTTGAAGATTTAGCTGCGAGAAGTATCTCCGGTTTTTATTTTTCAGATATCAGGAATAGTGTTAATTCCAATTGGCTCAAGCTTTCATACGACCACTCATTTAGATTAGTGCCGAGGTTTTGAACTGTCGCGTACAAATTTATACCGGAACGCGAGTTAAAAGTTAATGATGAATTTGCCTGCCCTCAGCCAATAAAAAAAAATACTTTATTAACACTTCTGGCAGTGAAAAACTGAATAAACAATGTAGTTTACAAACAATATTTACTAGCTAAGTAAAGTCTAACTACAATAACAATGATAATGATTAGTCTACGTTCATTCGAATCTTAATGTAAAAAAGTCATTTGCTCTCTCTGTCCGTTTCATTGTCTTTGGAGCTGTAGTGCTTCCTGATCTTAGTTGATATGGGTTGGCTCTCATCCCTCATATCAGCCATCAACTTTCCTATGATTTGCTAATGACAAAATATCTTTTTGTTCATTCGTTGTGTCTGTCAATCCATCTGTTAATATTAGTCGTAAAAGAGCACAGTCCCACCAATCTCAGAATAGGAGGTTGTCAAAATTATTTGCTTTAGATAGTGAATCAGAATTTCAATTTTCAATTTCATATATTCTAAATTGCTTACATCTTGATTGATTTAGTTATCTCTGTTCTTTCTGTTGTATTTTGAACATTACAGCCTGTCCTTGTAATCACTGATGGAAAACAAAGTACAAACTTAGGACCGTACACCCCTCTAGAAGCTCTCTCTTTGCGCCTGCAGAAGAAGAAAGCTAGTGTATTCGTCTTGGGTATTGGCGACAACATTGACAAATCGGAACTTGAGAAAATCGCTAGTTCGCCCGATAATGTGTTTACAGTTAAATCATTCAACGACTTGGAAGGAAAAGTGCAGCAAATCAGGAATGGCTTCTGTATAGGTATTGCTCTCTTCCCATGGAACAAATAAGTCAACCCTCACATCATACTCCTACTCCCGTTCCAGCCTTTTATTATCTCTTATTTAATTTCTATACACGTTGTTTACAACCAAACGACGACCTAAGAGTAACTTAACTTTGATCCTTACCCGATAAAACCTAATGTTTCACATATCAGTAACAGTGCATGATTTGAATTCTTGCTAAGGAAACAAATTGAGAAAGCGGAAGCTGGTATTTCCTACCTTACCTGTTTTTGTTAGCTTGCTAACTCTCGGCCAAAGAAGCTCAGCTGATGTCTCTTCAACTGGTTAAATGTAAATGTATAGGATTTATATTAACTAACATGCTCTTCTCACAGTGCCGTCTCTACAAACGACGCCATCGCCGCAGCCCACAACTCCCGCAGGTAAATGGTGCTCTGCCCCTCTGTCATCTGGGAATATTTCCATTTTAAAATGCTCTTTGCCCCAATTTTAATACACTTTTATTTGTGAAGATCCATGCAAGACCGACGGCTGTGACGCCCCCTACAACACAGGCTGCCGAGTTGTGAACAATGCAACAGAGTGCATTTGTCCAACTTGTCCCGACAGAGTCAGCCCTGTTTGTACATCAGATGATGTTCAGGATCGGTCTGAGTGTCTGATGAGAAGGCAATCTTGTATTAGTGGTGATCTGGTAACTGTGGCTAAAAGTGGACCATGCGGTATGTACAATTCACACGAACGAACTAATATAAGGTATAATTAATATTCCTTCTTTAAGTAGTTCTTCCAATGAGACCAAAAACGTCGAGGAACTTGTACAGTATTGCTCTTTATGACAATGTGCCGTATTAGCTAGGGGGACCCGTTTAACTTATAGACAGTTCTATAGTTTTTCACCTTGACCTTTTTTGTTAACAGAAAAGGAATGCAAGCCAATTGCAGATATTGCGTTCGTCATCGATTCATCTGGCAGTGTTGGACGCAGCAACTGGGGACGAATGAAGCGATTCCTAAAAGCAATTGTCAGCAAACTCGACGTCCGTTCTGCTGCTACACACATATCAGCAATTGCGTACAGCAACGATCCTGAGGTAATTTATCGATTTAACAGCCGCCAGGGAACATATGACGTTAACAAAGCGTTTGATGGCATGCGTTGGCAACGCGGCGTCACCTACACAGACAAAGCTCTTCTCCTTGCAGACAGTGATTTATTCCAGACTGGAAATGGCATGAGACAAAGTGTAGCGAAGGTAAACAGGATACGATTGTCAACAAACATAAAGTACTCAGACCAAGTGTGTTGCATGTAGAACAAGAGCTTCGTAATAGAGTGCTGTAAACTTACTACCCTGGCCAAGCACAGAGGAAAATGACTGTGAACAAGTCATAACCACAAGCAGGGACATTCAGTTTGCAAAAATCGCGGGAAAACGTTCACCAGCAAGCCACAATTGATTTAGTTTAAATCCGATTCGATGGGAAAGCGTCGTCTGTTTTCTAACCCAATATCTCAGCGTAATAAAACAAAACCAACGCGAATGCGAATTAGTTTCGACCCTCGAGGGTAAAGCGCTCGAGTTTCTGTTAGTTAGGCTTAAAGATTGTATGGAGCACAATTGTACTTTGTCGTAACAGTGGTAAGTCATAGGGTTTCACCCTAGTATAAGGTCGTTCTTGAAAACTATATTTTTTCACTTTTTTCAGGTCTTGATTGTAATCACAGATGGAAAACAAACAACAACTGAAACGTATACCGAACTATCAGTTGCCTCACAAGGAGTAAAGAACAAGGGTGTAGCAGTATACGCTGTTGGAGTTGGCAAAGGAGCTGATGCAGCAGAGCTGAGGGAAATTGCATCGAGCCAAGAAAATATCTTCATATCTGCATCATTTAAGGAACTCCAACCCGTTGCCGTGGAGATACGAAAGAGACTTTGTGATTGTAAGTTCCACACTCTTGTCACTAAGATCAAATCTGTACCCTTTTGTTTTAAAGTTACGGTGAAAACAAACTTTTTAAGCGAATGGTCATCCAAAAGTATTAAGTTTGTACCACTTCCAAACTCTTTTTTTGCAAAACAAGGCAGGTCGTATCTTACAAAGTATCTTATATTTACGTGTCTCTTTCTACCAATTTGCTGACTTAGTCATCATTTTTACTTTCTTTTAGTACCACCTCCAGTGACCACTCCAACACCAGCACCTACAACTCCAGGTTGGTGGTACCAGTCGGTGTGTGCATAAAACTAATTGCCTTGCTAAATACACTATAGACTACATTGTCTTCTGCCATTCTATTAATATTTAATACGTATGGAAAGCTTTTTCTTTACAACTTCATAATTTTTAGTAATTAAAAAGTCATCAAATTAGAATGGAATTTGGCCCTTCCAACAATGACGCAAGTTTCAGGAGCCTTGAAATGAAAATTCTAAAGAAATTTACTTGGACTTGTACGTGGAGACCAGTAATTTATTTTATTGTATTGTGACGTTAATTGATTTTAAATTAGACATGTCAAGTTATGTTTTACTGTTCACGAAAAACAGGTGTCCAGTGTCCAATCCCTATGGATACCACATTTATTATTGGATCGTCTGGAACTGCCTGCAGTGGTAGCAACTGGAATCGCGTGTTGAGCTTTGTCCAAACTTTGGTCCGTTATTTTGGGGTGACCCCATCTGGAAGTCACATTGCACTCATACGATACAGCAGCGATCCTGAGTTGATTCTGAAATTCAACTCATTAACTGGTTCTCGTCTCAGTGTCTCAGCGGTCAACGGGCAGGTTGCTCGCCTAGCCTGTCGGCCAGGTTTCAATCGAATTGACAAAGCGATGGACCTAGCGGACAAGGAGGTGTTGACATCCCCTGCTGGCATGAGAGATGTTCCAAGGGTAATCTCATAGCATGTGTTAATGATTGTTGTGATATATGTGTTCTAGTACACCTTTTGAGACATCGTCTTGTAATGCCAGGCTTACGTGGAGAAGAAGGAAGTTGTTGTATCTATCAAGAATACTTTTCATCTCATAAATCGCGGGGTACATGTGCCATATGTAATCTTAAGCATTGGTCACCGACAAATCATTTCTCATCAGAGAGTTAGAAAATCCTGCAATCCAAAAAAGGAGTCTTTTATCAAACAGTAACCATTTCGACTCTTTCTCCATCGTTAAGATCCCTTAGCCTGAACATGTCTTATCTTTGTTACTTAATCTATTTATCGTTTTTATCCCTTTATTTCGTATTCATCTATTTATTGTTTTCTATGTTTCCCTTTGTGTTCTTGATAGCCTGTTATTGTAATCACGGATGGAAGGCAAACAACTACCCAAGGACCATATACTTCTCTCGGCCTGCTATCCTCGCGACTACAGCAAAAGAAAGCAAGTGTGTTTGCTTTGGGTATTGGCGACGACATTGACAAATCAGAACTTGAAAAAATTGCAACCTCTCCTAGTAAAGTGTTTACAGTTAAATCCTTCGACGAACTGGACGTTAAAGTTCACCAGATAAAAAAAGGCTTTTGTATAGGTATTGTTGAAATTTCTTCTTCAAATAATTTGATCCCTGTTTATTTCTTTTAGTTTTCCTTTCCACTTTACATTCTTTCTTATTTCCTTGTTCTGATCTAAAGCCAATTATTGGCGTATATGCTGTTAAAGCTTGCCTGGAAATACCGTTTTACTTGTTGTTGCTCTTGTTGTTGTCGTTGTATTTACCCAGTTATGTGAATTCATAAAAAAAAACATATTCATGTTTACTGTTCCCTTAGTGGCTCCTGTACCTACGACTCCTACAACGCAGCCTACAACTCCACCTGGTAGGTTATATTCTTTTCCTTTGTTTTCTGCTACTAATGTCAGTTTTCACTCTTTTCACCTCCACATTATTATATTTTATTTGTTCAGATCCATGCAAGACTGACGGCTGTGACGCCCCCTACAACATAGGCTGCAGAGTTGTGGACAATGCAGCAGAGTGCATCTGTCCCACATGTCCCGACACAGTCAGTCCTGTTTGTACGTCAGATGATGTACAGGATCGATCAGAGTGTCTCATGAGGAGGCAATCATGCGTCAGTGGTGATCTCGTGACTGTGGCTAAAAGTGGACCTTGCGGTATGTATACTTAACTCAAACGAACTAATACAAGGTGAAATTTTTTAATGAAAATTTATGATCACTTTGTACTAAGACAGTTTTGTACTAATACAGTTTCAACGTTACGGAACTTGTTGAAAAACAGTTGATATGAAAAACATTTGGAATATTAAGCTATAACAACGTTAGGTTAATACTTCGACACGAGAAATATGGAGTTTGACTAAACAGTTCTACATTTATTGATCCTTTCCTTTTTATTACTAGAAAAGGAATGTAAACCAATTGCGGACATTACATTTGTCATCGATTCATCTGGTAGTATTGGACGAAGCAACTGGGGACGAATGAAGCGATTCCTGAAAGCGATTGTCAGCAAACTGGACGTCAGTTCTGCTGCTACACACATATCAGCTATTGCGTACAGCAACGATCCTGAGGTAGTTTACCGATTTAACAGCCGCCAGGGAACAGATGAAGTGAATAACGCGTTTGATGGAATGCGTTGGCAGCGCGGCTTAACTTACACAGATAAAGCTCTTCTGCTTGCAGACAGTGATTTGTTCCAGAGTGCAAACGGCATGAGACCAGACGTAGCAAAGGTAAATAATAATCTTTCTTCAACAAACTTGAGGTATTTCGACTAACTGGATTCAATAGAGTATTTTATATACTTTTGATCTTACGAGATATTGTTGCTACATAATAATAACACTATTTGGCAAACGAAGTCAGAAATTTCAAGCTTTCCTGTATAAGTGTATCAGTAAATCCATGTAAATTTGACACGTAAATTCATCTTTGCAGAAAAAAAAAAATATTTTACCATCCACAGGTTTTGATTGTAATCACTGATGGAAAGCAAACAACGTCTGAGCCCTACACCGAACTATCAGTGGCCTCGCAAGGAGTAAAGAACAAAGGAGTAGCAGTATATGCTGTTGGAGTTGGCAAGGGAGCTGATGCTGCAGAGTTGAGGGTAATTGCATCGAGCCAAGAGAACGTCTTTATATCTGCATCGTTTAAGGAGCTCCAACCTGTTGCCGTGGAGATACGAAAGAAACTTTGCGATTGTAAGTTCATTTTCAACGAAATAAACGCTCTATTCGTTTGTTTGAAATAAACGCGGGAAAGACACTTCATGCGTCAACCTGGTCGTTTTTTTACAGCTTCTAGCAAAAAGTAAAGTTTGTGCATTACAAAGGATTTTTTCAGTTATTCTCTCTATTTTGCTGCCCGATCTTATATTTTCTTATTTTCTCTTAGTACCACCTCCTATGACTACACCAACACCAGCACCTACAACTCCAGGTATAGTTCCAGAACGGCGTTTGGCCCTTTATGCCAATGCAATCAGGGTATCTTAAATGAAATATTGTCACAAAAGGTGTCTTTTTATAATCAACTGATTTCATTTATGGCCACAAAGTGTATATTTTTACTACGCTTTGCTAGGGTTTCTTTTCAAGTAAATTCGTCAAAGACCAAAACTGTCGTTGTTTCTGTCGTTGTCGTTCTTGGTTGATGTTGTTGTTTTCATTCTGGAGTGAAGTGTGTGGATAACAACCAGACTAAATCTTTACTGAACAATGATACTGAAGAATAAACTTGAGAGTAAAAAAAAAGTCATAACATGGACATAATGCTTTTTACTGTTCTTGACAAACAGGTGTCCAGTGTCCAGTCCCTATGGATGCCACGTTTATTATTGGATCGTCTGGAACTGCCTGTAGTGGTAACAACTGGAATCGCGTGTTGAGCTTTGTCCAAACTTTGGTCCGTTATTTTGGCGTGTCCCCATCTGGAAGTCACATTGCACTCATACGATACAGCAGCGACCCTAATTTAGTTCTGAAATTTAACACATTAACTGGTTCTCGTCTGAGTGTCTCAGAGGTCAACGGGCAAGTTGCTCGCCTGGTCTGTCGGCCAGGTTTCAATCGGATTGATAAAGCTATAGACCTAGCTGACAAGAAGGTGTTGACATCCCCAGCTGGCATGAGAGATGTTCCAAGGGTAATCTCAGAGCATGTTTTAATGATTGTTTTGTCATGTGTTTTCGTACACCGCCGTCTTGCAATATCCTGACTGCAGTCACAATGGGTAAATTACCACTCTTAAGAACTTATTTGATCAATTTTATCATTTATCATTTTCATCTATGTTTCCTTTTGTTTTTTGTTTTGTTTTTGTTTTTTTCTGATAGCCTGTTATTGTAATCACGGATGGAAGGCAAACAACTACTCAAGGACCGTATACTTCTCTCGACGTTCTCTCCTCGCGACTACGACAAAAGAAAGCAAGTGTGTTTGCTTTGGGTATTGGTGACGACATTGACAAATCAGAACTTGAAAAAATCGTAACCTCGCCTGACAACGTGTTCACCGTTAAATCGTTCGACGATTTGGAAGACAAAGTGCATCGGATAAAAACAGGCTTTTGTATAGGTATCGTTTAAATATATCTTTGAGATGATTTCTACTTCTTCATTACAGATTTTTTAGAATAAGTTATAACAGAAATGGTAAATCACTTGCACGGTTGGTGTATCATTTGATAGGTTTTTTGAAGTACTATCAGTTTTCCATTCAACCTTAAATTCCAAGAAATTTAGAAATAGAAACAAATGGTTTGGAAGTTTCCCCAAAATGTCGGAAGTTATAGAATTTATGCAAAGCGAACCATTCAACTGAAAGTGTGGGAAGGAAAATCAATTTTAGTACGAAATTCCCGGTGCGAAAATATCGGAAAAAATTAGATAAACCTCGAGAGGTTATTTTTGTGTTTGTAAATTCCTGTCAAGGCTAATCCATTCATCAATGAAAATTTGCGGAAATTCAAACCTGGATTTTTCACCAAATAGGCCCTTTGCAGATGGGGTCACGTGACCACAATTTTCCTACAAATTTTATATATTATGGGCTATAACTTAAAGAATGCCAGAAATGGAAAGAGCATATCGAAAATACTAAACTGGCCAAGTTTGAGGCCCCTGGCATTGAAGAATGATATTTTATGACGGTTTGAATTTAAAAAAAACTAACAAGATTTGTATGGAAAGTGACATTTTCCATACAAATCTTCTAAGTTTTTTTAAAATTCAAACCGTCATAAAATCTCATTCTTTAATGCCAGGGGCCTCAAACTTGGCCATTATGATTTTCTCGACATGTTTTTTCCATTTCTGGCATTTTTTTAAGTTATAGCCCATAATTTTCTGAAAAGTAGGTCACGTGATGGCTTAGCTGCAAAGGGCCTATTGAAAGTGCCATTGGTTTCAGTTTGATGCGGGATTCTTTAATTGTTTTTTGTTGTTATTGTTTTGTTTTGTTTTTTTCATTGCCATTCATTAATTCTTATTAACATACAAAAATGAATCCACTGAACTAGTTGCTGACATGCCATGAAATTATTACCTGTTATTCTTGTAGTTTTTGATGTTGTTGTTATTATTGTTGTTATTATTGTTATTAAACAAGGGTAGACAGAATCTTTGTGCTTTTTTAACTCACATCATGTTCATACCATTGACTTATTTTTAAAATTTTGGTGAAAGAATGGAAACGTAAGGCGTAGTGAAATTTGTATATATTTAAGAATATACCTATCTACTCTTTCCTCAGTGCCTGCTGCACCAACAACTCCAACACCTCAACCCACAACTCCACCGAGTAAGTTGTGTTCATTCTATTTGAACCACTCACTGTCGTCAAGAATTGCTATTGATTAGTATTGATTTTTATAGATAATCAATAATAAATAGCAGTTAAGACGACTTGGGGAGTGAGTATCGATTTTTATTGGTTGGTTGAACCAACTAATAATAATCAATGGATTATAATTGCTTACTATTGATTATATTGATTGCAATCAATGATTGATTTTAATTGATTGATATCGTCGGGTTTCCAGTAGAGACCTCACTCTTGATCAATAAGGTAAGGTAAGTCTGCATACGGGCCAAGTGGCCCATCAGGCCGGAGCTTATCCCGGTTTCCTTAGCATTAAGCGACTAGGAGTATTTCTACTCGCCCCTGGATGGGATGCTAGTCCATCGCAGGGTTACCCCCCAGCATTAAATTCGCCGGTACCCATTTATACACCTGGGTGGGGAGAGGCAATGTGAGAGTAAAGTGCCTTGCCCAAGAACACAACACAATCTCCCCGTCCAGGGCTCGAACCCGGACCGCTCGATCCGGAGACGAGCGCACTAACCATGAGGCCACCGCGCCTCTCACAAAGTAGTTAGTAATAAAGAAATCTCACTTACCTAATCAGCTTGTGGTTACCATCTATATGCCAGAGGGCCAATGGCCCGCTGACGCAGTACTTGACCCTTGGTGTAATAGTCAACCACCGCATAGCAGTGCCCTCGGAGTCACATCTATGCATTGCTTCCCGTGCTCTTAAGTGTGAATTTCTGATGCCCCTGGAGACAAGTTGAGAGTGGACTCTACGATATCCCGCATTAGGGAATTCTGTCTTAACTTGTCTTAACACTCCATCTAGTTCATGATCTGTCATATTTGATCTCCTATCTCTGTTTGATCTCCTATCTCTTCTATCTCTTCCGATAACCCCAATGCCTCGGCAACATCTCGGAAAGTCAGGTCATAACCGAAAAGATACTCCAACTGCTCTGCCGTTATTTCGAGCCGTGGACGTCTTTCATATCCACTCCCTTCTGCTACAACAACATTCTGTCAGCTCTACTGCTGTTGTTGTTGTTGCCCAACCTCGGACAACATTGACGATACGGATAAAAGAGAGTTGCGCGCCTCTTCAGTTAGGCTGTCCACTCCTTCAAGACGCAATAAATGCCGAGTTATTTGTCGTAGCCTGAAAATAACATATTCTACTTCATCAGTACTTAACGCATGTTTTATTTGTCTTACTAAGTCAAGCAACAAGAGCCTTAGATTTCGCACAAAATCGTGCCTCCCTTGTTCCGCCATTACGACAATGGAGAGCATGCACCATGGAAAAAATAAAACTAGTTTCCAAGCCCCTCGTTCGCGGTGAATTCGCCAGTCAGATGAATTCGCCTATCAGATAAATTCGCCTATCAGGTGAATTCACCTATCAGACGAATTCGCCTATTAGACGAATTTCTCTATCAGGTGAATTCGCCTACCAGAAGAATAAAGGTAAAAATTAAGGTATAAGATGAATTTGCAGGATGATAAATTCAGCTGTTTGGTGAATTCAAGGTATAGTAAATTTGAGTAAGAGGTGAAATTGTGATGCAACAAATTTCACTAAGTGACGAATTCACTAGTCTGAATTTTGACCCTAACGAAAGGCCATAAGTAAGAGACCTTTGTCTTCAGAAGAAGTAAACGTAAAAGAAATAAGACAAGTTTAGATAACTTTACCTTGTTGCCTTTTAATGGAGAAAACACTCTATCAATTTTTACTTTGTCATGTTACAGTTAACAACATTGTAAAACACTAGTCATTTGTTTACATCCGGCCCCTAGAATATCTCTTTTCTTGTTTTATAGTTGTGCTTTTACTAAATCATATGGAACTGTGTTTTTCTTTTCTCCCTCTTTCTTAGGGAAGCCTCCTGTAACCACACCAACACCAGTACCTACAACTCCACCAGGTACATGGTTACCGATGCTTTTGGACTGTATGTCGATTATTGTGCCAATAAGCACTAACGGACCTTCATCTTTGCAGATCCATGCAAGACGGTTGGCTGCAACGCTCCGTACAACACAGGCTGTAGAGTTGTGGACAATGCAACAGAGTGCATCTGTCCCACATGTCCCGATACAGTCAGCCCTGTTTGTACATCAGATAATGTTCAGGATCGATCTGAGTGTCTCATGAAGAGGCAATCCTGTATCAGTGGTGATCTGGTGACTGTGGCTAAAAGTGGACCATGTGGTATGTATACGTAACTCAAACGAACTATTACAAGGTTTAAATGAAAATATACAATCAGTTTTTAATATTTCCACTTTGAATGGTCATTCTACTAGTACACTTAAAACGTGAAGGAGCTTGTCGAGAAATACTTTATATGAAAGATTGTCTTAACAAAAACGTTTGAAATATTGAGCTTTTCAATAACAGCGTTAAGTTAATACTTGCCCACGAAAAAGTAAGGAGTTTGACTTGGAAACATGTCTACAGTTATTGATCCTTTCCTTTTTATTACCAGAAAAGGAATGCAAACCAATTGCGGACATTGCATTTGTCATCGATTCTTCTGGTAGTATTGGACGAAGCAACTGGGGACGAATGAAGCGATTCCTGAAAGCCATTGTCAGCAAACTGGACGTCAGTTCTGCTGCTACATACATATCAGCTCTTGCGTACAGCAACGATCCTGAGGTAGTTTACCGATTTAACAGCCGCCAGGGAACAGATGAAGTGAATAACGCGTTTGATGGAATGCGTTGGCAGCGCGGCTTAACTTACACAGATAAAGCTCTTCTGCGTGCTGACCGTGATTTGTTCCAGAGTGTAAATGGCATGAGACCAAACGTAGCAAAGGTAAACAATAATCGTCCTCAAACAAAGTGAGGTAACTGGACTAACAGAATATTTTACTTGTTCCGTGGTCTTGTTGCTCCTCTATCAGAACACAACTTAAAAAACAAGGACAAACTGTTTAGCTTTCTCGTTTCAGTGATAACTTAATTAAAGAATTGAAATGCAAGTTTAGTCTTTACAAAATAAACGTACAAAGTTTACCTTGCTGAAGTATTGATTGTCATAACCGACGGAAAGCAAACTACTTCTAAGCCTTTCACCGAACTATCAGTGGCCTCGCATTGTTCACAAAGTTATTTCATGAAAAACGACGAAATAAATACAAAGTTTGTCGCTTCATTGATAACTCAATAGGAGGTTTAAGATTAAATCCATCGATTTTGCTTTGTCCAGGTGTTGATTGTCGTTACAGATGGAAAGCAAACAAAAGCTAAGACGTATACAGAACTATCAGTTGCCTCGCAAGGAGTAAAGAACAAAGGAGTTGCAGTATATGCTGTTGGAGTTGGCAAAGGAGCTGATGCGGCAGAGTTGAGAGAAATTGCATCGAGCCAAGAGAACGTCTTTATATCTGCATCATTTAAGGAACTCCAACCTATTGCCGTGGAGATACGAAAGAAACTTTGCAATTGTAAGTTCACTCTCTTTGAATGGGATAACTGCTTTATCTGCTTGTTCTAAAGGTACAGTGCATAGACACTTAACACGTCATGCTAGTGGTCTTGTTTGCTCTTTGTAGCAAAAAGTAGATATCTATACTAGTATCACCCAACTAGTGGGGTAATTCAAATCCTGTATTTTAATTGGCTACGCTACTTTAATTGGCTACGCTATTCTCGAGAAGCGAAATTCGCTGGTTTTTTCTTTCGGGCGAGGAGTCAATAGCCCATGAAGCGAACCCTCGTGGGGTATTGACCCGTAGCCCTTGTGAGCTAGTCGTATCATTTTCGTAGGATTCGGTGGCAAATCACGCAAGTTTAGGCAAGCGCCATGGCTCATATTTTGCCAAAATACCTAAAGCCAAAGCGTACCAAAAATGTATGATAAGCTATTTATCGTATCCAAATTCGACCAAGTGATCATGATATCGTAGCCTTATCAAGTTAATGACTTGATATCCTTGTAATTGGCTAATTTTGAATCTGGGCACGGTAATATACGTTTCAGAGTATATTATATTTGTCTTTCCATACTTCTGCTGACTTAGCTGGAATTTCATTGCTTTCTCTTAGTACCACCTCCTGTTACCACACCAACACCAGCACCTACAACTCCAGGTATGTGGTACTAGCGCTAGAGCGGTATTTGGCCCTTGATCTCTCTGACAATTAATCAAGGCACGTTAAATGGAATGTCGACTCAAGGGTATCTGTTTACAATAGACCGGGTTCATTTTGCCCGCCAAGTTTACATTTCTGCAATGCTTCAGTGCTGGGTTTTTTGTCAGGTCAATTCTTCCAGGGCCAAAACTATTTTGTTTTTGTTGTTGTCATGCTGGATGGCAGGGTATATAAAACGTGCGGCTTACACATTTCCTTATTGACTTGACTATTCTTATCTGGCATTACATGTTTTACTGTTTTCGACAAACAGGTGTCCGATGTCCAATACCCATGGATACCACATTTATTATTGGATCGTCTGGAACTGCCTGTAGTGGTAGCAACTGGAACCGCGTGTTGAGCTTTGTCCAAACTTTGGTCCGTTATTTCGGCGTGTCCCCATCTGGAAGTCACATTGCACTCATACGATACAGCAGTGATCCTAATTTGGTTCTGAAATTTAACACATTAACTGGTTCTCGTCTCAGCGTCTCCGAGGTCAACGGACAGGTTACTCGCCTGGTCTGTCGGCCAGGTTTCAATCGAATTGATAAAGCAATGGACCTAGCCGACAATGAAGTGTTGACATCCCCAGCTGGCATGAGAGATGTTCCAAGGGTATTCTGAAAACGTTTTTTGTTGATTACTCTGTTTTTTGTTCTCGCACACCGTTGTTGGAGATTCTTGTAATACTCTGGCACCAGTGGTAAACGAGGAAATTGCCTCTATCAAGAATATTTTTAAACCATTATATTATTTATTCATCTCAATCTATGTTTCCTTTCGCAATATCCTGACTGCAGTCACAATGAGGAAATTGCCTCTGTCAAGAATTTATTTCATCAATTTTATCATTTAATCATCTTAATCTATGTTTTCTTTTGGTTTTTCTGATAGCCTGTTATTGTAATCACGGATGGAAGGCAAACAACTACTCAAGGACCATATACTTCTCTCGACGTTCTCTCTTCGCGACTACAGCAAAAGAAAGCAAGTGTGTTTGCTTTGGGTATTGGCGACGACATTGACAAATCCGAACTTGAAAAAGTCGCATCCTCACCAGATAACGTGTTTACAGTTAAATCGTTCGACGAATTGGAAGACAAAGTTCGCCAAATAAAGAGAGGCTTCTGTATAGGTATTGCTCAAATATCATTTTTAAATAATTTACTATTTGGTACGTTTAATGTTTAATGTTTCATTCATTTTCATTTCATTTTTCTTTAATCTTCTTCTCCGAGTAAGACTGATCGTGGATGTTTATGCCGTTAAATGATAACATAGAATTGCCGGCTTTAGTTGTTGTTGTTGTTGTGTCCCCAGCATTACTAGGGGACGCTGACACGTCGTGACTTTGTGCTCTTTAAACTCACATCTATTAACTTATTTAAGTAGCGCGAAAATATCTAAACATAAAACTTAAATCATTGTCTCTTTTTTTTAAAAAAAGTATTATCTCTTCTCGCAGTGCCTCCTGTACGTACAACTCCAACAACGCAGCCCACAACTCCTCCGAGTAAGTTTTGTTCATTCCATTTAAATCAGGAATTGTCATCAAGAACACTTTTCATTTACATGTAGGCCAATATTTATAACGGTTTCGCTAGTCCAGATCCCTTTCTGTTGTTATGCCTTCCTCAATGCAAAACTATTCAAAACTATTTTTCTTTGACGATTTGCTTCCGCTCCTTAACACCGTCTTTTAGCCACTTTAGGCATTAATCAACGAGGTGTCCAGGTGCTTTAAGAGGTTGCTGTCTTGGCCTGGCTACTGGATCTTTTAACTTAAAAAGAAATGAGCCAAAAGCGTCAAACTTTACGGGTTCACTGTCAGGATGATTTTGCAGCCCCTCAAGGTGCCTCCTCCTTTCACGTGACTTACGCCCAAGCCGGCTGGGACGGTGAAGCGCTGTTCTTTGTTAGATAAGGGAAAGCGTTGTCTTGAGGAAATGTGTTGATGTTTTTCAGGCTGCAAAGCTACGGCAGATGTGGCTTTCCTTGTTGATTCATCGGGAAGCATTGGTCGTAGAAGATGGCCATTGATGAAAAACTTCTTGAAAGAAGTTACCAATGTGTTAAACGTAGGTCCAGATAGTACTCATATAGCTGTAATTGCCTACAGCACTGACGCAAAGCTGGAGTTTTCTTTCAACACCTTGTCTGGGGCACAAATTACAGCAACGGAGTACGGAATCCTGATTGATAAAATAGGATTTCAGAGAGGCTTAACTTACATCGACAAAGCTCTGACAATGGCTGATGAACAGGTATTCACTACAAGCGCTGGAATGAGGCCTGGTGTATCGCAGGTAAGAAACTGCACAACAATTTTTTACTCGCTAAATATAGCTAAAGTTTTATCCAATTGGTTCAAATTGGACTCTGCCCAAAAACCGGAGTACTCGGGTCTGTGAATCACATTTTTCCGTACCACTCTTCCGATTCTGTTCCGGTATTTTTGTACCTGCATAAAGTCACATGCCGTTTCGGAACCGTTCCCAGTCTCCGAGAAAAACTGGGTAGGCACATTGGCTCCATATACTGGCCGGAATTTTCTCACATATAAAAGCCAGTGTTTATATTAGATGTTATGACATATGCATGAGAACAACTCTGGAAATGAAAATTACTTTAAAAGTCTTCTCCATCCTTAACTATCGTTCTTCCTCAGTGGCCAAAATACCATACCTAAGCTCTTTTATGCTATTAAAGTCAGTAATTTTAAAACGTGCTGTATTTTAAAGCATGATTTTAAATTAAATTATTTGACATTCACATCCGAAAATCTCTGAAAATAAGAGAAGCTACGCGGAAAAACTCAATGAAACCTTTATTCTAATTCTCAACAGGTGGCTATAGTAATCACTGATGGAGAGCAGACAACAACCGAAGAATATACACCTTTGGATATCGCCTCTAAAAGGATCAAAGATAAGGGCGTTGAAGTGTTCGCCTTGGGTGTTGGTGGTAGTGTTAAAGTTGATCAATTACGACAGATCGCAAGTTCTAATGACAACGTCTTCACTTCTCCCAGTTTTGAGGAACTCGTCAATGTCGTGAAACCAATTGTGGAGAAGTCTTGTCCAAGTAAGGGCCCTTCGTCTCCATGGAAGAAACAATTTTGAATTTTAAGTTTTTCTAAGGGGTGTTTAATTTCGAAAAGTAAGAACAAGGTTACATCACAGTATTTATTTTCAAGATCTTAATTTATTCTCATCTGAGAAATAACTTACTTTAGGTTACTTAAGTTTCTTTTTCCATTGATTCATTAGTTACTTCCCATTGATTGAATAGTTATGTCGAAGTTTCGAAGTTAATTCAAAGTCAATTCGCCATCTGGAGAAGAAACAAGAGGAAACCTGGAACTAATCTTCTTTCGGAGTGGCTTCTGTGGCCGCTACTGGGAACAGAAACAAAAGACGAAAACAATACTGTCCCCAGTAATGACCCACAAGAAACCGGGACATCATACTCGCCCCAGATTTCTTCCCCTTTCTTAAGTAGCAAATGAAAAACATTTAAGCGGAATCAGAAAACTGGCAGGCTGTAATCTCAGCTTTGTGTGCTAATGTTCTCAAAGCTTTTTGTAAACAAGCTGTTGCCGCAGCTGCGCTATGTTGTTAATGTGATGTAAACTGAGGAATCGCATACGTTGAACTATTGCATTTCATTATATATTTCTTCTGCTGTTTAAATTTGTCTATCAGTTCCAGACAAGGCATACATTTGTGCGTGTTCTGTACGTTGATTAAAGATGTTGACGACGTTGGTAAATACAAAACGTTAAAGTCGTAATGTTGTACACAGTTTTGCTCATATGTTTATAAGTACATGTAGATAAACCTCGTGCTCTATCCTCCATTTGTTTTGTGACCGTACTTATTTCACTCTTGCAATAAGCGCACAGCGCTGTCCTCCCTAATGCTCCTTTTGCCCTTTAGCTAAAACTTTCACCTCACTGCACTCGTCTCCACTTCACGCCTCTTCGCCAGTTGCTAAAACTGCAGTTACAAGTGTGCATTTAAAGATTACTTGAGCCTGATGCGTTAATAATTAATTTAATTTATTTAACTAGCGATAACCCTTAAAAGTAAAAACAATAGTGTAAGAATCAATCGCTTCCTATAAGATGTTTTTTTTCTCAAGCACCGTAGGTATTTGAGCAGAATTAAGCAGCTATACGCTCTCGCTGGCTCTTAATGTAAGCGCTAGAAATGGAAATCCATAATAGTAAGAAGCTATCCAGGTATGTGTAAAATTAAGCTTTGTCATCTTATATTTGCACCATATTTTCTTATCCGTGTTGGCTGTCTTCTTTTCTCAAGATCGTGACTTTGTTTCAAAGGGGTAAAATGTTATTAGAACAATACAGGGCATAATGTAAGATTCCTTTATTTCTGTTTAGGCATCTTTCATGTATTTAAACGTCACATACACGAGTCGCCCAACACTTCTGTTATAACACTATACCTTGTTAATACTATGTTGTTGAAGACTTCCAACAACCGTAGAAGTATGTTTTGTTCTCTAAAGTAAAAATCCGATTTGGTAACATTTGAAATCCCTTTCCGATTACCCGTTATTAAAAATAATTGCTCAAACACCTCAAAAAGTACATTATAAACGAGCCGCGAGAGCTAAAAGAATTGTATTTTCCTTTACAGAGAAACTACCAGATCCATGTGAGACTGTTGGCTGCAAGGCTCCCTACAACATAGGCTGCCGAACTGTAAACAACACAGCAGAGTGCATCTGCCCGACATGTCCAGACACAACCGACCCTGTTTGCACATCAGACGAAATCCAGGATCGTTCTGCTTGCCACATGAGACGACAGTCATGTATAAGTGGTGATCTTGTGACTATTGCTAACAGTGGCCCATGTGGTACGTATTATTATGATTATTTCAGGTACAATACTATTTGTCTCAGAAAATCTATAGCTGCATATGGCAATATCCATTATGGCAAACTGCACTCGTCACGCCACACTCTGGTGTACAAAACCCGATCCGGTAATCCCAAAATAGAATATAATGAAAGGCTCCTTAGAGCAACCACATGGTATAAATTGTTCACACCCCCGTTTTTCCTGAAAAAATTATGGATTTTGTGGTATGTTTGTTTGTTAATGATTGTTTCAATTGATACCATTATGTGTGGTGAACAAATAGTTCTATTTTTTGGACAAGAGATTGTTGTTGTAGTAGAAACATGTGAAATACTTATTTTCTTTGTCATTCTAGAGTAGTAGTCTACTATGTTGGGAATTAAGCCCCGTTACTGTCTTCCCCTGTCTTCCCCTGTCTTCCTCCATACTAATGAGGTGCCTTCCTGCATACTAATCAGTAAAGTGTCTTCCTCCATACTAATGAAGTGTTTTCCTCCATACTAATAAGCGTCGCTCTAAACAATAAAAACAATAAGGTTGCCCAGACTTGCCCGCTAAAAATTAACCCTGATTGGCTCATGAAAAAATCTTTTATCTGTTCAAAATAAAAGCGCGCTCTCCGTTGAGTACTTTATTCTTGTCCCAAACTCGAGTAAACTAGTATTTTTGAGCCGATACCTTCCAAACATGCAAGTCGAATCCACATCTAAACCTATGTTAACCGTGGACGAGGCTAATGAGGATACAATTAGTGCGTTCGAGGAAACTGATGCTACCAAGGATTTGCGAATCAAGAACAGTGTATGCCTCGTCATAGACTTGGAGGGATTCTTTGTGCAAAAGATATTTCAAGTGCGTGAACTGGGTTATTACTCCTGGAATGAACACTTTGGTCGCTATGCTTTCTTCCAACCAGCAGCACTCAAAGACTTGTCTCACAAGGATAAAAAGACAGTAAACTTTGCAAAACATAACATACACGGACTCACTTATCAACCCCGTTACCAAGAGAGGGCTTATGAGTACGATCAAGTAAATAATTTCTTACTGAGATTATACAGTCAATTCAGGACGGAGAAAAGAACTGTGGTAGCCTACAAAGGGGGACATGTTGAAAAAGACTTGTTAAACAAACTGAAAATTCCTTGTCTTGATTTAGAAACTTGGGGCTGTCCAAAATACGAACAGTTAAAGCAAACGATCGTAGAACCGTTAGCGAGCTGTGGGTTTCACTTAAATGGTAATATTCACCATTGTCCCATAACAGAATGTCACGCGTTTTGGTTATGGTTTCAAACTTAAATCAGGTAAATAAGCAGTTTTCACGTACTGGAATTTTTTGGGAAAAAATGATATTAAAGTTAGTTAACCTAGAAATCGGTTAAGTTTTTATCTGAACTCTTAGCTTTGCTGGCGACAAAGAAAAATAAAATCTGAGC
>CM042746.1:43045794-43069148 GCA_022496165.2 Catalaphyllia jardinei | reverse complement strand
CACTTTCATCTACAACCGCAGTACAAATATGAATTATTTCATATATACTTCACATCACTTCACTGCACGGGAAAATATGAACTCAACAAATTGACCTTGCTCCCAATGTGTGGCTTCATAGCTCAGTTGGTAGAGCATCGCACCGGTATCGCGGAGGTCACGGGTTCGAATCCCGTTGAAGCCCTGATTTTTTTTTTCAGGCTTCTTCTTTCCACTTGCTTAAATTGGAAAATTTACTGAGATGATCACTCTTCACTTTTATCTATAACCGCAGTACGGAATTACTTCATATATACTTCACAGAAGACAATTAAGTTTGTTTTTAAGTTTATACAGCCGAACAGCTGAGCTCAGAGTAAATTTGTCAATCAAACAAGCGATCAATTCGTCAAGACCTCTCTAATAATTTCACACGCAAAAAAAGACAAGCTTAAGCATTCTTTTTAAGAGTGCCAAATACATACAGTACATTGAAGTGGTGTGCAAGAAACTTCAAATAAATTGCAGTTTTATTTTAAAGACATCGTCAACGAACTCGAGAGAAACAAAATAAATTATCTGGTGTGAACAGTTCACAGAAAATCGGCAATTCCTCATTCACTTGTGCAAACAATGTTCTAAGTAATTTTAAAAACGATCATTGTGAATAACGGAAACACAAATTTAATGTTGTTTTATACTGCAGATAAAAAACCAGACAGCACTGCTGAGTGAATCGGGATTAAGATATTGGTGCTAATATACCCTCACTCTCTCGTTAAAATAAACACATTTGAATAATGTTATGATAGTACAATTTTTGAAGTTTTCTGGACAAACAATCAAACAGATAAGCTTGCAAGGTTAAAAATATGAAACAAAGGTTTCAACAAAGACAAAATTTAAGCTAAACATTTTTAAAGCATATCTTACAAGCTTTTACACTGATTCGTACAGTTTGTTTGTAATAGTTTTTGCGGTGTTAAAAACAGAACGTTTACGATGGTTTTTCAGACTCAGAACTCCCTCAAAATTCTACGAAAACGTTTAATATTCAAATCTTTTAAACTCTTATGTAACCATTTAAATAAAGCTTAATGAATGCTGCTTTTATGTAGTGCAGCTTCATTTTTTAATAGCCCGCGAACTACAACTGGTTGTTTTTTCATTGAATAAAAAAGGGTTAACGTTTCTCGATAGCAAATTTCTAAGGATTGAATCGCAAAAACGAAGGTGGAAAATTGGTGTGAAAGTGAAAGTGAATAATTCCAGTATCTTACCCGCGCATAAGGGCTGATAAAAGCTGTAAGACAGATCATGCCGGAGTCCGCAAACAGCTTGGCGACTTCGCTGACACGGCGGATATTCTCCTCGCGGTCCTCGGGAGTGAAACTTAAGTTTCGATTGAGCCCTGTTCTCATGTTGTCGCCATCTAGCGTGTAGGAAGGAATACCATGTCGACACAGGTAATCTTCTAGGGCCATACTGATTGTGGTTTTTCCAGCACCAGAAAGACCTACAGGTAATCAGAAAATGGTTAAAAGAAAGAGGTAACTGCTATAAGAAAGTCTACGGTAAAGTTAAGACAAAGAAATAACAGGGGATTGCAAATATATCGAAGTTTCACTATGCAAATGCACGAAAAAGCCCAAAATGATTTGGGACTTTTCACCGCTTAGTACATTCAAATCTATACGGTGCTTTCAAAGTAAACGTAAGTTAGATGTTAAAGGAAATTGTCAAACTGTACCACATCAAGTGATCAATCAAGTGATTCTGACGTGAAGACAGCGTTTCATCAAAAAGACATTCCATAATCTTGTTTGCAAGACGCACAAGGTAAAGTCCTTTTCACGTACGTTTTCATTGAGAACAAAATTTCTTACCAGTGAACCAAACTGTACATCCTCGAAAGCCACCCCTTGTGCCAACAACTTGTCCTCGCTTGTCTCGAGTAACATTGTGCTCTTTGTAGAAGACGTTTGTAGCTTTAACAACATTCTACAAGAGACAAGAAAGAAATTTGTTTAACGACTGAACTTTCGTTCTTGTTAAAACGAGCGCGCGAAAATATTGAAACACTTCCGAAAGAAGCGCCCAGAAATTAAATCTTGCGACAACATACCGAAGACCTTCGCTGATGGTTTCCAGCGCTAGCCATATTTCAGCCTTTCTTGAGCCTTATTCAGCAATTTTTCAACCGCAACGTAAGAAGCGCTGCTTTTATTTGATGATTTGTAGACGGGTTACGTGAAACACAATGTTGCAATGGCAACGCTGAATTCGCTTCAAGAATGTGCCAACAAACATAATCGCTGAATGGCTGAGCACTGAGCTAATGTTTTTGTGAATAATTTCCATTTTGCCACGAGTCAGATTCGATAGAATTTTACCTTTAGTGAGCTTTGACTAACAGTGCCCTCGCAAGAGCCTACGTGTGAATTTACTGCACCACTCACAATCAAGTCTGAGAAAATACTGAAGGAAATCTAGACATATATAACGCACTTAAACCTACGAATAAACATGAATTGATTTATTTCGCGGTCTAACGCGGCCAATACAACTGTTTTACATATAACCAAACAAATATTTCTTATAGGTAAGAAAATTATCCCCAAGGTGACGAAAAATGTTTCCAAAGTCGTGTTAAAAAAACTGCAAATGGAACATATGTCCTGCCTCTTCTTAAAACCCTTGGGCCCGTTTCTCGAAGGTCCCAAAAAGTTGGCGTAGCAAAATCTCAACCCTGATGATTACTGATCTGTTTTATTCACATATTCTTAAAATAGACAGAGGTTCCATTCCGCACAAGATGTTGCTTTTCGGGGCTGAAAAGTTTTCGGAGCTTTCGAGAAACAGGCCCCATTACAAATATAATTGGAAGAATTTTATTCCTGATCAAGATGAATTTTGCTTTCAGTGATTAATTAGTTTGTTCTTTGGCCTGAGCGTAGCCTCTCCTAGCAGGCAAGCCTGAGCGCTGAGTTTTATACATAATGCTTTGCATTTTGAACAGAAATTAGTGTCTGATCACAGCTGAATGAAAACGGCGCTTTCTCTTTTCTTTAATTAAAAAAACAATCAAGTCGCTGCAAGCCGGATAGACGTACTGTTTCTACACCGTACACGGATGAAACCAGCTTTTCGCAGCTGTAATGCTTGATTACTGCATTTTCACTGAATTTCGTTTCGCAACTACGGAACATCTAGCTCTGTTTTGTTCTTTAAACGCGCGATTTCTTTATTTTTTCGCGAGATCTTTTTTACCATTCAACTTCGTGAAAGATTCACTACAAAATGAAAGTGTATTTTGTTTCTGAGAAATAGCGTGACACGAGGAAACTTTTAATAACATTCACATTAAGTGCTACCAAAAATAGTATTGTTTTCTGTTCAAAGAGTAGTATCAAAAGTTAATCGATCGCTGTTAAAAGGATTTTAAATATAATTTAGTAGTTTGCTTCATATATAAGACAAGGGCGTAGCCAGGGGGGTCATGGGGTGCCCGTGACCCCCCCCCCCCTTGGTAAGCCTTTTTGTAAGCAAACAACCTACAATATTTTAAGTGACAATCTGGTGAGTACCCTCTGTATGACTCAGTGTGACCCCCCCCCCCCCCCCCCTTTGAAAAGTCCTGGCTAGGCCCATGTAAGATAAGACAGATGGCGGATTTCAATTTCCACTGTTCGCCACTGAATGAAGTTCATGTAAAACCGCGAAAGTTCCATTGGACAAAATCACAGCGGAAGCGATGTGGAAAATCCAAACCATACAGGAGTCTTGTTGATTACTACTGAGTCAAGATGGCCAGAGTGACGTCACAAACAAACCCCTTAGGCCTAAGAGTTTTCTTTTATATTAGGAGCAAACAAAGTGAGATGACAATAAAAATTAACTCAATATTTTTTCCGCGTTTCACTGCTGTAAACCAAAATGAAACACTTTGCATGCAAAAGATCTAATATCTCTTGCTGAAAAGTACCCCGGGAATCGAGTAAACCTCGGCTAAAAATTCGCCTAAAGGTCAAACTGGTTTAAATTTTACGAAAAGTCTTAATTTAATTCTAAAGAATGAAAAGAAACCAAATAGAGTGCATTGTCTACTGCAAATAAATGAAGGAAATGTTTAAGAAAGTGAGATGAAAAGGTGAAAATGAAAGCAACTAATTACCATGATGGAGAGAAGTGACACAAAACAGCGTATTCAAGCCAGTCGCCACAAACACGATCAACCGATTAATCAACAGTTTATCGATTTCCGTGGCTCTCCGAGTCGCGAGAGGTTACGGTCCGAGATCGGTACGACCTGGTACTGGTGCGCGCAGATCCGCCGTAAACAATTTCCGGCCCTAAATGAAACAAATTCTTTATTTACTCACCTCAGCATGGTCGATTTAAAATCGTTCGAATCGCACTGCGTTCAGGCTAGCATGTCGCGCACCAATAGAAATCGGTCCCTGTACGCGCCATTAATGAAAAGTATAATTCACGCGTCGTTTTCTTAATTCATCTCGGGGAGGGAGAGGGGGGGGGGGGGAGGGGGCCCTGGTCGGAAAATTTGAATTCAATAAACCCCTAGAGGAGACCAAGACCGAGCTTAAAAGCGGAAATGAAAGTGTACTGTGACAGCTTAAACAGTGCTGTTTCGTCCTGAACATCTTAAGTGAGACTAAAATCTTTGATTTACACCAGCCAGACGAAGGGCATCCTAGACCTTTTCCGTATCGGGCTTCCCGTCCGTCTCGGGTTTGCATAACTGTCTCGAATTCTCCCAACCCTCCTCGTGTTCAGATGAGGCTATGTAAACACGGAAAAAGTGCTCTATTGTTTAATTGTCTTTACCCTGCAGACTTAAGCAGGGTTTGGAATACATAAAGCGCTTGCGCCTTAAACAATACGTCATGTGTCACCTCCATCAAAGACAACAAGTGTACTGTAGAGGTTGTCAAAATATGCTTACCAGAAAAAAAAAGGTATCCATGATTGATTGCAATAACTTACATTGCAAACAGTCCTTGTTCAATTTATAACCCATTAATTCCTGAAAGCTTGTCGACCATTCACTGAAAACCACTTAACACTTATTGCCCTTACCTTTTAGCCAATTGACACATAAGCCATGAAAAGTACCCGACATAACGTGAGATATCACTATTACCTTAGCTGAAACGGTCAAGTCAGATGTAATGGTGATTCTGATTTACATGTAAAACCTCAACATGAATAAGTCCTTCTAACAATAGATTTGGTTTGACTATGCAAACACAACTGCAAGGAGCATTTCTTCACTTCATACTCGTTCTTCAGTTTTATCACCACTGCACTGTATCTTACTTATATTTCCTACATGTACAACATACTATAACAGTTATCAGGGCTATCTTTAAGGGCTGTAACCCATAACGCCTGTTATGGCTGAGTATGTTTGATTTTTCCTAGATGATAGGCTGAAATTATCTGTTGTTAATAGAATTCAATCACAAACTCACAAAATTGCTACAGGTGTGGAGAATAAGGCTACAGGTATCTCAAAACTTATTGAGAGCTCTGGTTATCACTTTAATCAAACACAAGGACACAGAAGATCTGGTGAACCAATCAAAACTTGTAACAAATACATATAGACAGAGCAAAGTGAGGAAAAAAATACTATGCAAATCAGAAGCAAGTTTAGATTGGTTAATTAGTTTTATTCAGATTGGATGAGAATGGGCCAGTATCTTTTCTACAGACAACTGATCTCGTAAAAGGTGATGGAAAATCAAAGCTGTAGAGGGGACAAATGGTCCTTCAAAAAATTTGCGCCAAAATTCACAGATATTGTGTTATAGTACATGTTGTTATGTGCCTCTTGCAGTCTGGATTTTTTCATGAAGCCGTCTCAAGAGTTTCAATTGTTTGCAAGGCTACGAAGGTCTTCAAGTCCTTGTTTGTTTGTTTTTTGTTTTTATATATGAGATCGCAGTGAACTTCCTTAGAGTCTGAACATCTCAAGGTCACATTCAAACCACTAAAGTTGAAGTCTTGGTCTGAGGCCATATTTAAAAAGTGAAAATGTCTCAAGCTCGTGAAGAAAACCACCAGTCATGCCTTCTTGGAACTTAAGTCATTCCCCACCCAGCCCCTAACCCTAATGTTACAGGCAAATTATTAACTACTGATATGATAAGACAGATTCTGCTCAAAGTTCAAGCAATAAGTACAAAACATTAATTTAGTTACTAAAAATCTACTCATAGCACAGCACCTTTTGGAGTACTATCTGAAACAACTCACTTTAGTTCATTCTCTATGAGTGTGTATTATTGTGTTTTAACTAAAAGCAAAACATCTGAGTGTTTATTAAGTGAAATATGGATAACTTCAAGTTCAATTTTCTCTTGTAGGGTCAGCTTGAGAGCTTAAGTCTCAATATGCTATTCCCAACTGTATTAAAAATAACACCATGCCTTGAGGTTTTTTGAGTAACTTAATTTTTGCCATTATTGCTTGAATATTCTGCAGAAATCAACTTAAGATCACATACAATGCAACTATACTCACTTCAGAATTTTAGAATGCTCTTATGACATACAGGTACTAATCAACACGCAAAATAGAAATCACAGAGCCTGATTCTTTGTTAAGTTCAATTATTGAAATCTTAGTTTAAAACAAGACATTAGTTACCTTATGTAGGAAGTAAAAAATGTTGACTTGACATTTTGAAAGTATATGATCAGAGATTTTTGATCAATATAATTGAAATTAGCTAGTATCACAGAAATTGAAGACAACTATTAACTCAAGTAGGTGGCTGATGCCAGGTTAAAAAAAATGGACATGACGTAAAATCCAAATAGGACCTTCTAGCAGGTTTTTACCTGCATACTATACAATGGTATTACATTATAACTTCAGGTTGCAAAAAGCTTTGCAGCAGTTTGTGTGTTTAGGGAAGGCTACTACAGAAGGCAAAGCACATAAATTTCTGTTGATAGCTTCATCTCTTGTGCATATATCGGGGATACCAGGCATAAAGATTGTGTTCAGAATGTACAAAGTGTAATCTTTTGGTATATTCAAGGTGTAACCACAAATCAAATTTTTCCTTCAAAAACATTTACAGTATTCAAATTCATATCCTTGTTATTATAACTGCTCTAAATACTTTGGTTTAGTCTTGGGTTAATTTTTATAATAGCCAATTTCCACTGACTTCGATTTACATGTTTCTGGAAATACATATAACATTCTAGACAACCTGTTTAAAGCAGTTCACATGACTGAGTTAAAAATTAGCATTCAAAAAAGGTCAATGATTTCTACATCTATTTTTCAGCAACCAATATAACTACCAAATTGCATCAATTTAATTCAACATAACACCCACTCAAGATACTATCTGGATTATTACAATAACCATACTGGTAAAAGCTCTCAACAGATTGTAAGTATAATTTTCAACTTTATTTTAATTACTTGTCTTCCTAAAGAATTGCTGCTTGATTAAAGGTGCACTCAAGAGATTTGGCAACACAAAAAGAAGCTAATTACTGTGAGATCATATGAATATTAGAAATCAGAAATCTAAGGTCATGTTCACTGCAACAGCTGTGTAAAAGCTGTTCAGTCCACCCTCATTTCTTGAATGATTAAGAATAATCCCAGTAAAGAAAATTATCTTAAGTCGGCATTCTATTGCATTGAGGGAGTGAGAAAAAAATATTATAACAAGTGGGCTGATATGAAACAAATTCTTGGAAACTGTTAAGGATCAGCTAAAATCTTCCTAGCTGATTTAGCATTTCTCTGATGAACATGTAGCAAATTAAGCGATACAGTACAAAAAAACATTACCAGCTGTGTTTCTTTCTTACTGAGAATTTCAACAACACAGCATCATACTTCAGCTCGGACATGTAGTTGTAAAGCAGTGAATAAATAAAGCAACATACAGTTGTAAGTTACATGCAAATGTATCAGCTCTTAGTAAATTGCATAAAGAGGTTTCAGCGATTTCCGGTTTTTGCTATCATATTAAAAAGCATAATTTACGCTAGTTAATTTGAGAGAATAGTTGTTTCAAATGCATGACTTTATGCTAAAACTGTCGTACATGTATTAACTACAAGTTTCAATCAATTACGCTTACTGAAAGCAAGCAATGTTTGCCTTACTACGAACAACCTTGGTCTCACAATCGCTCTGTCGCTGTCGTTGTCACAATAAGAAATTTTGTAGCTTTCGTCTAAGAAACAAATTTCTGCTCGAGAGCTCAATCTGAACAAACAAACAAACTTGCAGGTTGGACTTTCGAATCCACTGTCACACATGGCAAAAGGAATCCTTAAAAGTACAGAAGGATTAGGACGATCAAAAAGTAATACTTACTGCTTGAGTATCTCGCAATCGGGAGTTGCTTACTTGAGCCATTACTCCGTATCAGTGGACAGCAAACAAATTTCCGAAACGTTCCCAAGCTCTTCCCAAGCGCGAATGTTGAAAGTTCGCTCTGCCGACCGCTGAGACAAAAATCCGGAAGTGACGTTGACAGTACGCAACTACCTTCGCTCCTTTGCATTTCCGCTTTAAGGAGCCCTTGTTCTTTATATTCAGCGGTAGACCGTCAAATATTAAGTACGTGGTATAACTACGCCGAAACTTATGAGAGCTTTTTTCAAAACCCCGTGGAAAAAGAGTGCAAGGGGATGGGAAGAGAGCAATAAATTCCTTGAAATTCTTGGAGGTTCAGGTAATCAAGGCTCAAAAAACCCCTCTGACGGGTCAGGAGGAAATCAAATGACAAATTTATATCTGAATACAAAATATTTCGGTTAACCCCTGAGGAAGGTTTGTATCACAAACCGAAATAAAGGGCAATTTTGTTTAAAATAACAAAATTCATTCATGGCCAGGTAGCTAAGCATACAATTGCAAAAATTTAATTTTGGTCATATCCGCTGTTGGGATCAGTGTGCCGTCTATATTTTGTATTTTGCATGCTGTGATTATCCAGTTTTTAATTCAAATTATCTGCCCGGAAATTCCGTGGCTTAGAAAAATCTAGACACCTTCCGAAAAAAGAAAAACATTTCGTGTCTTTCGTTTGCACAAATAAATTTGGCCAGGGTTGCCCTGGAAGGGGGAGATTAGTTTGTCCTGCATTATTAAATTTCCATTACAGTGATAATAATTGAAAACAAATTTCTACATATAAAACAATTGCGACTACCTTGAATTCATTTTTAGCTTTTAAAAGAATCAGAAATTAGTTTTTAACGTAACAATTTATTTGCTTATCATTGCTTTAGTAAAAGACCACATTTATAGTGTATTGATTCCTCTTTTATTTCAATAATTATATGTCAGAAATTCCCACGATTTCATTCTTTTTAAAATTTGACCGCGCTGATCCACGGGTATTGTCATGTGATTGAAATCGCATTTTGTGATTGGCTATTGGGACATGTGCTTGTATTTACACGCAAATTTTGAGCAAAACAAGTTGATAGTTGATCGAAAGAAATTGAGTGGCGGATCAACTGTAGTCGAATATCGCGGGTTTTTCAGGCTGTATTTGGAAATAAGTGTTATACAAGTACCTGTACTTCTTAATCAAAACCTGAGAGAGATAGACTTGAGCAAAGAAAACCTGGAAGTGCGGCTATATTGTGCTGGTAGCGTGGGATGGCAACGGACTGAGTGAATATCCGGTGACATTTTTGGTGCTTTTAGAGGGAAAATTCATTGTTATTCATTATTTACTTTGCTTCCACTGCAGCTTTTAAAAAGTCTTTTTGAACAAGGTATGGTGTAAATGAATTATTTTATTTTGATCGTTTTACGTGCCTGAGCTAATTTGTCAGTTGTTAGAAGGCATTTTGTGTACTGTTTCGAGACTCGGTTACTATAACGAGGAAATCTAAACCCCGAATGCCTAAGATCTCGTTAGCTTTTGTTTGCCTTGGAATTGCCAAAGGCGTTGTGTTGCATACAAATACAGAGAGCGAACTTGTGTTTTTAGTTTAATGATTGGCTTAACTTTACCTATGTTCTGTTTAGGTGGAAATTAGAATCATCCCAGCAAACGCCGGACTGGTATTTACTTCGGACTATTTTATTATTTCATCTGTACCTGCAGCTGTACACATCGCGCGGGATCATGCCAGTTTCAAATAGTTCAGGAGAAACATGCAATGGTTTTGTGTCGTAAAAGCCACCTGGTTTTGTTAACGTTCAAAGACAATTCTGTACACCATGGGGAGTGAGCTCTGAGGAATCTTTATTGTGGTATATTACGAGTTTTTTTTGGTCGCGAAGCAAAGTGGCTTGCGAAGTGGATGGTTGTTCCAGTAGGATCTGTTCGCTATTTATTTTACGGGACATACGATATAAACTCTGAATGTAACTTAGAAAGCAGGGATCTATGAGTCAGAGGGACGGAGGGATCAATCGACAGCATAGCTTGGAAATAGGTCTCTCCCAGGCAATTCGTCCGATGCTGATATGCGCTTCGGAGTCGAGCGTTTCCGTGAGAAACCAACAGGTAAGATTCTGAGATTCCCCGATCACTCACGTGAATAAAGCTACGGGCTTGGGAATAAAGCCTAAGTGGAAGAATAAAACTAACGTTTTTGCTGACTGAGTAGGGTTGGAACATCATTTCCATATTTTATTTTTTCTTATTCTTTCAGTTTCTGTTCAGTTTTGAACAACTGTTAGTGGTGCTTTTACATGTAACATTTGGTTTTCGTTCTCAATACGTTAATTTAATTATCAGAAGAGATATTTTTCTGTACGACTGGTTATGATTGTTTTCTGGCTTAGGTCAATTACTAGTATCTTGTAATCAACCATCAGCGCAAATCAATTTGAAATTTCGTAGTGTAAGCTGTTCCAGCCATTTGTGAGCCTAAAATTGTTTATATTTATATTTACTTCCAGTTTTAAACAAATTGTTGTTGGTGTGATAGTGGGTGTTTTTGATTAGCTATTAATAAATCTTTAATAGTCTATTTAAGAGGTGTGGCTAAGAAGGTGAATCGAATGATGTGTTTTGACAAAAGAGTCTGCATGAACATGCTTGCAATCGCCCACACATGCCATGCAAAAATATTTATGACAATACAAGAGTATTTATTGCAGGGCAAAAATATTTATTTCAATACAAAAATAATTATTACATTTTTTTACAGATATATTTATGACAACGTCAGTACAAATATACTTGTTTCGTAGATAATTTTTTTGTACAATTATAAAGTTCTCTTGTAAAATATTTATTCAGTTGTAAATCAGATCTACTTTTGGGATAAAAATTTATGTTTCTTCAGTACCAAAAATAATACCTTAATGCATGTACATGTATTTCACTCAGGTTGAGAATATGGGTCAACAAAGTAGGTTTGGTAAACTCCAGGCCATGTGCTACCAATATAGTGGGGACTATAAATCACTTTTATATAAGATGTTTATAGATAAGGTGGGAGTGATGTCAACCTTTTAATCCCAAATTGTTTTTAATTCAAGGGTTCAGATCAGCTCTCTGTGCCTCAGACTCCAGAGTCAAGAATGGCAAAAATGAAAAAGAAAATAAGCTCACCTCTTTTAAAAAGAAGAAACCTGAGTGGTGGTAAGTTTTCTATATTTAGTTTGATTACAGAGAATCAAAAAAAAAAACGAGATATAGAATAACAGAAGTATAGTTTGTGAAATGTCTCTAACCTGGCATAGCAATGGATGTTTTTGGTAATTCTCTGAGATAACCATCTATCAATCATAAAATAATCATTTACAGGCCATCTGATAGGGTGCGGAAAAAATGGAAAATTATGCGGAAATGTTCAGCAAAATTATGCGGAGGAAAGTGGCGATTATGTGGAGAAGACGCCAGATTATGTGGAAATTTCTCAAATTAATAAAACTGTTCCCCTGGCTTTTTTCGATGTATAAAATACACCTTAACGTCTTACGGAGAATTTTAGTCCTTTATGACATGTTTGGCCTTTTACTGCCATTTATGGACAGGTATTTCCTCGTTCAACGCAGTTTTTCCATAGTTTCTCCGAAGCTTAGTAAGCAGGCATTAAATTGGACAAGGGAAACTGGACATCGAACTAGAATCCAGGCCCATCAAAAGAC
Source organism: Catalaphyllia jardinei (assembly GCA_022496165.2). Classification (NCBI taxonomy): domain Eukaryota; kingdom Metazoa; phylum Cnidaria; class Anthozoa; order Scleractinia; family Caryophylliidae; genus Catalaphyllia; species Catalaphyllia jardinei. The sequence goes on along the minus strand of CM042746.1, from coordinate 43,057,043 downwards.
GTATGGAATGCCTGGAGGTTTAATTAAAACTATTTACGAACGAAAAGGTCTGTTTTTGTTGCTGTTTTGGGTGAATGACTTCTTCAAAACGATCAATCTCTTTGCTATTCTTGCTTCTGAGGATGGTAAGCAGTTGCTTTCTTGCTTATATGTAGCAATTTTCTAGTTTTATGCGAAAAAATGCCCCAAGGATGCGGAGGATGTGGAAGTAGGTAAATTATGCATATCCGCACCACCGTATCCTGTCAGATACCCTTCATAGTATTATACATGTAATTGTAATTACTTACAACCATCCAGGACTGATCAATGCCAATATTATAACATGTAATTTTTAAGCACAAAGGGAAAATACATGTACAGGTATCTTTCCCCTTAAAGAAGGAAGAATAAAATTTATTTAAGATAGGTCTATGGATCTGTAAAATTTTCTGGAAGATATGGGAAATCATCATTTTATGAACTTCATTCCGTGAAGATAGAGGTAAACTTATATCAGGCATAATTCAGACAAAAAATAAGACTGAATGTCTTGACAAGCTTGCACTGAATTACAGTGTAGCATGTACATGCATTTCATTTAACTGGGGACAGCTACTATTAGAGTTATCTTCATAGAGTTATAGAGTGGATTTAGAGTTGCAAAATCTTGAATTCAATATTTTGGAAGGCCAAACTCCTGAATTCAAGATTTTGGACGGCCAAAATACTTAATTTAATATTTTGGCAGTCCAAAATTCTGAATTCAAGATTTTGTTATTCCAAAATCTTGAATTCAGCATTTTGGCCTTCTCTTCCGAAATCTTGATTTCAGGATTTTTGCAGTCCAAAATCTTGAATTCAGGACTTTGGCCGTCGCTAACTCTAACTCTAAGTCATTGTACTGAAATAATTCTATTACTAGTCAACCTCCATTTATAAATAACTTTATTTGTTTGCTGTGGTTGAGCAATTTTCTTTAAATGTTAAGTAAAATGCTTTCCTTTCTCAATACTTTAAGGTGTGACAGTGATGACCAACAAAACATTTGGAGTTCCTATTGATGAATTACTGAGAAGGTCCGAAGGATGTGAAGTGCCACCCATCATCAAAAACATAGTAGAGTACCTCGCAAAACATGGTTGGTGCTACTGCATGATGTTTCATTGCCTATTTAATTATCAATGATTGTCTTAAACAAAGGGCATCCTGGTTTCAAAGTCAGTTCACAACTTGCATTTACATTCAGTAACGTTTGTTATATGGGTTTTGTGAAGCTGCTTATAAAAGTATATTTTAGCCCCTTGGCATTACCAAAAGCCTCAGGTATATACTTAACCCATACACTGTTAAACAAGACAGTGTTTTAAACTTTGAAGCCAGGTGACAGTCTTGCGTCGTATATGTATAAGACGTACCGGTAAGTGTCTCTGACCTTTTCCTTACATGTATGTCCATCCATCTGCTAAGAACCTTGGTGATGTTAAAGAGTTTCTCTGCATGAAGACTGAGTAACTTACAGCCTTTACAATATGTTGCAACGTCCTTTTTTAGTCTTGAATGGTAACTGGCCTACTTTTGATAGATTGGAGAAATTTACACCCTTATATGTTCATTCAAGCTGTCAAAAAAATGTTCTTGTGAAGTTTTTAAGTTCAAGATTAAATTTGAAGTAATGCTATTATTAAATGTAGTTAGCTGCAATGTTTACAAAATCTGGGACATATTAAACAAATATGAGATTGCATAGTATGTGTATGTGTATGTGTACATGTAAGTTCAATTTTGGTTTTTGTTTATTAGGTATGAGTCATGAGGGAATTTTCCGTATCAGTGGTAATCATAAAGTGGTTGAGTCATTGAAGGCAACATATGACAAAGGTATGTACTTATATTTTTAATACACTGTACATATTAGTTATAATTTCAGGAATTATTTTAAAAGAAGAAATATGAAGTGAGGACTTTCAATAACACATTGCAGGTGGATCCCGGAATTAAATAAAGCTACTTGGCAACTTAAATATTTAAAATCAATTAACATTAAGATGCGATGGCTTAATGTACACTGTATCTGGGATGTCTATTGAATGGGCTGTTTTTTGTGTGTTACTAATTAATAATACTCCTCTTATTTTAGTTGGTGAAGCAAACTTAGAAGAAGTAGGAGATGTAATGGCTGTAGCAGGCTTGCTTAAACTTTTTTTGGTAAGAAGAGATTGTCAAGTGTTCAATATTCAATCATGTAGTTTTCTAGCAAGGCAGGTCTGTGAATTGCTAAATATTGTTGACGTGCCTGTGATTTTAGGCTGAACTTCTGTAGTTGAAACAATTCACCAATAAAGTAACAAGTCTGTCACAGGGCTAAAGATTCAAGCAGTAAGTGATTCAAAACATAGTGACAGCTTGTAGTTACTTATGTTGAGCACTTTCACTGACTGTCCAACCAAGTTGCAGTATAGCACAATGTACAAATTGTAGCTGACTTCGGTGGTGTGTCTGTGCAGTGTATGTTCATGTATTTTCTCTTAGTCTCTTTGTCAATTTAATCATGTGTCTCACTTAGAAATGTTTGACTACAGTAACAGTGTAAAGCAAATTAGGACATTTCTGTGACAATAGCAACAACACCATGTGAAATTGTGATTTGGTTTGGACCATGCTGGGTTTTTTTAAATAATAATAGTAATATACGTAATTGGCCACTCCCCCTAGGGGCTTTTCAGGACCAATGCAAACAAACAATGTTTCAAGCTAAGGGACCAACAGTTTCCGTGGGGGCATGATAGGCACAGAATTTTTTTGAAATTCTTGGGGCTATAACTTTTTTTCCTTTAAGGGTATGTTTTGGAAACTGATAAAAGCAATTATACTTGATTCCAGAAATATTTGACAAGTGTTTTCATGGTTACTTATTACATGACTTCCTTGCAGCCAATTAAAATAACAAAACTCCAAAAAGTTTCTCCTTCAAAAGTATGTAATTGATACTGTGCATACAAAATTGAAGAACTTGTCTGATTTGAATTCTCAAATATCATTTATGTGACACCGCAACTGATGACGTCACAAAATGGGCTTTTTGCTCATGCATAGTAATAATCCAAAAAATGAATTATCTGGGACAATAATTTAAGCAAAATACAGTAGACAAATTATCAACTCATTATCTTCTATAGTTTAAGAGATACTGGTAACAAGGCAAGACAAGACAACACAATATTAATTAACTCACTTAAAACTAGTTACAGAAGATTGTCATATATATAATAGGTTAATTAAAGAGAATACATGTAATTAGGAAAGTAATTTAGGTAATTGGAGCCTAGATGTTAAAGGGAACTGTAAGGTTTTCAAGTTAACCTCTAGTAACTATTTACAGTTAATTTTGATAAAAGCATGGCTTGCATATTTCAAAAAATAGTTTGGACAAATTTGTGGCTGATTTTAGTACACTTTTTCCCCAGCATGACATGTAAGGCTCTGCATACTTTTGACAACACTTACACAAGCCTAGTGAAAATGGAGTTATTTTGTGATCACTAGATAAAATAACACAAATTAAATAGTGTCAAGCAGATTTCTCTCTTATGTAAATTTGATCCCTCTCTTTACTTCAGCGTTAGTAGTCACTTCTCATTGGTGGATACTGAGTTTAAGCTGGGTCAGGCATGCACTACAGAACCAAGGCAATTGTCAGTAACTCTGCTAATGTCATTGTTATATTTTTCATGTTTATAGAGAGAACTACCTGACCCCCCTATCCCCCAGAGTATGACAGCAGACTTTATTAAGGTACATCAAGGTAAGCCAGGGAAGGGTTAATTTTAGAATGAATCATACAATGTATGACATAATCTGATGACAGAAACCTGAACCATGTAACATTACAATGTAGATTTATGCCTTTCACTCATAAGGTTAAAGAACTTATTTTTTTTGTAATCTTTGTGAACCAACCAACCAATCAGAGCAGATCCAAAATAGTAATTACTTTCCGTTCTAACTCAGTTGTGAGAAAACCAAAAACAACAGTTGTATTCATGAATGTAACCTCTCTGGTATTTGACAATAATTATCATACATCATGTTTTTGCATCCATCTCTGCATTTACTCTCACGTTCATTTCTTATTCTGCTCGTAAGATGCCTTACAATGTATTTGTTTTAATCCTGTTGAAAAACCTAATTTATATTGTCATTTTTAGCTCACAAAGATGACAGGGGTGGTTTATCAGAAATCAAGCCATTGCTTGAGAAGCTTCCAGCATCTAATTATCAATTGCTAAAGTACCTGTGTAACTTTCTTGTGAAGGTATCCATGAATGAAGGTAAGCTTTGAACACTTAGATCATCGAAACATTTCACAAGAGCTTTTCTATTGTAGGTACTGAGTTTCCATACATACTTGTGTTTATCTGTTAGTTAAAGAAGAGAGTGGAGCTACTAAATGAAGTTCTTTTTGCAACATGTCATGTGTCCTTATCCGATGGTTTACATTTATTTTGTCATTTCTGTTCTTGCCAATGTAATTGAAATTTTATGGGTTCTGCTTTCTCTGCGCTGTTACCTACATGTACATGTAGTTGATTGTATGTTTTGTTCTTTCATAGAAAACAATAAAATGAGTTCAATGGCTTTGGCTATAGTATTTGGACCAAACTTTTTCAGGTAAAAACCCAATATTTGATGTTTCAAATGCAGAAAAAAGAATTCTTAACCACATTCCTTTCTTTGCAGGTAATTTTTCATTAAATTGACATATAAGATGTTAGATGTATATTTTCTTCCCTCTCCCCTCCCCTCCCGGACTACACACACACATACTGGTAGTCATTTGTTAACTACTACACACATGTACATGTACCTGAAAGACAATAAAACGTTAGTTACAATGGAGTCATTGAATCCAATTACAGTTGAACAGGTGCAGGCTAATGTTCAGTGTTGCTGCATTCATTTAAATAAGATGTACACATATCATGTATTTTTTTTCAACTACCAAAATGTCTGGTTGCATGACGGACTGAGTGAGGCATATGGTTACCCAGCTGTCTGTTTATAGGAAGCATGCAATGAAAGGGTTTGTGCAAATATCTGAGCAGCGCTCCAAGCTGCAACCAGTTTGGTCGCCATGGCAAGTGGAAAAATATTTGGCGACCAAAATTCGGGCGGAAGTCGCCAATTGGCGACCAACAGATTAAAAGAGAAACTTACTTGAAAAATTATCGATAGTAGGACAAATTTAATCAATAGTACAAGCAGCAGCATCACCTGTCTTTCTCTGTACCCCTCTCATTGTTCAGAAACTCGACATGAATGCGTAAACTTACTGTGGCAGAGTAAAGTGATGAAAACGTAATGTTCGGCGCATTAGCCCTTCGTGTGCTACATCATGAAGTGTCTTCCCCTTTTTTTGGCCACTTGTAATACGTCATGAAGTGTCCTCCCCTTCACGTTTTCTTTTTTTGGTGACTGATTTTATTTTTAGGCTGACCATTTTACAATTAAGCTTGGAGCTTGGAGCGTTGCTGAGGTTTATTGATGCAGAAATTTTGTTATGTTCTAGATGTGGTGATGGAATCGAAGGCCTGCGTGAGCAGGGACACACTAATGCAATTGTGTGCACATTTATAGAAGAATTTGATGCCTTATTTGAGGTTTGGTGTATGTTATTTCTTTTCACACAGTAGTGAACTGTTAAGGGTCTATTTCAAACATGCTACAACATCAAATAGAGTTCAAAAAGAAAATGTACAGTCCACTTATGGCAATAGTAAAGATTTGTAAAACAAATCATGAATTCCTTCAAAATCAGTCATGAGTACATTTGTTTTAGACAATTGCAGTATGTGTATGTAGTCAAACAAGGCGAGAGCATTTTCTTTATAAATTATATCAAAATCCACTTGAAGTATGAAGGCTATTAACTCTCATATTAGTACATGTATGTACATTATTACAAGCTTTCAAATATGTACATTTAACATTTTTCCATGTTGATATTGCTAGAGATACCTGTATATGGTAGCTAGCCTACACTGTAGTCCACAGTGAAATCTGGTATACTGAGGAGCTCTTGCAACCAATAAAATTATATTTTGTAACCAATATTTCTTCAATTCAGATCTCATTTATCAGTTCAATAACATTAAAGGATACTTCCTTGTAGGTGTCTCCTTATGCTACCACAGATATATACAGAGTTCAGGAAGCCAAGTGAGTTTTTGATCTTCTCTTGAGCCCCAGGAATTTTATGTCCTTGTCCACTTGTAGGAAGGCCATTTGCCAGAGATGTTAGGAACATAGCTTTCAAAAGATAATAATTTTAAGTTTTTAGCTTTTATGAAAAGTGTGGGGGAGAAGGGGTTTGAAAAAAAATGTGTGTCTGTGTGCTTGTGTTGATACCTTCTGGAATCTTTTGTATAGCAAATGAAATGTTCCAAAAAGAAAAAGAAACTAAAAAGAGTTGAGAAAGTGATTTAGTTTGAGTTAACTGCTTTTACACGTCGGTAATAGGCTTTATTCAGGACCCTGGTGTGTGATCGCCATGTTGTAAATACTGAAGTGGTGATATGCACTCTGAAAACACGTGTAGCTTAATACCAGAAACCAAAATACTTGTAATATGGCATATCACATCATCATTAGCACCTTCCTGACTCAATGGTTAATGAAAACTCTGGTTGTATCATGTCATTATTGTCTTTTTCAGTGCAAATGACTCTCCAACACTGTTGGCAAGAAAGAAGCTTCTTCAAAAGGTGCAATTATGAATAGAACACTTTTCAAAGTAATCTTTATGCCTTGTATAAACTACAGTTCCATCTTCTTGTTTTTATTGACATATAAGCTTACCCAAGTTTCTAATTAAGGTTTTTTTACCCTGTACATACATTTCTGTGTACTCTGGCTGAATGGAATGAAATTGCAACACAAAGTTATCCTCAGCATTGAATTTGCCAAAAGCCATTTGTGACATCTGAAGAGAGGCACTGTGAGATAAAGAGTTTTGTTCAATACACCACAATGCACTGACCCCCCCCCCCCCCCTAGGGCTTCAACCTGCTTGTTTGATCTGGATTTTGTCATCCTCAGTAACTATGACTAGTCTACCACCTTTCTCGCAAAGTAATGGCAAATGCATTTGATTGTCATGTGTTGCAATATGTTATTTGTTTATTTATTTATTTATTTATTTATTCATTTATTTATTTATTTATTTTTTGGGAGGGGGATGGAAGGGAGGGATAATACAAGTCAGAACACTGATTATTAATTAGACTACACCAAAATTGTACAAAATGTACATGTAATTTTGATCTTTCCAACTGTATGGTGCACATTCTGTAGCTTAAGCAGCAGATTTGGAATGGACAAATCTTTTATTAATTTGTATTCATACTTTTGCACAGGCTGGTAATGAAAAGAATGAAAGTTCAGCCAGTGATGAGGAGTCATCGCACCTAACCCTACAGAAAGACAAGGAGAAAATACAGGAAGATGGCCCTACTTATGCCACAGTCAAGAAACCAAAGAAGATGTTGCAGTAAGTTTAGCTGCTGGATCTCATACTTTGAATAAAAATTCTTGGAATCATAGTGTGTATGATGTACATGTATTTTTTTTAAGCTTGTCTCAGAATTTTTTTCCTTCTACATATACTTCATGTACATGTACATTTATGTGTCCAGTAGGCTAGCCCCTTTGTTTCTAAAATGAAAGATTGTTTAAATAAGCTATTTATGAAAATTCTCTGATGTACTACTCATGTTTAATATTAATAACAGTATGTTTTTGTGACAAGACTCTATGATATTACTATTCAATTGATGATTATAAAATTTCTAAATAGTTTCATTTTCTTTTCAACCTGTGTGGTAATTGTAAAATTGTATGTAAATAAAGTTTCATGACAATTATCAAATACATTATCTATGTTGTGGTTTGATTTTATTTTTTGGTTTAATTTTTGTTAAACCAGTTTAAATTTTACAAACTGGTTCATATTTTTCAAACGGGGTTGAAATTTTTAAACCAGTTTAATTATCAAATACATTATCTATGTTGTGGTTTGATTTTATTTTTGGCTTAATTTTTGTTAAACCAGTTTAAATTTTTCAAACTGGTTCATATTTTTCAAACAGGGTTGAAATTTTTAAACCAGTTTAATTTTCAACTTTTGAGCAGAATGTGAGCATGTGTCTTGGTAATTTGGGTTAAGCACTCAAGTTAGTGATTAGGCCTAAGCACTTATTTAGAATGGTTAGCTTTGATGTTAGGCTGGGAACTTTGCTTATGACTTGGTAGTTTGGGTTGAGCTCTCAGGTTAGTGATTAGGTCTAACCACTTATTTGGAATTGGTTAGCTTCTTAGTAATTAAGACAAGGTTCGTGTATGAATAAATTAAAATTTATATGTATTTTTGAATAAATTAAAATTTATACGAGAGGGGCTTGGGGTGATGAACTGATAATTATTAAAACAAGTTCAAATCCCAGTGGGTACAAGATAAAAAGGAAAAAAAGTGAAGCTTACTGTTAATTAGTATTCACGCTTAATGGGGATTTGAGGGAAGGGGTAGAGTAGCTGGGGGATAGAATAAATCAGGAGTCACTCAGTGTAAATAGGAGAGAATAGGATAGAGGAATGGATAGAGGTATTTTCCCTTCTTTATAGATAGTTGACAAAAAAAAAACAGTTTGAAAAATTCAAACTGGTTTAAAAATATTAAAACTGGTTTGAAAAAATTTAAACTGGTTTAAAAAAATTAAAACAAACCACAACATCTATATTGATACAACAGATCAGTCAAGACCACCACTTAGTAGCAGCTGTAGACAAAACAGCACTTGTCAATAGAACTAAAGTGTGCAATATCAAAAGAAAAGTCTCAAACTAGAAATTGCTGTTTTCCTATGTTTGATTTCTTCTACATTGCAAGGCAAATTTTGCAGTACATTTGAGTGTTTTAAATATATTTAATGAAAACAATAGTAAACAATAATGGGAGAAGTCTGAGAACTGAGCCTTTTTTGTCACAGATGAAAAGAAACTGCTAATTACTGTACATTATGTCCCAGTGTAGCCCCTAACCGTAGTGGCTGTTGTTAATGGCAACTGATTAGTCAGAAGTGTGCATAATTGGTATATATTTTGAACCTCTCTGGCACATCTTGTAATTTATATAAAAGTCAATTAAAAATTAAAACAGTTTAAGGGAATACAGTGTACCTGTACCTTGTGCCACATGTAACATATGTGATCAAATATTGAGTCATACAACCTCTTCTCAAATATTTTGGAAGAGATTTGGTGTATTGAGATTGGCATTGTTTGATGATTTATGATCAGGTCATAAATTAAAGAATTAAGTTTGGAGCACTTTACAAATTTACCTCTAAAATTAACAACAATTTCTCATGACATTGAATATTAATTATGTAGACACTGTAAGTGAACTTGCACAAACCAATCTTAGGAAAATTTACAGTTGCTGTTGGAGCAGTAGTAGACAAATTATTTTTCTTTGATTTCTTCTGAGTTATTTTTTGTAAGATATTCTTCTGGTCTTAATTATTTTTAGTTCAGGAAAATATGAATAAAATGCAATACAATAGTTTATTTACATTATGCAGTATTGTTCTAGTCAGTGGGGCATGCAGTTATAACATTTGACACTAGCAATGGATGATACCATTTCTTTCTTGCAGGTGTTGACATGTTATTGTATGCCTCAGTGATTTGAATATTTGTGATGCAAATGTTACTCTTTGTTGCACGTGTTTCAAACTCTGACAGAGCATTTTATTTTTACTTCTTCAGTCACTCTCGACTGATCTCCTTTCTAAGTGGCTGTAGTATTAACGGTGCTAAGAATATTACAAGTTGGCCCTTCTGTTCTACATCAAAAACCTTTTTGTACAGCATGATGGCACCTGTTAAAGCCTTGAATAGTCGTCATTCTTAGCTTCATTGTAGCCCCCTGGCATTGTTTGTGAGCTCTTAGCGAGGTTATGACACAAATGCATTGTATGTTTAATTCAAGGTATGTTTTGCAACATACATTAACTGTATGAACTGTAATGATGTATCTCCCCATGCAAATTATTCCTCCTTTGTTTTCATGAAAATGTAGGGCTAATGTAACTTTTGACAGCATTTGCATATTTGAATGTGACCAGAATTTAATGATTGGTTGTGTTATTCACATTTCAGCATTTAACCAAAGATAAGCCCAAAATCCAAAACCAAAACAGCTAATATTTGTGTTCATTTTGGAAGTTTTTGAGGTCTTGTTGAATTAGCTATTAACAATTATCTGACTTTTTTATTTAAAAATGCAAAACACATTTTAGTTTTTAGCTCTAGAACAGAGACGGAAGTGTTGTTATTAATATCTTTTTTTAAGATGCAAGTTGCACTTAATTTATGTAGATAGCTAGCTAGCAGATGGGCTGATTCACCGACAGGAGCAACTGCAGTTAATGTTTGTGTGTATTGTGGGCAGCTTAGTGCAGCCATAATGTCTGAGAGTTTTGAATTGTTTGTGCAAGGAAGTTCCATTATTAAATTGGATTGTTTTGAATTTCTGCCAGAAAATGCAGATAGTTTGGGAGGTGTCAGGGGCTATGTATCACACCCGTCTGAAATTGATTTCCTTAAAAAAATTAATAAATGTAAATAATGAATTGCCTGAATTTGCGCAAAGTGGTCTTGGTTAAGTCGCGAGCTTGTTCTGCCCAGTTTTAGTGGATTCTTTTGGGAATACAATTATGTATTTAATACATAATCTGAGCATCATTTTCTTTCATAAATAATTAAAACAACATAATGTGGGGATGAAAATTCAATACATCTAGCAGGTGCATTTTTTGGCAGTTATTGATTGCTCTGAATTTTATCTTTATTGAATTTATAACTAAATTTTATCTGGGCTAACATTTGCCTTTGTCTAACTATTTTCTGTTATTATAATTTCCCTTTTAGCATTTCATCACCCACAGAAGACCTAGATATGTACATGAGGTCTGTCTCACCTTCATGGAATACTCATCAAAGGTATGTGCAATGTAAATTTTAAAAGATATTGTCTAGAAGATCTCTTGTGCATTTGTTTAAAATGGATGTGCATGCATAGAAATGAATACCTGCATTTGCCAGAGTGAACTACTTTAGATGCATAATCTGAGGGCTGACTGTTCTGTGTTGAGGATATTCGTCTCTTTCAACTTTGTATTCTTCTGCCATCAGCTGTTGAGTAATTCCTT
>CM042746.1:43018163-43031615 GCA_022496165.2 Catalaphyllia jardinei | reverse complement strand
TCCAATTGCTTAAATTGGAAAATTTACTGCGAGGATCATACTTCACTAACATTGATTCATGTTCCATCGATGGAGACTCACAAACACTAGGGTGTCGCAACTGCAAAGCATGGACTGGAAATCTTCTTTAACCCATGACTGTATATCCTGAGAAACATAACAAATCAAAATTAAATTAATTTGTTTTCTTGCGGGTGGTGCGGTGGCCTAATGGTTAGTGCGCTCGTCCCCAGAACAAGCAGTCTAGGTTTGAGCCCTGGCCGGAGACACTGTGTTCTGTTCTTGGGCGAGAAATTAACACTCTCCACCCAGGTTTATTTAAATGGATACTGAAAAATTGTTGGGGAAACCTAACAAATTGCAGTGGAGTGACCTCAATGTTTCTACCATCCCGTCCAGGGGGAGTAGAAATACTTCTAGCCGCTTCATGCTACGGAAACCTGGATAAGCTCTCACAGCTGTGACCCGGTCGGTTCCAACACTTCACTTTTTTACAGTCTCTTCCTTAGCTTCTTGAGACTAACAGTAGTGTTTTCTTATCGGTAATTACATTGTGCATTTAGATTACCAAGCAACAGATTGCCCTTAAGAGATGCCGCATGGATTTAAATCCTCATAACAAGAAGCTATGGCGACAGGAAGTTGACATAATGAAGAGATTGGATCACCCAAACCTTGTGTCAGCTAAAAATGTTCCAGCACCACTGGATGTCAGTGATGATGAACTTCCTCTGTTGGCCATGGAGTTCTGCTCTGGAGGAGACTTGAGAAAGGTGAGCTTTGGTATGACCTTCTAAAACTGGCCTCATAAATAGTCAGAGCTAATAATAATAGATTTAGCTAATCCTAAAAGTGGAGTTCCATTGAATACATTAACTTAAAGACTCTTTATAACATAGCTACTGCTAGCATGCACTCTGATTGGCTAATATTTTATGGAAAAGAAATTGATGGTTTATAGACTGAGATGGTTCAGGCTGACGTCATAGTCAGTGAAATTTCGATTTTTCAGCATGAAAAATGTCTTGCGTGCATCCATCCAATTCGGGATGCACTTGGACAGTTCAGAGAGCACTTAGGTAGCTAGAGATGCTCTCGGCTGCACCTCAAGCATCTCTTACGCTTCCTTTGTGCTCTCCCAACTATCCGCGAGCATCCCAAATTGGATGCATGCATGCAAGACATTGTCCATTCTTTAACTGTTCACTGGCATGCATTGCAACTGTCATCAGAGGCTCAAGTTCTATGAAACCTTCAATTTGTTCTTCAAGAGTTTGAAGATGACCTAAGATGGTATCCAGGGGCCGCTGTCATTAGTAGCTGGCAGCCAGCAATTATCACCGGTTACTTCACTCGCAAAATGACATCGAAAGTTTAGTTACTGAACAAGTCTGACCATCAGATTCATATAGAAAGTGAAGAGTAAAGCGTCTTAGTTGCGAATTGCGGGCTTTTCTTCTAAGAAAAATAATGACAAGTAGGTTTTTCAATAAAAATAAGTCTGCACCGCATACCGAGTAGTTACCAGGACTCCTGTCTGCTGTTACATAACATTTCAGTGTGACATTGCACGTGACCAAAAAGCCATCTGTGTTTATAATATGGCTATGAAGAGAGTTCGCTGGATAATTTTTTCACCGTGGTTTCTAAGACCAAAAGGTAAGTGTTCAACATTTTAACACTTCAACCACAAGGTTGGCTAAAAGTGTCGTTTCCTTGGCACAAGACTACTTGATATGATTAATTAGCATTTCAAGAGAGTCATTGAACCGGAATGACCTTTACCTGGTAGCACAGCAAGAAAAAACAGATTTCATTGTTTGTCAGAAGTTACTGGAACTACTTTAGCTTTAGTTGAAGTTAAACTGCAGAATATCCTAGTGGCACTTCACAGCTATTAGTAATTTCAGCCGGTTTCTTGTCAAAACAGGAACATTTTAATTAGTAATATTTTAGGGAAATTGGTCTATAGCTATTTGACAGCTGTTTATAGAACATTTAATCAAGGCGTGTTGGCACTTAGCGTTTCTGCGACTTTGTTGTTTACTATGTAGGTGAACGTTTTGTGTGTGTATTAGGCTTCTGTAACCCTAGGAGGCGCGGGAAGAACTTACTGCAAATGTAGGCTTAATAAAAGGTTTTTGCTCTCAATTGTGAGTGGTAAATACCTCTTGAAAATGCTGAAAATGGCATTTGCAAGCATTTTCTTGGGCTTTTTTTTTTGGGGGGGTGCCTACTACTTTTTATCAGCCATCATGATCCAGTGGAAACTTATTGAGAATAAATAAACAAAGAAACTGATTAATCATTAATAGTACTGATCTCTTCAGGAAGTGAGACTTGTTAAAATTTCTCTGAGAGAAGGCGATTTTTGGCAATGTCAAAATGTTAAATTCATTTTGCTTCAGGGCTCTCCCCCTGTACCCCACTGGGGTGTCAGCCGCCCCCAGACTGCTCGCCATAGCCATCTGTTTTCAAAATATCACTGTCTACTTCAAATCTTATTGACAGTCCTGGTATCTGAGTCCATTTAATTGTCAGACTCATAATTAGACCACAACAAGTGTCCATCTTATATATTAAGTTTGTATGGTTATGTACTTAATTATGATCTATTTTAAATCTTTAGGTACTAAATTCCCCAGAGAGTTGCTGTGGGCTGAAAGAAAAGACAGTTTTGAAGATTGTCTCAGATGTTGGTGAGAAATTTTATAATTAATGATTATTCCTCAATGGCATGTTGGATTTGAGTTGGCCATACAATGATCATCTCATATCCAACAAGTACAAGTGGAATAATTGTTTTATCACAATTGCAAAACTAATTAATAATTTATAATTTTTTCTAATAAAGTAAAAATAAGAACTTCCCAAAAAAGCATGTGACTTTGCTCTATACCACATTTATAGCATGGTGTAAAGACTCATAACCAAATTGTGGCTAGGCCAATGAAAACTCTTGTCGGTATTGCATAATATCCAATGATCTAGTTCTTAATAATTTAATGTTATTCATACTAACAAAGTTAGTGCATACATCATCTTATAATTACAGTTCAGCATAATTTATTGTCAGGAATCGATCCACTGATATTTCATGAGAAGTCACTGAAAATAACTACATTGTCCCAAATGATTGACCATTGATTATAATCAGATGAGTCTGCTGATTAAGACATAATTTTTCCATATTTTCCTTTATTTAGTGGCACTGGGGATCTTCTCTTGTAACTGGTGTTCTTACTATATAAGTCTAAATATTTCCACACTGTGAAGCTGTCACCTCTAGGATACAGTACTCTCAGATGTAACAATAAATGTCCACCCTGTTAAAATCATAAGCTTCATATTTAGATGAAGCAAAACTGTCAGGCTAGAGAGGAAACTAGACAACATGATGCATTTGTGCCGTATACTAGCTCTGTCACAGAATTTACCAACTGGTCATTCAATAACCAAATTCATAGTAAATGGTTTGAACACAGAAGTATAGCTCGCATTGTGTGATCGTCCAGGTGAGGGTAGTTTTTATGACTCTGGAAAGCTGATACACTAACTTGGAACAAACGGCTCTTAACAGATATCAACAACCACTGCACCTTACAAATGACTTATCCACGATGAAAATGGAACTGACAAACAGACTTCTAACAGACTGATTTTATTTTACTTTAGAACAATAGACGGACCTCAAACTGACCGACTAAAGACGGATCAAAACCGACCAATGACTTAACAAACCTAACATGAATCTTTCAGCCAAAACCGTCATGACTTAACTGATCAATTGCTTTCAACGGACCAGACTTATAACATCACTGACTGACAAACACTTGACTCTGAAGATGACTTCAGCTCAGGGTGTAGAAATGTCATTCAACAATAATGGCTCTTCCCAGAACTACCCTCACCTGGACGACCACACAATACAAACAACCAAATTCATATTGGAAGATGGGAGGCTCCACTCAGGTGGAATTCTGTCAGTCAGCTAATTATGTAATGCAATATACAGACCTTCAGTTGGTGACTAGGCCAAGTATATGCATAAGACCAGGTGATAGTTAACAAAATGGCTTCCATGTTTGTAGAAAACATACTAGATGGAAGAAAGTAGAGTGCTCAAGATGACATATTCGATTTCAGCATAAGAAATGGCAGTTCTTATGTATGTAGATGAAATTTGGATTTAATGATAAAACATCCTCAGTGTTCTTTTATTCATCATCCTTCAGCTGCTGCAGTGCAGTTTCTTCATGGCCATCGCATCATTCACCGAGATCTAAAACCTGAAAACATTGTTATAAGTCATGTGGATCATAAGGTAATAGGAAGCTGGATGCTTTATTGTTATGCCCCACGTCATCAAAAAAGAACTCTCACTGGTTTGTAAACTTCATTTCACATTATTCTGGCTTGCAGAATGAGAAAGACCTCCTCCAAAGTATCTCAAAAGCTTAGGTCTACACTGTACATGTAAGACCACCTCCCAGTCTCAAAAGCAAGACCTAATAAGACCCTCTGAATCTCAGAACCTAAAACCTAAACACCCCCTGTGAATCTCAAAACCTAAGACCCCCTCTGAATCACAAAAAAACTAAGACCTAAGACCTCCTCTGAATCTCAGAAACTAACTAAAGACTCAAGACCCCCACTAAATCTCAAAACCTAAGACCCTCCCTGAATCTCAAAAACTTAGACCTACAGTAAGGCCTGTTATATAGTAAGTTCACGATGGAACTGTGCAGGGCATGTGAGCATCTGAGCAGACATGTTGTGGTTTGTTTTTTCTGTTTTTTTTTAACAACTATCTTTAAAAAAGGGAAAATATCTTTTTCCATTCCTCTATCCTATCCTCTTTGCACTACCCCTTCCCCCAAATCCCCATTGAGCATGAATACTAATTAATTTTTTTTTATCTCGTACTCACCTGGATTTGAACCGCCAACCTGTGGATCTGCTTCCCACTGTCATTACCACTTGACCGTGAAAGCTATGGATGCAAGAGCTCTCATACTTGTTTTAATTATCAGTTCATCACCCCAAGCCCCTCTCATATAAATTTTAATTTATTCATACATTCGCCTTGTCTTAATTACTAAGAAGCTAACTAATTCCAAATAAGTGGTTAGACCTAATCACTAACCTGAGAGCTCAACCCATGCTCACATTCTGCTCAAAATTGAAAATTAAACTGGTTTAAAAATTTCAACCCTCAACCCAAATTTTTTAAACTGGTTTAACAAAAATTAAACCCAAAAAATAAAATCAAACCACAACATACACATGGTTTTTGAGATGTACAATACAGAGTTGTGTTAGGTGTTCAGTCCCACTAGTTACTGTGCTTATGACATTTGAGAACTGACAGGATATAACATCTGGCAATGACGATAGGATCAACATGAAATTTGCCAAGTTCTTCTGTCGGTTCTTCCATACGTTTTGGTTCGTACATGCAGTTGCTTGACGTGTATTTGCTTTTTGTTGTGATGCCATGGCGTCACTGCCAGGTTCCATTGGGGAATTCGGCACTTCCACATGGACTTTTACTGCTTGTCATGAAAGACTTGAACAGTATATTTCAACGCCCATTGCCATTTTATGACTGGGTTTGCCTGTAAGACAGCAACTCTGTGAGAATACAAAGAAGAAATAAAATTTTATTGGAAATTCGTAGTTTTTGAGAGTCAATTAATGAGGGTCTTAGGTCTTCGTTTCTGAGATTTTGAGGTGGTCTTAGGCAAGGTTGTAGTCTAAGATGATATATATATATATAAACTTTATTAGCCTTAGATACCACAAATTTACAAATATGCAATAAAAAAAATTAACAATAGAGTTAGGTAATACTGCCCCAGAGGGTCGGTATGAACGGGAGACCCATACAAGGTACTGCCCGGATGAAAAAAGTGCAGAAAGATAAAATGCATGACAAAATGGATTTGTAACACGAATCTAAGATTTAAAATAAATATAAAGTTAGTAAGAGTATGTTATAGATGATGGCACGCACACAGTCTAACAGAGGACCAAGTACATGACCACTCCACATCGAAGGTCAAGTAGAGTTTCAAATAGAGTTTCTTTGACATAGTTTTAAAAAGTATTTAGACTACTGAAGAGGGTGCAGAGGTACAGATAGTGTTACAGAGTTAAAGACCTAAAATCCCCTTGAATCTCCAAAACTAAGACCCAGCGGATCATGCATGAGTTAATGGTGCTACTGGTTATTGTATTCCCCCAGGTAGTTTACAAACCGATAGATCTTGTTATATTTGAGGAGCCCAAAGGTTCCAAGCCATGAAATTCTGGGTGTCCATCACTCAAGCTTACATGAAAAAAGTATTAAGTTTTTCCAGTCATCCAAAGTCAAAAGTTAGTCCCTTGTGGCACCCAGGTACCTCTAGAGCACAAGCCAACCCAGTTAGGTCTTTGAGATTCAGGAAGGGGGGTATTAGTTTTGGAGATCCAAGGGGACTTTAGGTCTTAGGTTTTGAGAATCAGAGGGGGTCCTATGCCTTATAATTATTTTTTGGAGATTTGGAGGGGGTCTTCAAACACCTAGCTGATCATGCATGAGTTAATTAATGGTGCTACTGCTTGTTCTATTCCCCCAGGTAGTTTACAAACTGATAGATCTTGGCTATGCAAAAGAACTGGATCAAGCAAGTCTGGCTACCACTTTTGTGGGGACTCTAAAATATCTGGTATTTAACTGGTGAAATTGTTTCTTAATTTTTATCTAATTGATATCAGAAATGAGATGACACATTTTATACAGATAGTATATCCCATCACCAGGAAACAAACTACTGTGTTTGTAATAATAATAACTATTATATGGCAAGGTAAATCTGAGCATTCTGATTGGTTCTTTCTCGGTCAGAATTTTTCCATACAGACTGTTTCCATGGAAACAGTCATCTGCTGTGTATTTTTTTGTTTTTGAAAGCTGGCAAATTCAAAACAAGTATGGCCCGAGTGCCATATAACAAACTACTTATTAACCTAGCTAGCCTGAGCTGTACTGGGGAATATTAGCCCTTGGTCGTTTTTGTACAGACCTCGCTTTGTCACGACCTCGGACCAATATTCCCCAGTACTGCACTCGTGCTCGGTTAGTGAGAGGTTAATAGTAATCAAGTTTATTTATTTACCTAGGATAACACACAACAGTACTGTAATACCTGAAAAACCAGTGACACTCGCAGATATTTACAGAATAATATTTGAAATAGCTTAGGAGGATGAGAGTTAAGACCATATTCATCTTCTTGGTATTGAACCCGGGGGTGGGAGAGGGGGTGAAGGCTGCTCCCAGAAAAATTGGGAGGAGGTGTCTGTCCCACTTCCCAAAACCCTTACCCTATTTATGATCAAATTCTGAGATATTCTCTATACCCTATTTATGACCTGACCAAAAATTTGAAACCCTATTTACGACCTTACCCTTCTATCAAAATCCTGTTTCAGACTTGCATTATAATTAGTTCCCTAGCTCAGACCAATGTTAAATTGCCATAAACTGCTGAAAAAGTGGCTTCTTCTTAAAACAGAGTTAATATTATTAAAAAGAGATAAATGCTATTTACATTTGAAAAGAATACCCACATTAGTCTCAGTTGCAAGCTAGTTTAAGTCTAGTACCAGGAATACAAAAATATGGTCTATTATGATTTCAAAATAAGAACTTCTGAAATTTGATCCCACTGTAGACTTGTTTGCATTTCAGTCTTAATTAGTGAGAATTAGTGAAAGTTACCTGACTCCAGGATAAAGGGCTTAATATGATTCACTCAGCATTTGTCTTCCTATAAAAACATTGTGTTGTTTAGATCTTGCTCCGTGTTTGATGTCCACTTTCATTTTCTCTTGATTTACAGGCCCCTGAGCTGCTTGACAAGGTGCAATACACAAAAACGGTAAATGTAGCTCAAATATGAACTATTTTATCAAGCTTGCATGGTATCATTTCTGTCAGAACCAAGATATGTTTTCCTTGTCACCTCCTCTCTCCCTCCCTTTATTTTTTTGTCATTTCTCTGTCTTTCATGTCAATCTTCTTTTTTATATACCCTTCTTGATCCTACATTCATTTTTTAATTTACTTGCACCTCCAGCAAATGAGTCAGGTAGTACATTTAGTGTTAGTAGTTTTCAATGAAGTGAGTGGTTGTTCAAGACTAGAGCTGAAGCAGATGTAGTCAAAACTAATTTTTAATGTTCACTTTTGCAGGTGGATTATTGGAGTTTTGGCACAGTCTTGTTTGAATGCATTACTGGAATGCGGCCTTTTCTTACCGAACTATCTCCAGTCCAGTGGTATGAAGAATTTTGTCAATCATACAATGGTTGTTGCTCATTTGATGGTTCCCATAGTTATAAGTTGTCACACATTGTTACACAGACTTGATTTAGGTTCATTTTATTTCTAAAGTGGTTTTCCCTGGCCAATGTCTACGATAGTTTTTATCTATATTGTGCACTGTTACTTGACAAAAGTTACACGTCATAACAAGGGAAATAATTAATACTTGATTTATTTCACATTAATATTCCCTGAGATCCTGGGATTTACAAAGGAATCATGAGAACTTGTATCATAATCATGGGCTCCTGGCACCTTTAAGCAAGTTGGCATTGGAAACACCGCACTGCCTTTGACTGATTTTATGAAATAGTTCTGGTTGATGTCATTTTTAGTTCTAAAGAATTTTCTCTGCAACCTAAACCAGCTACTAGGCTGGTTCTGAATGTGACTGGATCTGTTGTACCACGATTAGTGGTGAAATGTGTAGAAATAATTTGTGTAATCATAACAATTTATGTCCAGTGGTTTCAACATCGCTGAGTTTCATTGCCTGATCCTTGTTAGGTATAATAAAGTTCGTAGCAAAGGACCAGATGACATTTGTGCCTACTTTGATCTAAAAGGTAACTAACTGTGCTTAGCTTACATTACAAAAGTCCTGAAGGTAATATTGTTTCTAAATTAAGAGTTAACCTTACCTTACCTTACCTATTAAGTAAATCTTTGTAGAGTAGGAAAGTCAAGGTACAGGGTTCAGTTCACCCTTCACTCCTCAGGAGCTCCTCTCTCCATAGCCTCCTATCCTGTGTATCCCTCTCTAGCTGGTACCAACTCTTGCCCGTGGATCTCTGCTTCTAGAAAACGTCTCCAGGTGTTCAGTGGATGACCTCTCTTTTGACTCCCATGGGGATTCCAGGTCAAAGCTTGTCAGGTGATGGTAGAAGAAGGCTTCTGGAGGTTGTAACCAAGCCATTTCCATATCCTTCTCTGGATAGCTTCCTCCACTGAAGTTTTCCCAGATCTCAGCCATAGTTCAATGTTACTGACTCTATCTGACCATACCAACTATAAAATCCTACACAGGTACTTGTTAATGAAAACTTGGAGCTCCTTGGTCAATCCCTTTGTTGATCTTGAACCATAAAGTAAAACAGGCTTATTGTTGAAATTAAAGAGCCTAAGTTTGGTTTGTGTGGTGAAGGTCTTTGGCCTCCAGATATTTCTCATGACAGGAAAGGTTGTATCTGCTGTTTGGATTCTACTTTTGATGTCCATGTCTGTTCCTCCTAGCTTGTTGATGGTACTACCGAGGTAACTAAAAGATTACATGTCCTGAAGTGGTTGCCCCCTAAGGGTTTCGGGTTGTTCAGTTGTGTCTGTGGATGTTCAGCCCCAGCTGTGCAGGGACTTTGTTGTCCAGATGTAGTGTTTTCTTCCCGCAACTGAGGTGCAGTGTTCTTTTGTGGCATATTACATTTGAAAGCTACATGTTGTTCCATTAATCAGTTTATGTTATACAATGCAATTTTTTAATCGGTGTGGGTTATACACCACAATTAAGAACTGACAGGTTGTACTAAAGTTTTCATGATCACAACATTTTTTATCTTGATCTTTGTCTGGTGAACAAAAGTGCTGGTCAAAATCACTCAAGATGACATAATATGTTTTGAAACCAATATAGCAAAAATTCCACCAAGGATAGGAATAGGGAGGTGCAGTTATTATAGGTGTTGAATTCCCTGTTACACAACTGTCAGAAACAAGGCGACAAGCCCCTTAAGCCAGTGCTTATCCTGGTTTCAGTTCTGTAGCAGGAAACAACAAGGAATATTTCTACTCCTGCCCAAATGGGATGCTGATCCATTGCAGGGCTGTACCCACATAAAATTTGCCAGTATCCATTTGTTCACCTGGGCGAAGAGAGGCATCATGAAAATGAAGTCTTTTAGCCAAGAACACAACACAGTGTCCTCAGACCCGGAGCTGAAACCCAGACCGCTTGATCGGGAGACAAATGCACTACCATGAGGCCACCATGCCTCCCACAAAATACATAGTAGAGGGTGGAACTAAAAGGGATGACGAGGCAAATGGTGATAAAATAATTACCACAACTAGTTTGCCTTTGATTCTCTAGTTATGATCATTTTTTCGAGACTTAGTCATATCTTTTCTTTAATCCCTGTCATCATTTTCCTTAATTAGACCTGAGGCTTGATAAGCCTCTGGAAAGTCCATGGTGACTTACAAAGACCAAATGGGATTACCTATATTTGCTGGTGTTGATGGGTCATAAATGCTTGATGAATTCCATTTGTAATGCTGTTGTTAAATACTTTTGCATTCAAAATCAATATGTTTGATGTTAGATTCTAATGAAAAAGCAGTCCACATAATTTATTTGGCTAATCAGTCTACTCTACAGTGCCATACAAATGCCATCTTTACTAATACAAACAAATGCCATCTTTACTAATACGTGTAGGGGTACTTATTGGAAGTGGTTATTTATTGGAAATGGGGTGCCTATTAAAATGTAGTCCAAAGGGGGAAGGGTGTATTAAAAAGCGGAAGGCACATGGATTCCATTTTCTTCCTGGTTCTGTGTCTAGCTGCATGTAGGACAGTTCCATCCAATTGTTTGGGAGTATCTACAACGTCGTTTTGGTACGTGGCAACAAGTAGTCCTTCTTAGGTTAGATTACCACATAAAGCCAGCAGCCGTGTCACCACTTAGAACGCATCCTAACAGGGATCTGAATTTGTTTTTTGACTCTGTCACATTTGTGGTGATGTGTGTGTCCATCGTAGTACATCACTGCCTGCATTATGCATGACATTTCGTGTTACTATACTCAGCAAACTTTCATAATTATGAAATAAATATATTAAGCAGATGTAGCACTGTGCAGGTTCAGTAGTGTCTTGTGCATTCTGACTTATATTTGGCTTTGTTTCAGAGGAAATACAGTTCTCTTCTATTCTGCCGACTCCCAATTCCCTTTGTAGGTAAGTGACATTTGCCTGCCATCATATCCGGGAAGGAACTTTATGATCCTGAGTGACTGAAACAGTATGGCATCTTTTTCTTTCATATCAGGCAACTTCAAGACAAGTTTGTTGCCCTTCTCCGACTGCTGTTGTTGTGGGACCCTCAGGCACGGGGAGGATCAATTCTTGAAAGTGGCAAGAGAGAGTGCTTTGATGTTCTTGAAAAGATCATCAATACTGTGGTAATTCTTGTAACTGGAAATTTCCAATGACTGAAAAAAATATATATTGCAGCGACCTAGTTTCTTTAAAAGCCGTAAGGGTTGTGTTTAAACATAGTGTCATGAAGTTCTTAATACACGAAACTGGCCTGTTCTTTTTGTAGATAGTCCGTGTATTCTCAATCAACTCAGCAGTGGCGATTCCATTTGAAGTATTACCAACTGAAACGTAAGTTTTGTTTGATTGATTGTTGTTCAAATTGTAGGAGTGCAAATTGTTTTCACAGAAATGTTGATCTTGTTAACCTTTTCTGTGAGAAAAAAAATCCTGGACCAAGTCAAATTGGACAGTCAAACTCGTTTTCACAGCTGGTCTCTCTGCCTGGTTTGCATTCCTTGGCATATACACTCGGCATAGAGTTCTAGCTAATAAGGCCAATTGAATGCACGCTCTAAAATGTTTCAAGTGAAAACGGCTTTGCGTTTTATGAAAATGAACGTGCAGTAGAAAGTAATATTTATGTGGAGTCTATGGACAGCACAGGCAGAAGGCATCTTGGAAATGACCTACTGTGAATCTGTTTTAAGAACAGATGTTTTGTACGCTTTGAGTAGAACAGAGCTTGCGAGTGAAAGGGAAGTTTAAAGTGATCTTATACAGTAATCCTGCAACAACTCCATGAAACAAGGTTGAGAAGTTTTTGTAATCCAAGTTTTTTTTCTTTTTTGCTCTCGTTTCAGGATAGAGGATCTGCAAGTGAAATTATCCGAGGCAACTGGAGTCGATGTTAAGGAACAGGAATTGTTATTGGCTTCAGGGCAGGTTGTGAAACCAAAAACCCTTGTAATGGATTGCATCAAGAATGATCAGGTCAGAAATTATGAAACTCTTCGTTATCAGACGAGTTTAATTGTTGTTGGGTTAATTGTTGATGTGTTTTTGTTGTTGCCACAGGAATCACTGACACGATTAGTTGGTTTTAAGTGATGACAACTGACTAGATTACTCTCGATTACACAATTCACTTGCAAATCCTCTAGATTTGTTAACTAAGTCTGCCCACATCTTATGGTCAACATGGTCTTGTCCAGATTTTTAAAGTTGTAAATAACGAGAGGGACTGATATCGAAAGGCTTGTAGTTTCTTCATAGGCTCTGGCTATAGTACTTCATGTCTCTGTACCTTTATTCAATAGAAGACACGGGTCAAAACCTTTCAACGAGAGAACATTCTGGCGTGGAAACAAACTTGCCTACTGCTGTACTTCAAGCTAATGTTTTTTTGTTACATGTTCATGTAAAGGTGGGAGATGATTGCACTATGTTCCTGTTGCCTACAAGTGTTGAACCAAAAGCCACACGGCCATTGTACACTCTGCCACCTACCGTTCAAGGAATGGGTAAGATGCAGCCTTTGTAATATCAACTGAAGCAACGTGTGGTAGCACAAAAACCTGTCCTAAAACGTAAAGTAACAAAATGACTTCTACCAGGCCTCTCTAATACTAAGCTATAGCTGTGACTCCATTGTTGATAGTGGGTCAGTTGTTATTTACAGATACAGTTGAGGTCGTTTAAATCCCAAACATCAAGACAAAGGGTACCCTGCCTGTGTACGTCCACTATTTCTTTTCACGTAGGCTAGGCAAGGCTTGATCCTCTGTTGGAAAAAAGATGGCGGCTGTACTATACCATGCGATCCTAACACAACCCACTTGTACTTAGCAAAAGGAAAGATATACTTTTGGGACATTTGTCCCTGTACTAACTACGCTGTGTATACTAGATTAACAGATGTTAGGACTTTTCTGTACATCTTATGAGCGTTAAGGTTTTCGTGGGTAAATGTGCCAGTCACCATTTAAGAGTCATTACACAGCAGACAAGCTTCGTATACAGTTGTTCTTGTGCATGTTGGGAAT
>CM042746.1:42998163-43015663 GCA_022496165.2 Catalaphyllia jardinei | reverse complement strand
AGCGCGATAAAAATTTCATCGAGTTGCCGCGACAAAAATTGCCTGTGTAAACGAGCCTGAAGAAGGCTGGTTTGGCCGGCCGAAATATAGTACACCTTCAAAAAAAAACATTCTACGTTGTATCGGTTTCTGCCTTTGTATTCGTCATACTAATACTATATGATGACAGACAGCCGCGTTTGGATTCTGTGATTGTAAAAGGTTTCCTATCGTTCAGAGTTGTCAAAAGCTTGTTTCTTTTTCATTTGTTGATCAAATTGTTTTGAAAATGGTGTATTCAAAAATTTCTTTCCATTTTCGTTAGTTTTTTTTTTCTACTGTGCCTCAATATTGTGTTACTAACATCAATAGTTTTCTTATTCTATTGCGACTTTCAGGATTTCATTGTTGGTTTTGAATTCCAAACTTGGACAGCTCAAGTCTGAACTTCTGACTGAATCCAACAAACTGGAGGCAAAAATCGACTTTTTCAACTCTAGGTATCTTGAATGTGTAGTTACATGTTGTATTGGGAAAGGCTCTTTATTTACATTACTTTGCGCCGCACCTTTACTACTTGACGAAGGTTTCAATCAATTTTTGACAACTTTTAACGTTCTTTGGAGACCCTCTGATGTTTCCGTTTGACTATTGTGAACTCCGTTCCTCTCACGTTTTCCATTTTGGTTGGTAAATTAAAAGACCAACCTGAAAGTTCTCGCAAATTAATCCCAAACTGTGTGAAGTGTCAGCGGTGCAACGCAGCATTATAATTCATGTCAACGAATTCATGAATACGTAATTTTATGCAATGGGTTCTTGGGGGTGGACCATTTGGTGGTTTCGACAAAAACATACCCTGCAAGCATACTTGGACCAAATCAAAATTCCTGTAAAATACTAAATCAACCATCCCCCCTCAAATGGTCCGCCACCTAGACATTAATTGTGATATTTTTGTTCAGTTTACAGACTGATTTCGAATTTTATGCTGATAATGTCAACCTTGTAAAAAGTGAGTTTAAAATGCTTGATTTTAAAGTATTTAATTGCAAATCAAATAATAAGTTGTTTTTTTTCGGTGTAAATTATAGCACGTTATTGAGTTGAGCCTTTGTTTCTTTCAGATGATAAACTGCTTAGAAGCTGGAAACGGGCACAGAAAAAAGTGGAGTCGTTTCAGAACGTAAGGCGAAATGAGACTTATGTTAGATAATATAATTTACAAGTTTCAAAACAATGTATTACTTTTATCTCTTATTTCTTTTTGGTATAAATAAATGTTGTTGTTGTTGTTGTTGTTGTTATGTATCCGTACAATAATAATTATAGTTTAGCGCTGTGATAAGATAAATATTTAACTTTTAATGGCTTATGTAAGTAATCAACCTACCAGTCCATCCATGATCAATTTATAAAGACCCCTTTCAAAAAAGGGTCTGTGAAGCTTTCAAAGGCATTCTACTACCAAGAAAAGACATTCTTTTACCGAGGAAAGACGTTCTTCTACCATGAAAACACATTTCTTCTACCAAGGAACGGCATTCGTCTACCAAGAATAGACATTTTGCTACCACGAAAAGACATTCTTTTACCAAGAAAAGACAATCCTTTACCATGAAAAGACGTTCTTCTACCAAGAAAAACTTTCTTCTGCCAAGGAAAGACATTCTTCTACGAAAAAAAAAACGTTTTTCAATCAAAAAAAGGCATTCTTCTACCAAGGAACGACATTAAAGAAAAGACATACAAAGGAAAGACATTCATCAAACAATCAAACATTCTTCTACCAAAAATAAAACATTCTTCAACCAAGAAAAGGCGTTCTTCTACCAACAAAAACTAGTCTTCTTCAAGGAAAGACATTCTGTTTCCAAATAAAGACATTCTTCTACCAGTGAAAGACATTCTTCTTCAAACGAGAGACATACATCCAACAATAACACATGCTTCTTCCAAGGAAAGACATTTTTCTGTCAATAAAAGGCATTCTTCTACCAACAAAACGCATTCTTCTATCAAGAGAAGACATTCCTCTACCAAGAAAAGACATTCATCCAACAATAAGACATTCTTCTATAAAGAAAACACATTCTTCTATCAAGAAAAGACTTTCTTCTATAAAGAAAGCCAAGAAAAGATATTCTTGTACCAAGAAAAGGCATTCTTGTACCAAGAAAAGGCATTCTTGTACCAAGAAAAGGCATTCTTGTACCAAGAAAAGGCATTCTTGTACCAAGAAGACATTCCTCTACGAAGAAAAGACATCCCTCTACCAGGAAAAGGCATTCTTTTCCCAAGAAAAGACATTCTTCTCTCAAGAAAAGGCATTCTTTGTCGAGAAAACCATTCTTCTGTTAAGAAAAAAATTACAAATACTTTGGAAATACCTTTCTTCCAACAAAAGAAGTTCTGTTTTCAAGAAGAGAACCTTTTCCGTTTGAAACGTTACTCGTGTTTAATCCTTGTCTCGCAAAATACAATGAATGTATCGATTGCCTACAAAGACGTTACATAAATCTTAGTCCAACCAGGCTGTTTTGATCCCATTTAGAATGATGTAACACAACTGAAAGATTTAACAGCAGCAGTCCAGACCAAAGTTGTTGAGCTGCAGAAGAGTCCATACTCTAGTGGAACGCAATCGAAATCTAAACCTGATAGAATGAGGTACAACAGTTAAGTGAACTTGACAGTTGACAGTATTTTGATAACTGCCATTTTGGATTAGCAAAACGGGACCCTTCGTGACTCAACACTTGCTAAGTAGTCTTGATGTTTTTCTAATCTCGTTTTGAAAACCAGCGAGAAGTTGAAGTTTCAAAAATGGTCTGTCTACACATTTGTTTTGTAATCGTGTTAACAAACCCGAGATTGTGAGTTTTTGAAACTTCTCTCTCTGTCTTCGTAGGTACGACTGTGCTGTCAAACTTTACGAGAAGCTGAAACAAAGTAAGGATCTCCAGTAAAAGTTGTGTTTGGTATTTGGTTTAGCATCTTTCTTGAGCCAAGTAGTGCAATTTGTCGATATTTTTGCAAGCTAAATCCTTCATTCTGAACGAAACATCAAAACCCCTAAATCTTTATCTGCTTGAATGAAGTCGATCAATCGTACATATTTGTACAATTGGACCCTCTTTGGGTAAAGGCCCTTGGGACTTCGTCATACAACCCGCACGTCCCCGCGTGCTATTTCCTTTGAAAACCATAACAAAAATGGTCCTGTATCCACGCCGTAACTCACAGCCCTACTAGCAACGCTACGGGCCCGAAAAATCTTTTTTTTTTTTCAATTATATTAGTGGTGAAAATGAACGTTCTGTTAGCGAAATTTACTCTCATTGCGAGCTCTCCGATGCAGAACTGCTTTAGTTGCCACTATCCCCGAAAGCACAGAAAGAAAATCAACACTCTTCATAAATAAAGATCACAAAAACGGTGATATGGTAAAATGCCTATTGACTGAGCGAGGTTGACCGGACCAGAAAATATTTGGCTTTTAGTCAGGACGCGCCGACCTCCCTTTGCTTAGTTAGTGTTTCATGACATCGAGCCAAATATTCCCTCGCACTCAGCCAATAAGTACATATTACATCACTGGACTGTTTCATGGATATTACATGGAATAGGGTGTGGTTTGGTCATGATAATTACTTTGAAGACTTAATATTAGTTTTACAATAAATTGCTTGACACGTTTAATAGCTTTTCGATTACCCAAACTGCCGATTGCCGAGCTGTAAGTTTAGGAGTTCAACAGATAATTTGAGGACTAGGTTTTATAATGAAAGGATCTTTTGTTTTGAAGGCGACAGACGACCCGCGGACAGTCAGCCAATGGCTACGATTATCTTACAGATCCTTGCACAAAGAGAGAAACTCCACAAGGAAATTTTTACTCAGTTAAGGTGACGTAGTCCTTTTGGAAACGTATACTTGTGACATAGTAGACTAACAAACTATGAAATGATCTGGAAAATTAGTTACTGAGTGACAATAAATAGCAGCGAACAGTCAAAATTGTCCACTCGAGAATCGACTTGGAGTCCACCTTAGAACCTCTTTATGTTAGCTTGCTTGTTAGGAAACTTGATATCTTTCAGTGCAGATTGAGATGCAATGACTGATCATTTAGTGCGTTAGAGAAGTGCCGGTTAGGGCTGGGCCAGTATCTTTTGTTTTAGACAAGTCACCTCGTGGTGCTTATGTCCACCCACCCATGAATATATATCGTTCCAGGGAATTGTAACCAGGCAAAAACACTAGGCGTAAGGGGAGAGGGAATGGGAAGTAATTCCGATAGAACAGCATCGCATTTAGGAGGAGGAGTAGTAATAATAATGATGATGATGATGATGATGATGATAATAATAATAATGATGATAATGTTGATAATAATAATAATAATGATGATAATGATAATAATGATAACTCGTAGTGCTTTACAATGTATTATAAGCAAGGAATAGATTAAAAATCAATTATCAGTCCATCATCCATCGTCTTAAAAAGCTTTTACAAAAACGATGTCCCACTCTCCAGAAATTGGCTAAAAAGATATGTTTTCAATCCTTTCTGAAAGCGAGTTAAAGATGGTGACTTACGCAAATCTGATGGTAGCGAATTCCACAGTCGCTCCTAGTCACTTAATGTTTCAGAAACTGGAGTGAATGTGAGCAATGGGAAGCTATTTAACTATTCATGTTTTTGTACTGTACATCTCATGAGACATGACTCATAGAGTTTCCTTTCTGTTTCTTGTCGCTGAATTTCCTCGTAGTGAAGTGATGTCCTGCAGAAGAGAGATCCGCAAACTCGTGTATCGTGTTATACAAATCAAGGAGAAACTTATCGCCAGAGCAGATGAGCTCACAGAGGTTAGTTCATGTAAACACAGCTGGCACAGAGCAACCGGGAAGGCGGTTTTCACGAGTGTTTATAACTTGTGCGAAGCAGCTGTTTAAAGTGACCTTTAAATACTGGGAGAAGTTTGTGAAAAGTCATCAAACCAATCGAATTAAAAATTAGATCTTCACCTTTTACCTTTCGTTTGGGTTTTTTGTTTTTCTAGCATTGATAGAAGACTCGAAACTGGGCATCTTGAGCAAATTTTCCGAACGAATTTTCCAGAAATTTACCCAGTGATATGATTTTCCATGACCTTTTTTCATAATGTTAAGCATCCTTGCGATAATAGTCAAATATTGGTATCCAGTGGTATAGTGTTAAAACTAGCTAGTGAGATGTTTTTTAATTTTGCTTTGGGTTTTACCAACTTCCTAACAGTCGATACTGAAGAGTTTTGAACGGTTTTTAACAAGGCGCCACGCACCTCTCGTAAGGTCTAACAGGATTGGCCGAGAAAACAATAGAATAAACAACAGAAACAATGGCCCTAGTCCTGAAAACAATAGAGGTGGATGACTCCGGGAGCAAATAAAATTAGAGGTTCCGAAGAGGTGCATGACTACTGCTTTTAACAAGAGGAAACGAGTCAGCGTTTGGGTACTGACCATAGGAAACAAGCTGATGATTACTGCGGACACCGTTTCAAACATAACACTAAATCTAATTCTTAGTTTTTTCGTTGTTTTGTTTTCTCAGATGCAGAAGCAAAGACAAGCTGACCTGTGGCGACTTCTCCAATCAAAGGTTGTTATTTAAGTGTTTTGTTAGAGGTGTTAAAACATGAACATTGACCTGTGCCACTGCTCGTGATCGGGTAAGATCGCCACATTTTTCGCTCTCACTGCAGGTCTTTCGAGTGGAGAAGAGTGATCGCCAATCTGAGAGTGCTTTGTATTTTGGTTATTTTGTCATGGCTGTATGAGCCCACGATTTCTTTCTTTTTATTTTAGAAGCACAGAGAACTGAATCGTTCGGCAAGCAGTCCGCATGGATCAATTTCTTCACTCACAACTTCTTGGTATGTTGCGATTTGTTCCGAATTACAGTCTTTGTTCTTGTTTTGGTCAGAATTCGTTAAATGGAATAATTTATTGGACGCGCCGACACTGAATTCTGGTCTTTATGTGTACTTGAGATCGATCACGTTAAGAAGTGTTTCAGCTTTCGTTGTCAGTCGTAGCCGAGGCATTCAAAAGCACTCACAATTTACTGCATTTCCTTTTTAGTCTCAGTACACAATCCGTTGTTGTGATCGAGGAGAGCTCTAGATCATTTGAAAAGTAAGTCAACACGTAACAATTTAGCTGGGTAATTTAGCTAATTTTTGCCATACCTTTTTTGAAAAGAAGCCCGTGAAACGTATTCAAGCATCGAGATTTCGAGTAGAAGAGCTAAACCTCACATGGAAGCGCGAGAAAGTCGCTTGAGCCGTGTCAAGATTAATCTGAAGCTTGATTGGCCGAGAATCCAGAATCTTCACCCTGATTGGTTGGATTATGGTACATAAGGTTTATCCTTTCAAGCGCGAAAGTGAGGCAATGCCAAAGTCACTGCATGAAAGCTTCTTGACACGATTAAAACAGTAATTGCGACCAAAAGCAAACAAGGACACTTATAATCTTGCTCGCAGCCGCGTTGCCCGTAAATAGTACTAGGGAGTTTACGAAGCCACGACGGCAACGGCAACGGGAACGTCGCCGAACAAAAGATTTCATGAGTAGAACAATTGCTGTGCACGTGCGGTATAATTCTTAGTACGTTTCTTTGCCGTCCTCTGCAAGTCAACAACGTGAAATGACCAAATCTTGCGTGGTCTGGGGAACGTGAACCACGACGGCTAATTCTTAAATTTTTTTATTTCAAATTTATCGCTGCGTTCCGGATTTAGTTTCGCGATAGTTTTGACAGTGATAAACAGAGCAAATGACTCAAGAGTATCGCGAGATTCGTAAATAAAACATGAATTGTTTTTTTAATCGACGTTTTCCTCGGCGTTCCCGTCGTGGTTTCGTAAACTCCCTAGTACAGAACTTAAGAAACCACGACGGCGAATTTATGTTTTAACTACGAATCTCATGATATTCTGAAGTCATTAAGTTTGTTTCTCACTGTCAAAACTACCACGAAACTGAATATGGAACAGCGATAAATTTGCAGTAAAATCCACTCTTTGTTCTTGTTTTACCTGTATTTAATATCGTTAACTTTCAATATTGGTCAAGAGTTTGTATTGGTGTAAGAAGGATCATTATTGTAAGTACTGTTAATATTGTAAGCAATTGTTAGTGGGGTAACTAATTCTACTATTGTATGTAATGTCAATATTGTAAATTATGTCGGATTCAATTTAAAAAAATAAAAAAATTAACCTTCGTGGTTCACCTTCTCCAGACAGAGTGCAGAATTTGGTCATTTCACGTTGTTCTTTTGCAGAAGACGACAAAGAAATGTACCAAGAATTATAATACACAGGCACAGCCATTGTTCTGCTCATTAATTTTAATCTTTTGTGTACAGCGATGTTGCCGTTATCGTTGCCGTCGCAGTTTTCTTAAGCCCCGTCCACACTAATCCGTTTTCAAACGAAAACGGAGCTGTTTTGCTCCGTTTTCAAACAGATTTGCGTCCACACTTATCGTTTTCGTATCGTTTTCGCCCGTCCACACTACAACGCCGTATCCGTTTTGAAAACACTTTTATACCCTCAGTGCAAATGCTCAATTGAACTCGACGCATGCGCATTTCAAAGTATTGGCCCGCGAAATTGGCGCCGTTCTTAATTCTTTGTTGCATCTGTCCGCCATCTTGGACACCCACGGTCGAGTGGTCTGGCGCCCGGTTGTGTCTATTTTGATGACGTCACCGTATTCAGATAGCATCGTTTTTTTCCGTCCACACTAGAAGACAGCGTTTTCAAAAAGCATTGTTTTCAAATCGCTCCACTCTGGAGAGCGTTTTCGAATGGCTCCGTTCTCGGTGATCGTTTTCGGCGTTGTAGTGTGGACAGTAGTCATATTCGGAGCAAAACAGCTCCGTTTTCGTTTGAAAACGGATTAGTGTGGACGGAGCCTTAACTCCCTCGTGGCTTTATTTCTACGCAGACACGAGCTACACGAAAACAAACAAAACACATTTCTAGTTCCCTGCAACGAGTCTAGTTCATAAGCTTATGTACATCATTCAGACGTTATGCCACTGTGGTCCCGAAGCCTTAGAGATACATACGAGCTGGCAGTAACTGACTCTATTGTGAAAAACGTTTTGCTTTGTTGCATTCTCACTCTTTTTTGGTACTTTGCAGGTTTGCTGGATTGTTAAACAAATTAAAGATCGATCAGATCAGCGACTCGGAGGTATGGTACAGTCCATGATTTGTTTTGTAATTAGCTAGCCTTTCATCCAGGCGGAGTAGTAATATTTGGAGTCGCTTCATTCCGTGACGCAAACTGATGATTCTCTTTATTCTCAGTACCTGTTTACTTGACATTGCGTTGATAACTTAGATGGAAATCAGTTGCTGATCACAACTAAAGTGGGTACGTGAAAGATTCAAATTTTTGTTTTCCTTTTCAGGCTTTCGACTGGGAATTCCTCGAGGAAGAAAATGACTCTACTGACTAAGGAAGCGTTTGATGTGCAAATGATGCCTTACTAAAACTCTGTTGTTGAATATTAAGCACGGATTAGTTTCTCTTCAGATTATTTTAATATGATGAAAGAATCGAATGAACCTGTTTCAGGCGGTCAGTTAGTTGGGGCGCAGGGCAAGAAAACGGCGGAGGAAATAAAAGGAGAAAGAGGCTTAGTGCGAAGAGCGACCTCCCGCGTCGTGCCTCTCCCTTACTTTTTCTTGCGCAATTTTTCGCGCTCTGCGCCAACCGTTAACTGAACGCCTGGAATTATGAATACCGCCAAGCTGCTAATGCAGGGCTCGAGACTAACGGTAGCCAACTAGCCACAGACTAGTAAAAATTCTATTTTGGCTAGTGGTTTTTGCACCTTACTAGCCATTTTGGCTAGTGAAAATTTGTGAGCACTGGAGGCCTAAAGGAAACCAATTAGAACAGTAGAATTAATTTCAATTTTTTCGCACAACGAAACTGAGTCAAAGCGTGCAGAATTTGAAACATCGGCTGCAGTAAAATAAGTATCATATTTAATTTATTGACCCAAACAAGAACTTTAAATTGCTAAAATGCAATAGAATGATTGAGTTTTTTGTTTGTTTTTTCCTTCAGTAAAAGGCAACAAACGACAAACCAACTGCTTGCTGCTAATGATTAGCAGCTATTGGCTATGAGTGGCGGAACTTAAGGGCTCACGTTTTGTGCGCGCAGCATCTGGAGGTCACATACGCTTTGAAAAAAATTAACAAATTCGGAGTTGTTTGAAAATTGTTTGAATGATGCCTATATAATATCAATGCCTATGTTTGCAACTTGTAAATAAAAGTTAAGATGGAACAAACTATTGTGTGGATGAGAAATCGTGAATCTGTATTTTGAAAGATAGGAATGTTTTTTTCGAGGGCAAGTTGCGAAGTTCTGTGAGAATTTTTTACCGAAGCAAAAACTTTGGTTTCGTTGTTGTGCGATGCCTATAATCGTACTATAACATCAATGCCTATGTTTGTAACATATAGAGTTCAGGTGGAACAAATTATTTTGTTTGTATTTTGAAAGAAAGGAATGTTTGTCCGCGTCACCAGTACCGAAGTTTTGACAACACATCTGTGAGAATCAAGGGCGTGAAAACTTTGTACTTGTCAGTTGTACATTCCAAGCATACTGCAAGCTACACACGCTAGCATTTACTTGACTTGACGCAGTGATGGATATTAGAGTATCTGGCTAGTGAAACATTTGTTTTGGCTAGTGAATAAAACCTGTCACTAGCCACTGGGCTAGCAGGCTGAAAAGTTAGTGTCGAGCCCTGTAATGATCGACAACATGACTACTGAAGCACAGTCTGTTGAAAAAGTTTCCTGTTCTAAAACACGGAAATAAACATTGTTTGTATGCACAAAGATTTTATTGTTAAATTTTGAAATATTGGAAGCTACATAGTAGTCGAAGTCTTATTAGTGATTGTGTCATGGCCATATGATCAAGCTTTTAAGTTTTTTAGTTTTAGATAATTAACTGTAGAGTCCTTAGTGATTTACCGCAATAAAATTGCTTTATGAGATCAAATAATCGAGATCGTCACATCATGACAACTGGTGTCTCTTACATGTTGTGCCAAACTCCTCACGTCTTTTTCCTGAAATACTGGGCCGGACTGAATTTCAGTTAAGAGGCATTTCTTGAAACTCATAGCCAGAGAGAGCATTTATTTTTCTCCAATTGGTGCTTGAACACTAAATTCTTCGTATGAAGATATGGATACTGAGACTGATCAAATCCGAGTCTTGACTCTGGTTGAAAAAAAGATTCCAATGGCTGCAGTGTGGCTATATGGTGGCTCGGTAGAGGGAACAGGGATGTTCAAAAATCGGGCTTATCTTTTTAATTATTTTTTTTGGCACACACTCAGTTATAATACTAACGATAATTAGTATCACCCAACTAGTGGACTAATGCAAATCCTGCATTTTGATTGGCTACGCTACTAGGGGTCTAATAGTAATAGTCATCGAGTAGCGAAATTCGCCGGTTTTTCTTTCGTTTTTCCCCCAAATAAATACTTCTTAAAACTTGCATTTGCTAACTTTGTTATTGCCTTTTCTGTCCGACTAGTTGGGTGATACTAAAACAATTAGACCCTTCGCCCTCAAGGGCTACGGGTCTAATTGCCAATTATCTACTGTATTAACGTTGCTGGCTATATCAACATTACTTACAAATACAACAGCGACATTACTTACAAAACCGTACCGTTACTTGCTGTACAAACTTTACTTGCAATACTAATACAACTTACACTACAATATATACTGGTTTGCTCATAACTCGAACTGAAATCATCAGCTCATTGGGTCCCAGCAGTTCGCTCGTCACGCAATTTGTCGACTACACGTAATATTTAATAAAAGAGGGCACAATGAACACAACATTTGCCTGAGAAACATGTTTTTCTTACTCGCGAGGGTAGGAGAAGGAAGCTCGCTGATACTCAAGTTAAACTAATACTAATTTGCAATCACAGAAAACCTGATTCTTAAGATATCCACTTGTGATTTCCTGTCCTGCCTTCATGTTGCGCTTTGGGATAGTCACGCAATCTTTCCTTTCACGAGAGGAGTACCAAACGAGCCATAAGCACATCCAAAAACTAATTACGTTAAAACTTCAGAGTGTTCAACGTTGATGAGCCGACTGCCAGGCCTGTGCAAGAGCAAATACATTCATCAGCTCCTGCTGAATTACAAGACCCACAGCTTGTAACTCTTCGTTTGTGACATTTGCTTCAGGCGCAATTGGACCTTTAAATAAAAACCTGAAGTGAACGAGCCTGATGGAGGAGCCAAGAATACTCGCCGTACAAACATACACTGTCACTGGGAAAGCGTACCAGTTATTGGAGAATTTGCTGAAATTGTAGAACAATAAGATCATGGCCATATTTTCCATCACAAACATGACGTGAGATAGCCATTGTATTTTTTTAAGTCGCCTCCTTCGGTTTGCTACATCCTCCTCCTCGAACGGTACACAGAGATCATCTCTGATCCAGCGGAACAAAAGAAATAGCATTCCAAGCACACATCTCTTATGGGTTATCTCACAAGGACAGCAATCAAATACTGTTACGATGACAGAATGAAACAGCACAATATAGGCGATCAAAGCCTTAAATGTCAAAATAAGGTAGCATATGGCAAGCAGTCGACTAGTCAAAAAAAACAAATTACCTATGAAAAATAAAACTTTGTCTTTTATCTTCACCTCGATTTCTCCCTCGTGTAGAAAGTCGTCGGCACCTGTAAATGCCCAGACAATACTTAGGCAAGACACCGATAGTGATATCATCTGAATTACCTTGACTGGCTCTTTTTGGACATTAGCAGCGTAAAGCTGAATAATGAACTGAGGAACTGACTCCATGATTGCCTCTGTAAACGGAGCAAGCTTGACAAACCTAATTAAGCGATTGACGACGTCGATTTCGCGGTCTTCACAGTCAACGTCCCCGCCGCGCCAGAGTTTTTTGAAGTTCTTCAGGCAAAAAAGAAATGCTTTGAACGACGCCCAGGCTGGAGAGAACGGATTGAGTGTGAAAAGAACCGTCCGAAGGATATCTGTAAATTCACGCAAACTTTCATAGGTCAGCATGCTAACCATCACGAAGACTAAACAAGGAACAAACATGAAAACCACCCCCCACTTAAACCATCTCATGTGATTTTCTTTGTAGTATTCAGCCACTGTGAAGGCATCTGTGACCGGATCGGCAAAGCCCAAAATGGCTCCTATCAGAAAAACGAATGTTGTGTACCATTTGAGGTCGCTTAAGCCCGTCATCTTCGACTAGAACCCTGTTACATCCTCGTTTCCAGCCAACCTTGTTCCCAGGGTCCTCTCCTCCACCCTTCTCGAGGTGGAGAGGGGACCCTGGGAACGAGGTTGCAAAATCACTCGTGGGAAAAGGGAAACAAAACGCCTGGCTCCAGGCAACTAAAATTTCCAGAATTCCGGTACAAAATCGACTGAAAAGGAAATATTTGAAAATTCGTTTCCAAAATTTTAGTCTACCTCATGATGCTGTCTTTTTGTGTAAATTCTGATGTCGGACAAATTGAATTTCCATTCAGTCTCGCGCGACTCCCGCTGTCGCAGAGAGTCCTCATCAAGACCAAGAAATTGGTAGCAATAGGCCCTTGTCAATGTTCATCGTTTCTACTCTGCAGTTAAGCTGGTGACAACTTTAGATGACAGCTATGATGTGGACTGCAGAGCTCATTAACCACAGTTTAAATGCTTAAACTTCTAATTAGAGGGCTTATCTTTGTATATACTAACATTATTTGATTGGGCGGTTTTTGAAGCAAGCAAGTCTGTTCCAACATGGAGGTAGGACTATATATACTTAAACGCCGGATCGAGGCCAACAATTATTGTATTGTTGTTTTATATTCTTGTGACCGTGTGTTTTTTGAAGCAAGTAAGTATGTATCTGCTTGGGTTCTACCACTTTTATTCAATAGATCTGAAACGCACTATTAAAACTAAATAATCTCCCAGCATAATGAAGCGCCACAAATAGATATTCGGTCTACAGAAACACTTCTTGCAACTTTAATTATTTTTATTTTTACATCAGCTCGGATTCCTTTGTTCTTTTTGGGGGGAATATATCACATAACCCCCAATCAACTGTCTGAAAAGCTGGGTGCGGCTTTGATTGTTTGAAGGGAAGAGCGGGGCTAATGAACAGCTAATTTAAATGCGAGGGGATTATGTGTTAATATGCAAGTGGGATAAGTGACTTATCCCCCTTGCATATTAATACATAATCCCCTCGCATTTACATTAGCTGTTCATGAAGAACAAATTTACAAATGTTTATTTGGAACTATTAAATACGGCGCTACAATTACCAAAATTGAACTGAGCAGTGTTTTCTTTTGGCGCACATTCGCATATTTTCTTAGTCGGTGGTTCATCGCTTTCCACTGAGGCCCCCGAAAAATCAGTTGCTGATCTAGTTGCTCAGTCAAAATGACAGTTCGAAATTGCAAAGTGTCTTTAAAATTCCACTGTTTGGAGCTATCACGAAAGTGTCGCTGTCATTTATTGGTAACGAGTTTGGCTCTGTAACCCAGTCATCCCAAACTCGTGTACTCCATGAAGTTGCCCTTTTAGTATTTTGTGGTATTCTTGCTTCATTCCTCGCCTGAATTTCCTTGTCGCTTACAGTAATGATCCCTCGGCCGGAATCTTCTTTATCTGTAAAAACGCCGGTCGTTGTCTGCATCCGCAAATAAAGATTCAAAGTTGTTTTCCGAAAGGCCAATTGACCTGCTGCCGCTAAAACTGCTTTGAGTAATAAACAGTTCTGGCTCTGAATCGCTCAACATTGCTGGCCTGTTCCTAGCATTCACTTCCAACAAGAACAACTAATTCGAAATGCGACTTTAAAAAATTACCATAATTGAAAGGCCGAGAAACTTGTGAATACCACTAGTGCCAGCATGGAGTGTTGAAAAACAAAAGAAAGATGAACAATAGAGGAATTTTTCTTCAGTGTATTTTTGCACCCTTGAGGAATCCTCGCCAATGTAAAAATAAGCCATTTATCGGCCTGAAGCGTGCGGTTATGTGATTCATTCCCCTCGTGTGTTGCCCTCGTGTGTTGCCCTCGTGTGTTGCCCTCGTGTGTTGCCCTCGTGTGTTGCCCTCGTGTGTTGCCCTCGTGTGTTGCCCTCGGGCTGCGCCCTCGGGCAACGCACGAGGGGAATAAATCACATAACCCCACGCTTCAGGCCGATAACCCTTACTTAACAACTCGAACGCACTCAAGAAAAGCACTCCTCGCATTTTCCGTTACGCATACAAAATTTCGAAACTCTTCTCAATAGTAAATGAATGAAAAGTTCACAACGTTATTCTGACTTAACTCTGCGAAGAAAGCAAAAGAAAGACGGAGTCCGGAAGGTAATTCAGTCGATTTTTTGGTCCCCACCCCAATTTTTACAGTGCGTTCTAACAAGAACACAGGCTACTTAATCATCAAGCTCCGCGCACCTTGCTTTAAGTTCTTCACGGACGAAATGCAGCAGCGCCTTGAAACAAAGCAGAGATTTCTAATTTCGTGTCAATTAAATTTCAACCGACTTACATCAGTAAGAATGAAACAGGCAAAAACCCTTGCGTTAAGGAATAGGCTTCAAAGAGCTCATTCATTTTCTACATTCCGTACCCAAATATTAAATTGCTAGTCTGAATAAATGGACATAGCCTAAGTAGTCATACAATCTTTCCTCTCCTGGCCAGAAGAGGAGTTTGCTTACCACACGGGGTGAGCTGACTAATTTTAGGGTTCAGCTCCCTCTCCCCCTCGCGTCAATTAAAATCGGGGAGGATTAGGGTATAGTCAGTGCGAATTCACAAGGACGCAGGCCATAAAGCAACAAATACATCACAAATAAGAGTTTGCTGAAGAAAACAAGTTTGAATGAAGGCTGACATTTTGGCAATTTACAAAAATAGGCGACGAAGTTGATGATGTGAAATGGTAACCATGTGAATATAAAAATGATTGTGATTAAAAACAGCAGTTCTACCGAGCGTCTTTCCGTGAAACACACCCCTCGTAAACCGTGACTGATTGCGAAGCTCTTCACTCGAGCCCAAACTAGTAGATACGAAATACAAATAACAAGAAAGGAATTCGATTTGCTTCCCAACTAAAAATACACAAAACTCCCTATGCGCAGGAAGTTAAAAGCCATGGAAAAGGCCGGGGCTAGAGAGCGACACACTCCTTTTGGGGCAACTTTGTGGTAAAACGAAAACAGTACTGCAGAGACGCAAACCACTACGATGGCCGACAAAGTAAAGATAGAGGCGAACCCGAACAACGAGCCCATTGCTGAGAAAGACTCAATAACAGCGTTGCCATGCGTGTTCATCCTTGATGAGACCAGGTGATATATGTACAGCGGCATCAAAACGACTCCTACCATGAAAGATAACAAACAAATAGCCTACGGGTCTGCTTACCTTTCAGTCTCGCGCGTGAACGGCGAAGAGCAAAGCGATCCGGCGGCAAAGAGTCTGGTGACGTTTGCCCTTGCGGCTACGTCGCGCTCGCTTGTTCTACAACGTGAGCCTGCTTGCGGGTTAGCTAACGAGATGAAATAATGGCTATGCCGTTTGCGGAGCTACCGTTTGCTTGTACAAAGGACTAGTAATGTCAAGATTTCCATGTTGACAATATAGATCGATGTAGACGGGATCGTATTCGGTGCACCACAGTAATAGCAAAGAAAATGCCATCTTGTACCTTTATTCAATGAAAGACACAGGGGACAAAACCAACTTGCCTACTGCTGTACTTCAAGCTAATGTTTTTGCGTTTCATGTTCGTGTGAAGATGGGAGATGATTGCACTCTGTTCCTGTTGCCTACAAGTGCTAAACCAAAATCCACCCGGCCATTGTACACTATGCCGCCTACAGTTCAAGGAATGGGTAAGTTACATCAGCTTTTCTACAACAGATCTGGTACGTACAAAATGCATGCTTTGACGATGTCCAATTTTTACTATATCGTTTTCATGGAAATATCGATTACCTTGAAAATCACATTCAAGCAAACTTCAATTCTTTTCCAAAAACTGGTGTAATTTTCATATCAATAATATCGTCAAGGAAAGGTTGGTAAAACGCCAATTTAAAATGTTAGGTATGGTCGAGAAAAAATTTGTCCCAAAAACTTAAGTGATATAATGACTTCTACGAGGCCTCTCTAATACTAAGCTATAGCTGTCGGTCGGTTGTTATTTACAGATAGAATTGAAGTCGTTTAAGTCCCAAACATCAAGACAAAAAGTACAGCCTGCCTGTGTACGTCCACTATTTCGTATAACGAGGCTGGGCAAGACTTCATCCTGCGTTGGAAACAAGATGGCGGCCGTACATTTTACTGATAATACCATGCAAACCTAACACAGCCCACTTTACTTAGCGAAAGGAAAAACATATTTTGGAATATTTGTCCCTATACTAAATACGTTGTGTATACTAGATTAACAGACGAGGACTCTTCTGTACATCATAATAAGGCTTGTTAAAATAAGGTTCTCATGAGTAAATGTGCCAGTCGCCATGTAAGAGTCAGTACACAGCTGACGAGCTTCATATACAGTTGTTCTTGTGCATGTTAGGAATAACACTTTTCGTTCAAATATTTACGTTTATTGATTCATCTTGTCTAAATTGCTTTTCTTTCCGTCACTGATCAGAAAACGTTGATGTTCAATTAAGATCAGGGTTTAGAATTGAAATTGTGGAACAAGTTACTCAGGATATCAAGGACATGCAGTTAGCTTATTGGATAAGGTGACAGTCTATCCTCAAGTTGCAAAACACTTTGACTTTCAGGAATTAAAAAGGGCCTTTGCTCAGGGAGTGAACTTTTGCCGCGAGCAGACAAAGTTAAATCAACTGCCGATTGAAGGTTTTAGAGCGGCACAGTGAGTTGAAAGATTTGTTTGTAGTTTTTTTGCTAAGTCATAGTAATATATAGAAAGAGAATGCATTCATCTCTAGTAGCATGTGACAGATGAATAGACCACTTGGCAGGCCTTGTAGGTAGATGTGAGGGAAATTAAGAGGGAAAATAATATTATACATATGTATTGTTTTATTGTTTTAAAAGTTTTATTATTAAATATTACATGAGTTTTTTTAAGAGAGATGTGTGTGTTGTAGTGGAGTGAACGTACCGCCCAACCAGCCGGGTGATATCGCGTTTATATACAGAGAGAACAAAGACTTGTCTGAGAACCAATGAGGGAGAACTGTCAAACCGGTCAGACTGGTTTTGAGACCGGTTGGATTTGTTGATTCAAAATGGCGGACATATCTTGCAGGGATCAGGTCAAACCGGTTTTAAAGAGATAATTTAAACGTAACGGAAAACATTCTTTTGGTGTATGAATAATACGA
>CM042746.1:42961837-42973048 GCA_022496165.2 Catalaphyllia jardinei | reverse complement strand
AAGGAGGTTTGTAGTGGTCCAGATAACAGATAACCAAGCTTTGATGCGACAGCGGTTGGCCCCTGTCCACGGATAACAGTATCTTCGACGATATCCCAGTAATGGTCTGCTCCAATCAGGAGAGAAATGGCGAAGTTTTCATCCGAGGTGATAGGATGGGCAAGTTTCAATCCTCTAAGATGGCGCATGTCTTGGATCTGTCGGCAGAGATGATTTTGAAGGGGTGTTGCAATTTTCTCTACCACGAGCACACGTAATGGGATGTTCTCTCCATGAGTGGTTACAACATTGATAGTGGCAACTGGTAAGTATTTGCTTGCTGATGGTTCGGCTCCAAAGGCTGATAAAGAGATCGATTCAGTCTCTGTTAGTGGTAGACCAAGTTGATTGGCTAGCGTTTCAGTAATAAATGAGCGTTGTGCCCCTTCATCAATAAGAATATTTGCCTCACAATAGACACGATCTGCGTTGACCATTGCTATAGCTGTTTTCAATAGTGAAATGCGACCACCACTGGTTGGGATGCAAGATGAAGACGAGGGATCCGTGATTGGTGCAAGGGTAGCATGAACAGATGATGCTGGCTGTTGACCAGTTACTTGAGGGTTATTGGTGGGAACCGTAGGGGTAGTAGGGGTCCCTCCTGACATGTTTTCACCTGGACAGAGACTTGTATGATGTTTTCCCCTACATTTGTGGCAACGGTACTTTGACTGGCAAGTGGTAGACTTGTGGTTTCCCAGACAGTTGAAACAAAGTCTGTCCCTCTTAATTATTGACCACCTTTGCTGACAATCAGTAACCACATTACAATGAAATGATGGATGGGGGCCTTTGCAGTAGGTACACTTCCTTTTAGCAGGTGTGTTAGACTTTGGGAGGTGTGGCTGTCTTTCTTGTGTCTGGGTGAGAAATTGGCTTGTGACTGTTGTGGAGGTTCCATGTTGCGATGTGTTCGGTGTATTAACATTGATACCAGCCTCTAAGATTCTAATTTCCTTAAGAATGGCTTCTCTTAGCTGTTGAAATTTCCATTCCAGACTATCATGTTCACGGGTTAGGTTTTGTCTTAGTTCATGGGGTAGTTTTCCTAAAACAATTGGGACGAGCAAATCCCCGTAGGTTTCGTGAGATTTTCCCAGTGACCCCAAACCTCTCACATGGTTTACCATAGAGTCATAGAATAATTGCAAGTTTGATAATTGATAACCAGGGCTTGGAAGATCCAGTAGGGCTTGCATGTGTGCATTAATTATTTTGCTGGGCTGGCCAAAACGCCTCTTGAGAAGATTAACAGCTTGCTCGTAATTGTTGTTAGTAAGGGGGGAGCCAGCTATAGCCCTCGATGCATCCCCCACTAGTTGGGCCTGGAGATAACTGAACTTTTGTACCCCACTAAGATTTGAGTTGGAGTGGACTGAAGCTTCAAATGAGTCCCAAAATGTACACCAGTGAAGAGAATTCCCCGTAAATGTTGGAAGATTCAATTTGGGGAGGCGACTACCATGGTTAGAAGAACTGGCCTGGTTACTTGATAGGGCTTGCAGAGGGTTTGATGTGTTTGCCAGTTGGACTTGAGTAGGTGGTTGTGCACCCGAGGGAACTTGAGGGATTTGAGGGGTTCCACTAGCGGTCGTGTCACTAAGAATTCCTTGAGGCGCTGAGGTCCCTGTAGAACTAGAGTCTGATAAGGTCCCGAAGGGGGGTTGTGCATTTTCCGAGTCGAGTACTACAACTGGGGGCGTTCCCTGGTTAGATGTATTAGACTGAGAAGTACTCGGAGGAGATTTCTTAACAGATAATGACTGGTGAATAAAGTTACTTATCTGTGAAGAGGTCTCATCGATTTCTTCTTGGATAACTTCTGTGTCGAAGATCTCCTTCTCAAGTTCAGCTGGATCTTCAAGTATGGCGGCGATTTTTTGATCTAATTCCTTGAGAATTGACTTCTTTCTGGCCAGCTGCTCCAGTATGTTGTTCAGAGATACAAAGTCAAGTTCACTTGGCGTTTCCTTGGCCATTATTGTTGGCGCCTTCTTTCGCGTTTGCGTTAGATGAGCTCGGTAGCCCGCTCGAGATGCTTGAAGTTTCGCGAGATTCTCTGCCATATCCTGGTCCCGGCACCAAATAATGTCGCGAAGACAAGAGTCGTAATCAAAGAGTGTAAGCAGAGATGTCAAGAATAATAGTGTAATGCGTCAACCCGTAGAGATTACACCGAATAAAGAACGAGAACAACAGTAATGGCGGTCAAACGCTTCGCATGAGAGAAAAAACTAACCATGTGCTCTACATACGGGACTTATACTAAATGTCACGTCCGCTGACCGCAATGTGCGACTACATATTGACAGCATGAAAACGATTCTATGAGTTAACTCTGTTCATAGTAGTTATTATGAGTAAAGTCTACTCGACATCGGTAAGAGATTTCTCCACAGCGATCGAACAGAAGAAGATTTGAGAAGAGAGTATCTGAACAGTGTGATTCCAGTTATTTGCCCGTCGGTAGGCCTGATCGAAGACCAGATTAAGGAAGGACAACCTCTCGGTTTGACCTGTGCTTCGCTACAAGATGCAAATGACCTTTTTAGCGACA
This sequence comes from Catalaphyllia jardinei, assembly GCA_022496165.2. Lineage (NCBI taxonomy): Eukaryota > Metazoa > Cnidaria > Anthozoa > Scleractinia > Caryophylliidae > Catalaphyllia > Catalaphyllia jardinei. The sequence continues at coordinate 42,970,449 of CM042746.1, read as the reverse complement.
ATCCTTTGCCACAACTTCTGTTTGCATCAGCAGAGATGGCACCCGATAATGACTTCAGGATCCTCAAAGACATATCTTCAAAGGTTCCCCCAACAAGTTGAATTGATAGTCGTAGACGAATCACACACACTGTGGAGATCTGGACGGGCAAAAATGGTCGGTAGAAACGCAAGATTTCGCTTTTAGCATGAAGAATAATTTTGAACACGCGGTCGCGTGCAGCGAAGCAGACGAAGCACGTCTGCGAAATTCTCACATTGTTTTTTCTTTTAAAGATCTTTCTTCACCACAGCTTGAATGAAAATTTATTGATATTGTACTCTTTTTCACATTTCTTTCATCTGGTTCCCTGTATTTGGGAATTTTAGGTTTTAAAATAGAACTTTATTTTTGCACACTGGATTTCTGCATATTTAATTTGCGACAACCATCGCGGTTTGTTTGTTTATTTTATTCGCTTCATTCAAATAAATTCTTTGGAGTACAGTTGAAATAAGACTGATCTCAAAGTAATTAGGGTTCATCTTTCTTTTGCAGCGCTGTAATATATTTCGTCGTGCGGCGAAGAGATTATTTGCTTTCTTCTTATCAAATTGGTTTTCACATGTTTCTTTTGCTTTCATCATTCGTTGTTTCCCAAATGCTAGCGGTTATAGTACAAGAATGGAAATTGTACGTGGTTTCGATTTGTCCCCAAAGTCAATAGTTAAAAGTTAACTCATCGTGCCATCCGTGAAGTTTGACCATTCTCCGCGAAAGTCTCCACGTGCAATGGGTTGCAATGTTTGTTTACATTTTGCTTCGCTCCTATTGGATAGTTATCTGACACATGTGAAGTGCCGACTTGACACCCCGCGAAGGGCGGAATTCAAAAATCAATAACTCGCATGCAGGCTCACTTTTCCTCGCCTCATTCTTCTCGCCGGCTTCGCCGGTTCTTGGTTGCCTTTATCACCTTTGACCACGCTACCCTACCCCAACAAGTGAGCCTGCTCGTAGGCTATATAAGAACCAACACTCTTATTTGTCTTATGCTGTTCTAACTTGCGCATAAGCATAAGCATAAGGACAAGAAAAAACATACATGTTCGTTTTTCTTATGCTTATGCTTATGCGTAAGTGAGGATAAAACAAATAAGCGGCTTCGTTCTTCTTATGTTTCTGCTTATGCTTACGCTTATGTCGTGGGTGTTCCCACTTTTATCCTTATATTACGCTTTTGCGCTAATTAGAACCAGCCTTTAAGAAAAGACATTCTTCTACCAAGAGACATTCTTCTACTGAGGTAAGGCATTCGTTTACCCAGGAAAGACATTCGTCTACCAAGGAAAGACATTCGTCTTCCAAGGAAAGACATTCATCAACCAAAAAAAGACATTCTACCGAAAAATAGACCTTCTTCTACCAAGAAAAGACATTCTTCGACCAACAAAAGGCATTCTTCTACTAAGGAAAGACATTCCTCTACCAAAAAAGACATTCATCTACCAAGAAAAGACGTTCTTCTATCAAGAAAAGGCATTCTTCTTCCAAGAAAAAACATTATTCTACCAAGAAAAGACATGTTTGTACCAAGAAAAGACATTGCTTTACGAAGAAAGGCATTCTTCTACCAAGGAAAGACATTTTTCTACCAACCAAAGACATTCGTCTACCAAGAAAAGACATTCTGGTATCAAGGAAAGACATTCTTCTACGGAGGAAAGACATTCTTGTATTAAGAAAAGACATTCTTCTACCGAGTTAAGATATTCTTCTACCAAGAAAAGACATTCTTCTACGAAGGAAAGACATTTTTCTACCAAGAAAAGACATTCTTCTGCGAAGGAAAGACATTCTTCTAACAAGAAAAGACATTCTTGTTCTTTATAAAAGTTATGTAAGCCAATCAGATGTCAGCATTTTCGATCCAAAAGGTCAATAAGTTGAGCTTGTGTTTGTTCGAAGGCGTTTTTAACTGCATTTTACGCCTAAACGGCTAGTGGAACGCATACAAATGTTGTGGGCGACAATCCGCTCATGATTTGGAGTTTCCTTGGTACAGGAAAAGACTAAAAGCCTTGTATGAGCTTTTAAATGTGCCCTAAACAATTAAGTATTGTGTGCATAAAAATGATTATTGATCATTCTTCTACCAAGATAAGACATTCTTCTTCGAAGAAAGACATTCTTCTACCAAGATAAGACGTTCATCTACCAAGAAAAGACATCCTTCTTCGCAGAAAGACATTCTTCTACCAAGAAAAGAGATTCTTCTACGAAGGAAAGGCGTTATTGTTCCAAGAAAAGACATTCTTCTACCAAGGAAAGACATTCTTCTTTGAAGAAAGACATTCTTCTCCCAAGATAAGACCTTCTACCAAGAAAATAAATTATTCTATCAAGAGAAGACATTCTTCTACCAAGGAAAGACATTCTTTTACCAAGGAAAGACATTATTCTACCAAGAAAAGACATCTTCTTCCAAGGAAAGACCTGCCGAGAAAAGCATTCCTCTAATTAAAAAAAAATTCTTCTGAAATACCTTTTCGTCTAAGAAAAGACATTCTTCTACTGAGGTAAGGCATTCGTTTACCAAGGAAACACATTCGTCTACCAAGGAAAGACATTCGTCTTCCAAGGAAAGATATTCATCAACCAAAAAAAGACATTCTACCGAAAAATAGACCTTCTTCTACCAAGAAAAGACATTCTTCGACCAACAAAAGGCATTCTTCTACCAAGGAAAGACCTGCCGAGAAAAGCATTCCTCTAATTAAAAAAAAATTCTTCTGAAATACCTTTTCGTCTAAGAAAAGACTTCCCTTTTTTCAAGCAGGAACCTTTTCCGTTTAAAAGGATTAAGAGAGGAAGTTCAGTCACATTACTCGTGTTGAATCCTTGTCTTGAAATATGCAATGAATGTATAACTTGCCTACAATTACTGTACATAAATCTTAATCCAACCAACCTGTTTTAATCCCATTTAGAATGATGTAACACAACTGAAAGATTTAACAGCAGAAGTCCAGACCAAAGTTTTTGAGTTGCAGAAGAGTCCATACTCAAGTGGAACGCAATCGAAATCTAAACCTGATTGAATGAGGTACAACAGTAAAGTTAACTTGCCAAACAGAAACTCTCAGAGACTGACAGTATTTTGATAACCGCCATTTTGGATTAGCAAAACGGGACCCTTCGTGGCTCAACACTTGCTAAGTAGTCTTGACGTTTTTCTAATCTCGTTTTGAAAACCAGCGAGAAGTTGAAGTTTCGGTAAATGGTCTGTCTACACTGTTGTTTTGTAACCGTGTTCACAAACCCGAGATTTTCAGTTTTTGATGAACCTTTCCTCTCTGTCTTCGCAGGTACGACTGTGCTGTCAAACTTTACGAGAAGCTGAAACAAAGTAAGGACCTCTAGAAAAATTTGTGTTTGGTTTAGCATCTTTCTTGAGCTGGGCAGTGCAATTTGTCAATATTGTTGCAAGCTAAATTCTTCATTCTGAATGAAACATCAAAACTCCCAAATCTTTATCTGCTTGAATGAAGTCGATCAATCGTACATATTTGTACAATTGGACTCTCTTTGGCAATGGCCCTTAGGACTTCCGTCATACCACCTGCATGTCCCTGCGCGCTATTTCCTTTGAAAGCCATAACAAAAAATGGTTCTGTATCCATGCCGCAACTCAGAACCCTACTAGAAACGCTGCCGCCCCGAGAAAACCTTGTTGTCTTCAATATTAGTGATGAAAGTGAACATTCTGTTAGCGCCATTTACTATCCGGGTTTCATAATGAAAGGAACTTGTGTTTTGAAGGCGACGACCTGCGGACAGTCAACCAATGGCTACAGTTATCTTACAGATCCTTGCACAAAGAGAGAAACTCCACAAGGATATTTTTACTCAGTTACGGTAATGTACGTACTTTTGGAAACGTATACTTGTGACATAGTAGAAAATTAGTTACTGAGTGACAATAAACAGCAGTGCACTTGAGTCAAAATTGTCCACTCGAGAATCGACTCGGAGTCCATGTTAGCTTGTTTGTTAGGAAACTTGATGTCTTTCAGTGCAGATTGAGATATAATGATTGATTATTTAGTACGATAGAGAAGTGCAGGTTAGGGCTAGGACAATATCGTTTGTTTTGGCACCTCATGGTGCTTCTGTACCCCCCCCCCCCCCCTCCCCATGAATATATATGGCTCCTGGTTCCAGTGAATTGTAACCAGGGACAAATACTAGGCGGAAGAGGAGAGGGAGTGGGAAGTCATTCCGATAGAATAGCATCGCATTTAGAGAGAGTAGAATTGCTCCTAGTCGCTTTATGTTTCAGAAACCGGAGCGACTAAGCAATGGAAAGCGCTTTAACTATTCATGTTCTTATGCTGTACATCTGATGTGACATGACTTATAGAGTTTCATTTCTGTTTCTTGTCACTGAATTTCTTGTTAGTGAAGTGATGTCCCGCAGAAGAGAGATCCGCGAACTCGTGTATCGTGTTATACAAGTCAAGGAGTGAAACTTATCGCCAGAGCAGATGAGCTTACAGAAGGTAGTTCATGTAAACACAACTGGTACGGAGCAACCAGGAAGGCAATTTTAATGAGTGTTATAATTTGTGCGAAGCAGCTGTTTGACATGACCTTTGAATCCTGGTAAAAGTTTGTGAAAAGTCATCAAACCAACCAAATTAGAAATAGATGGTCTTCACCTTTATATTTCGCCTGGGTTTTTTGTACTTCTAGCGTTTATAGATAAGAAGACTCGAAACTGGGAATTTTGAGCAAATCTTCCGAACGAATTTTCCGGAAATTTACTGATGACTTTTTTCATGTTAATTTTGTACCTTGATTTTGCCAAGGCTTTCGACACAGTTGATCACGCCATTCTAAGCTAAAATAGTACATTATAGAAAAACCATGGTACTTATTTGCCTGATAAGGAAATTTCCAGTTTGTTTGGCGGTATAATATTATGATTGAATAAAACTGTTGTATGAATTTTGTTACAATTTTCGTTCTTTATCAAGACTTGCAATAATATCTCGAAATAGATCTTTCGACTTAATTAGAGAGTAATATGAATGGTGTACCCACCCTCCTGTTATCCTAAGGAACTCTTGGTGATCCAATATATAAAAAGGAAATTCAGAGAGCACATTATTATGATGTATACTTATAGGCATGTGTCAATAATATTAAAGATCGCTAAAGTAAATACGACTAGCATAAATGTTCAATTGTTCGCTACATGGGTTTTATTCGAGACACAACTCTGTTACAAGAAAATACCGAGAGAATATTCTTTAGTTCGAGATTTTAACTTTGTTATACTTTACGAAGTTTCTCCTAGCGTTTTACTAAGGTGTACTCGAACAGATAAGTAGTTTAGTACGCTCATAGGGGCAGTAACTAATCAGGGCCCGAGAAAGACAACACGCTATTGTTTCGAGGCTCCTGATTGGCCCCTATGAGCGTCCTATACTACTCAGATACATTCGTAAACAACAGAAACAAATTCTCAAACCTTTCTGCTCTTGTTGCTTAGACGTTTATACGCTAGGATCCTACTTGGTTCACGATCACGTCTAAAAATACGATGACGCTTGAAGAGTTGATAGCCCCTGTTGACAGCTCCTTTGGTATAACATGATTCTTGATAAATTCACTCAAAATGTTCGCTCGTAAATTGATCTCTCTTAAGCCTTGCAGAGCGACCCGTTCCGAAAACGCCTGACGTCCTTTAGAGTTGGTCCACCGCGAACGCTGTGTTCGTTTGTATGTGATTTCACTGCCCTAGAAATCATGGAATCCGAGCTTACTTTTCACGACGACAACTTCTGTAAATTCCATGTGCCGTACGCATTCACAAGTGACGCATGCACTCTAGTGACCAGACGGCGCGATTTGTGAACCAACTTATTACCGAGCTTTTTAATGAAACTCATTTGCGCTTACAAGAACAATACGCGATATCTAACCTGAGCGACTTCAGTGGAAACTCGGTCATATTCCAGAAAAGTCACTGACAAATTACTTTGCACTACCTAAGGTTTAGCAAATTAGTCAGTTGAGTCACACAATCCGAGGTTTACGCTATCCAAGCTTTTTTTTAGAACGGTTTGGGTTTTATCCCAACAGTGACATAAACGCTGCGATGCTCTTGTTTACTGACTTCAGCAAAAGTTTAATTTTCCTTCAAATCTCTGAACCCGCTTTGATGAAACGACCAAAGAATTCACTTCAGTTGCCAAAAAGAAATACTTGCAATAAAACAAAAAGATCGAAGATATATTTTATACACAATAAAGAAAACAATATCTATAACAATGTCCCTGTATCAATATTTCAACAGCTTTTGGTAAAGGAAATATATTTTACACACAATAAAAAATAATATCCGTTATGTTTTACGCGCATTACATTCTCGTCCCCAGAGGCCGCGCTCCTTTTGGTCAGCACCAAGAATCGCGACCTCTGGCCAGGTCCAACGACATTCTGGATTTGAAAGACTTTGTAAACACAATAGATTGAGACCAGAACCAATCAGATTTGTCAGACTTGTCTCTGAGCATGCGCAGAGTGACGGGAAGTCCGTGAATCGCAGACTTCAGGTGTTTGACCTGGCCAGAGGTCGCGATTCTTGGTGCTGACCAAAGGAGCGCGACCTCTGGGGACGAGAATGCGCGTATTAGTGTCTCAACAGCTTTTGGCGGATAAAGATTACAAGTTGCGCGATTCAAAGTCCCGATCAGGAATTGGCCCAGGCGAGGTCTGCGTATCTGTTTTCAGTTGATGTTCACGGAAATGCTCCTCCGTTAAACTGACGAAACTGCTTGTTAGATGTTTAAATGCTCCTTGAAAATCGTTTTACATTAACTTGCCGTTCGAACGACTTTTTAATACTGTTTGTGACATTCTGAAAGCTCATACGCAATCACGCTGTTACTCCACACTTATTGGATGATGCTAAAGAATGCATCGCATCAGGGTGGAACAGATCAGACAGCGTGACTGCGGATGAGTTCAGTTCAGAATGGCCCACGAAATCCCGGCCGCGGATGCTGGTGGCTTCGAAAGCTGAATTTCTCGAAAATTATTTGGCGGTCAGCACATAGATTTTAAATGGATCTTCGATTGAATGCCACGAGGAGAAGTATCAACTTTTCAGTTTATCTTGTGTTCGATTTGGAAGCCGAGCGATTCAAATTTTTGGGTGTAAATCTGCTTAGCGCTGGAGGAGTCCGGAAAATGAGCATTCCACTTTTGACTCCTTCTCATAACTTGTAGTAAGAGTCAACGCAAAACCCACCAAATCGCTCAAATCCGCCATTTTGAGCCGCAAAAGTTTTGTAACGAGTAAACAATTTAAGTGGAAAGCATAATTTAAAATTCTTCGGAAAGGTTGGGAGTTAGTTTAGACAAAACGTACGCAGAATTACGTAGCATGCAAATGACGACTGTCTTTAATCTCGCATGTAAACAAAAACCTATTATAACATAGCGCGCGCTCTAGTCCTATCTAAATCCTATTGAGCCATCATGAACAAAATCTTTTTGTTATACCTCCGAACTCAAATACGTCTCCTGATTGGAGGAGAACGTTTCACGTGCCATTGGTCAAAACTCAATGACGCCCTAGGGCGAACAAAACTCAATGAGGCCCTAGGGAAACAACACCTTGAACTTTGGACTCGCATGTGATCACGTTGTGCAACTTGAAACCGCGGGAAATTTGTGTACCGGTCGGCCTGATGTAAAAAGCCGTTGAAGTAGGACGTTTCTCATTAGATACGGCATTCATTATTCAAGAAAAGGAACTTATAGTCGCAAAAACATATCATGCAGATTAACAAAAGAAAAAATTTGAACGTTTTGTGTCTCCAAGCTTGTGGTTTGGTGCCAAAAATGGGTTGCCCACGTTTGTCAACTCGCTCGTCGATCGTGGTCGCCAGGTAGAAAAGTGTTTGTGTAATTTGCAACAAAATATACTGTTCCTGATAAAATCAAACTCAAAATGCTTGAGTTAAGTGTTAGAAGAGGCCAAAGCAACTTTAGTACTGTCTATATTTTTTGTTAGCTGCGAAGAAAAAGACTGTTATCTGATTTTTCGATAGAACAGGTTGGTTTTTTTGCGAGCGCAGCCAGTGTATGCAATGGCCTCAAGCAAATAATTTTTTTCGGAACTTTTTCTATTTTGAGTCGGGAGGTATAACAAAACACTTAATAACTGGCCCCTCGACCTCAATGTTCCCCTCGACCTCAATGTTCCCCTGGGCTTCGCCTCGGGGAACATTGAGGGTCTCGGGGAAACAAAACTCACTGTTTCCCTTGTGGCCAGTCATTAAGTGCTTAATTAATGTACGCACGGCCGTGCTCAAAAAAATGATGTGTGCAATGACGTGTGCAGTTTCATTTCGGCAGCAAAATTTCCGTGGCGTTTTGTGCAAGTTCCTTTGTTTAATTAAGTTTCGGCAATGTGAAGATAATTCAGAACAATGCTAACCCTACTTCGAGCCTTTGACTTTTGCCTGGCAAAATGTTCACTTTGATATGAGTATTTTTGACTTCGCTTGTCTACATTTTCATTGAGTATTTGTACTTTGTTTGGCTACGTTTTCATT
>CM042746.1:42949682-42954682 GCA_022496165.2 Catalaphyllia jardinei | reverse complement strand
GGGTAGTTGCAGGCTCCCAGTGATGGGCATAAAAAAAGTTAGGGGGTGGTGCAACTTCTGAAGCTTTCTTTATAACAACATGAACTCTTAGTAGATAAATACAACTTTTAAAGCGATTATTTTTGACTTATCAAACGTATGCAAATTAGGTCACGTGACTTGATACGGCAGAGAAAAACCGCGGATAATCTTAAGGTAAAAATGGAAACAGTTTGCAAAAGAATGTTTCAACTGAACTGGTAGAGGACGCGTCCTAAAGCAATGGAATTATGCTTGAAAACTGTTAAACATTTCGTTGATTTTGGAAATAAATGGTTTCTTCTGCTTGTACCCAGCCCCCCGGTAAAAGTGATTGCCTTTTTAAAAGTTTATTTTTAACTATCCTAACTTTTCCAAGCGCTGGCGTTAAAATCATGAAACAAACACCAAAGTTTAAGGAAATAAGGTGTTCCCATTTGACACAATAGATTTTTAGGTGTAAAGAGGTCACGTGGCCTAATTTGCATATTTCTGACGCCAAATTGACAAAAATTGACACCTTTTTAACCTGACAAAGTTTAATGCTGCGACAACTGAAGCCTCAAAAGATAGACTACCCCCTAACTTTTCGGATGAATAGCTGGAGGCTCTTGCCTTAATTTACTTGAGCGGGCTGGTACACCACAAACTAATAAACTGTATGTTGCATCTGCTCTTGTTCTAGATATCCACTTTTTCAGCTTACAATTACGCCAATCCGATCAAACTTTGCTCCAATTATAACAATTTTAAATTATTTGAAATATATTGGAATTATTGCCTTGTTGGTGCTTGTAACACCTGTCTCCAGTGTTTCGCTGTTACCTCAGTGATCGACAGCAAGTCATAAAGATAAACTCTACGTTGTTTGAACCCCTGCCATTATGTAGTGGTGTCCCTCAAGGTAGCATCCTGGGCCCACTTCTTTTTAGCATCTATGTAAATGATCTTCCTGCTGTTCCACGGAAATGCATTTCGCATAGCTATGTAGATGATACCAAGCTTCAAATCTAATTTAAGCTTCAGAACAAAGATATTGCGGTGGCGGAAATGAATGAAGATTTACGTTAAGTGCCCAACAGGTGCTTCAGAAACTATTTACTGCTAAATCCCGATAAATCCAAAGTTATGATGTTTGGTACCAGAAAAATACTACCCAAGCTTCAAGATATCACCCTATCTCTATTAGGGGAAAGACTTATTACCTAGTAAAACTGCAAAGGACCTGGGAGTGTTCTTGGACCCTCACTTATCGTACAAAGACCTCATTATCATAACTGTTTCGTTACGCATGTCTTCCCTCGGGCAGATTAACCACGTTAAACATGCATTGGACAGAAGGACCCTTCTCATGGTTAACAATTATTCACCGAAGTGGAGGTGAATAGTGGTGGATATTTACCAAGCCGCGAAGCGGTGAGGTAAATATCCACCACTTCACCGACACTGAGGTAAATAATTGTTTTAGTATATACCACAGAAGCTGAATAACTAGCGGCCCAAAACCTAACTTTATTTGTGACAATGCATCGAAAAGAGCTATTTTGCTTTTCTTCGGCTGCTCGGAGGTGAATAGTACTTGGCTAATCACCTCCGAGCTAGCCAATCAGCGCGCGCGAAAAGTACTATTCACTTGTGTGGTATATACTAATTAATATATAGATTTAGGCTAGCCTAAAAGCGTAGGTCCTTGGCCACGTTTTTAAGAACCCGATTAGCTAACCCAGGAAGGGTACAATTTTGATTTGAGTTCTGTACCTTTGCAGTGAGGTTTTTTGTTTTGAGTTTTCTCAACACAAAACAAAGCAGGAAAAAACATTTGTATAAATAAAACGTTATAATTCGGATAAATTTTAATCCTAGGCTAGCGTTAGCTAGCTTCCGAACAATCCTGAACTGTTTTCAACAAGTAAACCTGACATGAGCCCGCGATCCAATGGAAAACCAGCATTTGGTCAGCTGGTCAAAAAAACACGTGACCTCGATGAGTTGTAGACTTGAGCCCTGCGATATGGTCACGTGATACTAGTCAGCAGATACCTTGTTTTGACAGGTGTCAATTGCTTATAACATGGATGTCCAATATCAAAAAGGTACACAGTAAACCAAGGCTGCATGTCTCTATCAACCTGTTATTTGGAGTATGGCCGCCATGTTGCGCGACTCCGTCGCCGCCGCAGTTGACAGAACGCAAAATGGGGGAAGCTATTTTGCGAGCCTGCGAGCCCGAGCCTCGAGCCGCGAGCCGCGAGCCGCAAGCCTCTTTTTGCGAGCCCCGAAAAATTCCCGCCAAAAAAATAAAAAAATGGGCATAATGCCCTAATATGGTAGTTATGACATGCGGGGTCGACCTCCCGAGGAAAATGAAATCCGATGAAACCGGGCTAACCAAGAGTAATCAAACTCTTACCAGTTTATATTCCTTTTCCGAATTCGCTGCAGAAGTGAGGAGAGGTACGGCAAAAATGGAACAGTCAGCAAATTTTGGTTGACCAAAATAAATTGCACCACCTCCAGAGGTGTTCCCGAAAATTCTGGTCGGAAGAAACCTACCGAAATCCGAGGTTTTCATGTGTCGATGCACTGTAGCATGGCAAGTGAGGTCATGGAGAGTTCCCTCTCCGTCTTTTTTTAACCTATTTCAATCAAGTATGCTTTTGAATTACCAGATTTTGGTACTGAAACTGCAAGCGAAGTAATTGGAGTGTCGTGACAGCGTGACATTTCAGGGATTCGTAACAATTGCAATCGGAGAAATGAGTGATAGTGGAATGGTTTTATCGAGTGAACACAGAAAATAGGACGCGTTCTAACCCTGGAGGAGAATTAAACAAGTTCTTGTCGAGTACAAGTGAGTCGTGAGTGTGCGAATTAAGGTGTACCCCGCAAGTTTGGTACAGAGGTTACCTGAACTTTTGCTCTGAATCTTCATTAGTTTGAGCGCAGTAAATTATGCCGACTTTTACTGGGCCGGGCAGATGTGTTAAATACTTTTGAATTGCTCGAAATAAGCAGTCATCCAGTCCTTCGAATTTAAGAGCCTGGTTTCCCAAGGGACAAAACAACGAACAACTGGGAGTCCCGGGAGACAAAAAACTAAATTACGAATCTTTCGTTGCGGTGCTTGGTTAATGTTTTCGATGTCATCTTACCTAAACTTCGCCTCACTTGAACGTTTATATTTTGTTGTTAGCCTATTTTACACAATCAGCATTTTCATACGGAAATGTGCGAGGGAAACTCAAAATTTCATTCATATCTGAAACTGTAAACTGACCTTTAAAATCCGTTCGATGAAATTAAATTTGATACAAACAGAGACATTACTTGCGCGAAATTTAACACTCGAAAGAAAATCGAAAACTTTTGTTCTTTCAGCTAAGTGCAGCATTTACTAGTTAAACAGTAACGTTAAATTAAAAAGAAAAAAAAAGAAAAAAAAAACAGAAAAGAAAACGCAGTGGCTCGCAAAGTAGGCTCGCGGCTCCGGCTCCGGCTCGCAGGCTCGCACATTAGTCTCGCAGCCATTGTCGTCGTGCGTACGCGCCCAGGAACAATACCGCTGCCCATGATAACCATGAGAAAATCAATACATGGGTTTCTTTTTCCTATATAGTTATGGGGCTCCGCTTGGCGGCCCTTCGGGCCGCCAGAGATCCGCTATGAATACCTTAGTGTTTAGCGAATTGTTTTATTTTTCAAACGCGTGGGCCAACTGCTCGAAGGTAAATATCGACAAACTACAATCGGTACAAAACTTTGGGTGTAGAATAGTAAGTGGAATTCGGAAATATGATCATGTTATATCCAGTCAGCTCTACTATCAAACGGTGTGACGTAAATACATACACAACCAGGTGTTTCCAATTATTAAATGTCCCTTTTTTTAAATTAAAACTGTTTCTGCACAGAGAACGTTTTATTAGTGAACTTTCAGCATCTGGAATTCCTTGGAATCAATTTTGAAACTGTCTAGTAACGAATCAATCTTTAAGAAGAGTTTAAGGAGGAAACTTCTCAGGGATTTTTTTTTTGGATCTAATTGATATAGTGATGAGTTAGTTATTCTTTAATTTTTTTAATATTATAATTAATTTGTATAATTGTAAATTATAGCGGAGCTCCGGCAGCCCGAGGGTCCCCCAAGCAGAGCTCCATACCCATCCCATATATGTAAAGTAAAGGAAACCATGAACCGATTTTGTCATGGTTATCATGGCTAGCGGTATTGCTCGTAAGCGCGTACGCACGACAGCGACGACCAGGGCGCTTATACGTAGGGCAGTGAAACCAGCGGGTCCGAGCAAAACGGTGTGATGCAGTAGACTGGGGTCTACTAAGACGAGTAGATTCTACTTACTTATACTCGAACTTAGATTACTAAAGAAATTACACGAAACTCCCTTCTATGTGAATCAGTAACCTTCTTGTGCATATTTTGTTGTGAGGCAATGGGAAAAGGTGACTTTTTCAGGGTTGACAACAGGACTTTAAATTTCGCGCTGTGAATGAGTAACATCTTCTCGCGCTGGCTCTCGCGCCAGTTGTACGCGTAAGCTTTTGACTTATCGATAAATGTTATGCAAGAAAGCTCTCTTCTCTGGTGTCGAGTTAATTTGTGAGTTTCTCAGAACAATGCTTGACCATAACCAAATTCTGTTGTCGATAGTTTCTTATTCGTTCTAGCTGTTCGGCGAAGTTGCAGAAGTTTTAAATTTGTTTTAGTTTCATCATATTTGTTTTTGTTTTCTTTCCTCTTTATGATGTGTATGCTATAAATTTCCCAATATGTATGATATTCTTATGCTCTTTTTTACATGGTAAAGCGCTTATCCATTATTATTTATTAACAACTATTCACCGAAGTGGAGGTGGCTAGCGGTGGATATTTACCGAGCCGCGCAGCGGTGAGGTAAATATCCACCGCTAACCACCGTCACTGTGGTGAAAAGTGGTTTTAGTATATACTAAAATAGTGAGAT
>CM042746.1:42907808-42922808 GCA_022496165.2 Catalaphyllia jardinei | reverse complement strand
AATAAAAAAATATATTATCTAACACGTGAAAATAGCTAGCTAACTGAAAATAACCATTTTACAAAATCTACGAATTAGGTCATTACAGACACCCAAACAATAAAAAAAATGTAACACCAGGTTCACAAGGACTGTTCAACACTTACTAGAAAACCTTTCGCGATGAGATTATCGGGTGTGCATGGGAGATGCTTTACTAATCGAATAAGGATAGAGATCGAAAAAATAACCAGCCAGCTGTCAGTGATTGCTGTATAAGGACCGTGACTAAAAGTACTAGAAGTCTTAAACGTCCAAACTTATATTAAATAACCAAGCATAGAAAATAGTACTATAGTATCATAATTTTAGCATTTTAGTACTTAGCTTTAATACTTAGCTAACAATTTGTAACATATTGTATAGATTTTTTATCTACTTAACTATTGTGTCTATTTTTTTATCAAACTTTAGGTGTCCCCTATTAGTAGAGGGCCTGCCCCTTGGCTAGCTTCTTCTTGACACATAAAAAAAGTTTCTATCTATCTATTTGTACTTACACATCGGTTCCCGCTTGCACTCTTACCAACCAAGGATAGCTTAAAACGTAATTCGCCTATAAACGCGTACATGTACTGTGCTGGCTAAACTGAAACTTGAACTACTAGCGGGAACGTGCCTTCAACGCTATCTATATAAGTCCAGATGTAAAAGCAAATGAAGTTATTGCTAAGTAACGAGTTGGCGAATCAGAAAGAATCAAGCAAAGCAGAATGGGTCTTCATTTTTTTGCAGAAATATAGATGTAACTTTGAAGTGCTTGTGATAAGACTGAGTATAATCAAAGCAGTCATTGTTTTATTCCCTGGGAATAAGATGAATCTCACAGAGTGACTCAATATGCCTGTCTCCATCATCAAACTGCACATCAAACTTTTGATTGACAGTATCAATATTGGTCCCATGTCCAGGATAGAATCGAGGTCGATTAGGCCAGAATCCGATCACACGTTCATTCAGAAGGATTTCTGACACTTTTGGTATGACATCAAGGATAACTGCAGTCCTGTTTCGCTTATCCAGTGTTATAGTGTCTCCATCATCATAGTCAACAAACACATTCCTGTCACTTGCCCTGGTGATGAAACCACGGTAATACAACCCATTTGTCCACCGGGCAAACACTCTGGCACCAATGACATGTAGGATTGTATGCTCAGGGAACAGCCTAACTTTATCTACAGGGATACATATACCTCCACATTGAACGCACACAACTCCAACATTACCATCACAATTAGTGGTGTTGACAAAGGCAATGTGATAAAAAGGGCTTTCACATGAAATAATCACATGACTGTTCCTTTTTAATGTGGTAAGATCAGGCAGTTTGTCTGGGATGACTGCAGAAATATCTGCTGTAGAGTGTGTGAATGCACCTCCATAATCTAACAAGATATGTAGCCGGCCATTTTCCATTGCTTTGACTATACCAGGGAAATATAAGTTGTCAGCTGTGCGAGCAAGGACATGATCATTGACCTCATATGAAGTGAGAGGCAGCTCAAGCTCACCTGGAAAGACATATCACCTCCATGCATGTAAACTGTAGACTCAGATGTGTTAAAACGAAGGCGGCAGATACCCCAGCGAGGTATCCATATGATCCAGCTGGAGATTCTGAATACACTCCACTTACACCCTCACCACAAGGGCCATAAGTTGTTGCATGCCCTTTGACATCTTGCTTGTTAGTGTAAAACATCATCTGATCTATCCCCTGCCACCTCATTTGAATGTCAGCTTTAGCAATCTATTCATTCTCCTGTAGATGGAATTCATACTTCTGCCCGATCTTTGTACCAACAAATAGTTTCCTGGGATAACCATGACTGTAAAAGACTTTCACTCCTCTCAGCAATGTTCTCTCACCCTGGTGCTCTACCCACATTTTCATGCCCTTGACATAACGGCTTTCGTCATTGGCTGCTTCTGTAGGTATAAATTCCACATGTCTGCAGTACCCCAAGGGACATCCCTTGATGACCACAGACCTAGCAAACTTCCTAGTGCTAACCCAGCTTTCTCTATCACTTGATTCATCCCTGATTTTGTTCAATTCCCTGTCACAAAAGCTTCCAAAGAGACTATGACTTGCCATCGTTTGGAAGTAACCATTAAGTTATTGTTTCAGGTGGAAGTCTGATAAGAGACACAAGCTCATGCAGACATGGAACTCGGCCAGCTGGGTGATGTTCAACAAACATCAGTGCCGCTTGTAATAAAATTTTTTCCCTCTCGTCTTCGCAAGGAATAAGATCTTCAGCCACAACACAGATCTCCTTGCCCCCTAGTAGGGAGGGAGGCAGCGTGGCCGAGTGGTTAGAGCGGTGGATTTGAAATCCGTAGTTCGCGGGTTCAAATCCCATTCTGACCGCTTGCTGATGTTGTTCTCGGAAGCCCCGAGTTCAACTTCTCGGTTACGCTTGTAAATAGCCAACTGGTCTGCCTCCCGCCAGTTAGGATTCTTGACCTGGTTATGTTTATTTGAATATTAATTTATCATTGTTTGTTTGCATTGGTCCTGAAAAGCCCCGAGGGGGAGTGGCTAATTACGTATATTTTATTTTTTTATATTTTTTTTCTTTGAGGAGTTGACATGGAAGGGTTAAGAAACCATTACCTTTGGTGGCGTTTGTGAAGTTTCTTAAGGCATGCCGTTTTGTGACTTCTCTCAAATGTTCCAAAGCGAAGGTATCCGCTATTTGCAAAATCATTAGGCAGGAATCGTCGTCAATACAAAGTTTCAGAAACTCTGCAGACGATTTTTCCAAGAAATCAACGCCAATCAATTAACTTCCGCCATTATTCCCAAATGACTTCGTGCACGATACACAGCGTACAACTTATTCTATTTCACAGTAGCTGACAATCTCCGGGCTCAACAAGTAAGGTCTGTCACAGGAGACTGGGTAGAGTTAGAAATGAAAACATCAAGATGGCGGACGAGCGAGATCCAGCTGAAAGAGTCCGAAAACTTGTTCAGTTTGCTGGTCAAGTGGAGGTTGATAATAGCATAGCACCGAAAAAGTACTTTAGATCAGGTGTGGAGATGGAAAGAATGGTAAGCATTAGCTCATATGTTCATGCTGAAGTGAGTAAGAGGTGTCCAAACTTGCAACAAATTGAAATCATCGGGTATTATATCCGATACGTTCGGAACGACCAATACATCCACGTACCTTAGTGTGTGTTCAGATTTTATCAGTAGCCTAAGAGTTAAGCATTGCAAAAGTTATAGTTTCTTTTTAGCTTTTGTGCACAACAAGCTCTCACTATTCTTGCGAAGATCTTTTTAAAAAAGTTGAATTATTGTAACTACTGAGTGATGTCATCTGCTAAATAAAGAAATGAACACAGCTGTATCGAGGATGGCTAATAAGCATTTTTTTCTGGGAGTTTTGCTGACTACAGAAAAGCTCGTAGCCTACAAAAGTACATGTGCAGTAGCAGTTTTTCTGAGCTCCAGAGGACGTGACAAATTAAATCAATAATTTCGATACTCGTTAAAAGTTGATAAAATCAATTTTCGATACTGTACTAACTAATTGATTATTATTGAAAATCGATTCAAATCAATAGCAAAGGCTGCTATGATTATTGATTTTGACTGGTTTCTATGTGTATCAATTTCTGTTGAAAAGAATATTGATATAATTTAATGTATACTTTCCCCTTGAATTTGCCATCTTGGATTTCAATGTAGGAAAGACCCTGGGAATGAGATTGAAGATTGTTCCACAAACAAAGATGGTGACAAATCTTGTCTCTACCAAGTTGATGGTCAACCTTGGTCACCTTGACAACACTTTCCCATATTTCTTTTCTAAAGAAACTGAAATCTTGGAAATTGTCAATTTTGACTGAAGGAGCCTCATCCCAATCTTTGAAAACAACTGATTAAGAAAGGTCCACAAATTCCATAAGAGTATATACTAAATTTCCAGAACTATTGCAGAAATTACCCAAATTCAGCTCAATCAATGAAAAACTACAGTATATGCTAAAATATATTTATTATATGGCTAGCTCCGCGAGTGGGCAAGATGGCCCAAATCGCGCACTGTGATTGGCTACCCGAGCAGGCAAGATGGAGCCATCTTGCCTGCTCGGGACTACCCACTGTATCCCGCAAGAAAAATTTCCCTGAAAGCCATATAATAAATCCTTTATTGACCAAGTTTGTTTGGTCAAGATGGCTGGATATTGGCCTCGTTCTTTTTTTGTGAGTTTATGGACCTCGACTTCGTCTCGGTCCATAAACACGCAAAAAAAGAACTTGGCCAATATCCAGCCATCTTGACCTCACACTTGGTCAATAACCCTTATATACGTGTATTTTATTACTCTATGTCTATGCATAGGACATTTAATCTATGCAGCAAAGACATGTACATTGTTCACAGTACAATAAAGCTGGAAACAAAAATTATGCAATATAAGTTTGCGGTTACAGGTCTATGAAAAAATACATGTAGCATCCTTAGTGGAATATCAAATCCCTAATATCTAATCCCTAATTTGAGTGGTTATAACAGGTAAATTTCATTGGAGCTCTAGTGCCTTATTTGCTCTTCATTTTTCTCACCACTGAGGGCTTGAAAAAGTACCATGAAACTCTAAAATCATCAAATATTTACCTGTATGATGGTATTATCTGTGAAACCATCAAAGACGGTTACTATGGTGATCATATTGTTTATGTACATGCTTGTTTATTTATGTGTTTCTTTTTTCAATGTAGGCAAACATTTACCATGATGAGGGAAACTTGGAAAGTGCATTCATTTTATATTCAAAATTCATCACGTAAGTAGAGCAATAAAACATTTAGTTCCTTGAAAATATAATGTTCAAACCATGTGGTAATAATCTCTTTTTAGTTTCAATTGATAATTTATGATGCCCTGTTAGGTTGTTTGTTGAAAAACTCCCTGCACATCCAGAATATGCCAAGGCAGCACCAGTGGATAAAGCAGCTAACAAAAAGGTAAACCCAACTGAAAAAGACCAGTTACATAATTGTCAAAACAAGAAGCTTGAAGCAGATCTATAGAGAGGGTCTCAATGAAGTCTAAAATACATGTATGCTCATAAATTGAAGTGCTCATAAATTTAATTGAAGCAGAAATGCTCATACATTTGTAAATTGAAGTGAAAAACTCAGAGCAAAATTTCCTGTGACTACACATGACTACTCCATTGCAAAAAATGCCCATCTCAATCATGCTTTCTCAGAATTTTTTACACTGGAAGCAAGTCCAGCAGAAGGTCAACCACTACAGCAAAACGATAAGAAAATGAGAAAAATGAAAAGGCAAAAACAAAATTGAAAAAAAGAAAAAGCCTAAAGATGTAGAGTGTATGGCCTCCTATGCAGACATTCTTTGGGTTTGTCACGCAATCTTGCTCCCCACAAACATCTGCTGAAGCCAAGGGGATATTCCTTGCCCTTTCTTTGCTTGCATTCCAATAACTGAGCAGCTACAGACTTTATCCCAAAGATTGGCTGGAGATCACATGAAAATTACTTTAGAGCCAATCAGCCACAGCTTAATGTCTAATAGAGAACTAATAATGAACTGAATAGACTCACCTCAGTTTCAATGTTTTTCTACTAAATCCAATTTACGGGCACTTCATCCTTTTCATGGCGAAATGAACTAATACATGTAGTTCCTTGAAGGTGATTTAAACAGATAATACTGTTATAAAATAATGTCTCGCACACTCAATGAAAGGACACGCCAGTACGTCTAGTTTGGTGTTTTGCGATCATTTCTCAAGTTCAAAGCAGACTTTCCACAAGGTTTCAGCATATGAGCCAGGATTTGATAGAAACAAGCCCTGCGAAGGATGTCTGTGAAAGAACATGTTCATTATTTTTTCTTCATGTACAGTGTATTAATTAACAATTAGACTACGAGCCCGACTTTTCTACGAGCAGATAGTCAATGAGGTGCAGCCGAGTTGACTATTGCTTGTAGAAAATGAGGGCGAGTAGTCTAATTGTTTTAGTATAAATTTACCGTAGTCTCATTGCATAAAAAGAAAAAAATGTCAAGTAACGCGTAGAAAAGAACTGTTTTATTAAGTTACATCAGGTTCAAACATGATGCGTGATGTGCGCTGATGCATAACTGTTGGCTATCAGCGGATAGAAAACGGTAATTTAGCCAATCAAATTCACGTATTCACAATAGACTACGGTAAATTTATACTAAATACTTTTATTACAGCTTTTTGCTGATAACTAAGGAATGTTCCCTTGGCTTCAACAGTTCGTGGGGGAGGAAGATTGCATGACCAGCCAAAAGAATGTGTGTGTAGGAGGGTAAAACATGTATGCCACTTTCTCACTCTCTCAACTTTTTTATTTCAACGTATGCCAGATTAAAAATGTCATAAAATGTGATGCTAGTGGAAAGAAAGGCATGCTGTCATGTTGCAAATAAAAAAAATGTCTTTTTGAGTAGATTGGAACTAATTTGGCCCACAACCAACCTGAAAATCTCCAAAATGTCCTAAAAATGCCTTTTTGGCAAAACGCTCGGTCCGGGAGTCAGTGGGTTAAAATACAGGACAAAGGCACCCAAAGGCTGATGTGGATACGGGTACATGTACATATTAGATGTACACAATATAAAGATCAAATACATAAAAATGTATGATCATTATGATACGATCACAATTTTTGTAACCATAATCCTGTATCCATCTCTTGATCCTTTAGAGCCTCAGAAGAGTATTCAGCATGGCAGAGGAACTCAAAGGAGTTTTAAAAGAAAGATATCAACAAGAATACCAACAATTCATGGCTGAAGAGGCCAGAAAAGTAATAATTAGACAGAAATGTATAGGCTTTCTGTAATAGATGATATACTAGGGAGGCAGCATGGTCTAGGGTGCTGGTTTGAAATCAGGAGGTCCCTGGTTCAAATCCTCCACCCTACTGCTATCTGGATTTGTTCTTGGTTGTCCCGTGTTCAACTCCTCGACCATCTTGTGTAAATAGCTAACTGGTCAGCCTCCCACCAGTTGGGATTCGTAATAGTTTATGTAAGTTATACTTACAATATTTGGTTAATTACATGTATTTACAGTGTCTCCAATTAGCACAACGGCACTAGATACATTAGACACTTTAATACTATTGTTGTAATTATTATTAATTTATTATTATTATTATTAATATTATTATCATTATTGTAATTACTATTGTCCATAATGTTTGTTTAGTAAAATATATTCCATATACAAGGCTAAAAGGTTAAGAAACCTTTTAGCCTTAAATATGGAATAATTTATATAATTATAATTATTATTGTTATTATTATTTTCATGCAAGGAACAATTTGTAAGAATTATGTGCTATAGCACTGTATTTTTAGTTTTATGGTCAAGTCTGTCACAACAGAAGAAAAAAATTTGATCTTTAAGTAAGTCATTTAAAGTTACATTGTATTCTACTATTGGTTGCTTTTATGAAGTTTACTCAAATTAACGAAGTTGAAATGTTTGTAAATAAAATTATTGTTGTTTTTAATGCAGTTAAATGTAATTTAACGGAGTTAACAACAAAGAGCACCTGCGTTCCCCTGGAGATCAGAGGTGTCAACACATAAGCGCATGTATCGGAATTCCACCTGCTTGTGGATCGTAGCATAGCGCAACGTGGGATACGTACAGGAGGCATTCTCTTGCGTTCTATAGTGTGGCAGCTTATCACCCAGGCAGTTCTCCTTTAAACAAATCAACATTACAGTTCCTTTGCTCATTTTGTTTCACCACTTCTTTGGCTTGTCTTAATGAATCAGCTTTCATTAAGTGCTGCCGCCATGTTAAATTCATGGGTGACTTCCTCCTGCGGCAAATTCCTTGTTTTTTTTTTCGGCCCTGGCCACCACGTCTCCATCCTTCGTACTCACTGCTCAGGATCTTTCTCAAGCTTTCCCTTGTGCGCTTGGCGATTCACTCCCTCAAATTCTAGCAGTCGTGCAAAACCAAACAAGCCAGCTCTCAGCTTTGAATGTTACTACGTCAGGAGACATGCCATCGATCACATGTGCGTCTTCCTTTCCCATTAACTCTCTGCCAGGACTTGTTGCTGGGCCCTCTGCAGGTATTAAACATCATTGTACCTTCCTTTGTTTCCACGTACTGTACGTTAGGCAATTCGTCCCTCTCCCATCCATTGTTGTTTGGCTCCCACGGTCTTGCGAGCAGAGCGCTTCCCGCCACAAGCCAGTTCTTCTCTCCCGCGTTTTTCTACTCCCACCTTGGCTCACTTGGTCGGTTCTTTACTACACAAACCTTTTGTCATTGGCCCAGGATATTCTCCTATTTCGGAGAAGCTGGTAACAAAAATAGAGGCCGGGTAATTCATCGATCTGGTAGAACTGCTACCTGAAAACGTCAAGGCCCAGGATTCCAAGCCCCAAACGTACCTGGATGGGAAACTACTTGTGTCTACTAAGAGGGTACGAGAGATTACTGATGTCGTTACATGGCTGGCAGCCTTTACTGCGTTTATGTGGATCCTTTGTTGTACTCACCCATCTAGATGGCAAGACATGACCCAATACAATACTCTCAACTCTGCAGACCGCTCACCAAATCTCTGGCAAGGCTTAGCTTCACTATGGCACAGCCTTACGAAAAGACGCCGCCGCGTCTAACCGACTGGTCCCGTATGAACAGCGATTTGTACAACTTTCATGCTGCTTACCTCAACTGCAACAGTTCCAGCCTCCCACCACTTCATCCTCACCTTCAAGATCACTTGCCTCTTCATCTAATTTCTGCAGATCCTGGAATAATGGCTCCTGTGCCTGGCCCTATGGTCAATATAGGTACCATCACCACTGTGAAAACTGTGAAGGAGGGCATCTGTGTGTCAACTGCCCTCTTTCGGGCCTCAGTGTCTCTTGCTCAGTGCTTGCAGTCCTCTAGCCCTCCACGGAGCAAACACCAGAGGTGTTGAGACCATGGCCACCACATGTCCTTTGGCCAAATTTGATGTTAAAAGTGCATATCGGAACATTCCAGTCCATCCAGAGGACCGCTATTTGCTTGGTATGAAATGGCAGGGCAATTACTTCATCGATTGGGTCCTCCC
This sequence comes from Catalaphyllia jardinei, assembly GCA_022496165.2. Classification (NCBI taxonomy): domain Eukaryota; kingdom Metazoa; phylum Cnidaria; class Anthozoa; order Scleractinia; family Caryophylliidae; genus Catalaphyllia; species Catalaphyllia jardinei. The sequence goes on along the minus strand of CM042746.1, from coordinate 42,913,651 downwards.
AACTCTCCTGCCCACCAGAACAACCTGGACACATGCATCCGTCTCTTCGCGGACTGGCATATTCCCCTTCACCCGGACAACATGGAAGGATCCTCTACTTGCTTAACTGCACTCGGCATTGCGTTAGATTCCCTCACCCTCTAGGCACGTCCTCCATGTGACAAATTTGAGCGCTCTGTTGCCCTACTGGAATCTTGGTCTGTTAAATGTCATTGTTCAAGGAAGGAGGGAATCTCTTTTTGGCACCCTCCATCATGCGTGCAAAGTCATTCCCCAGGGGCATACTTTTATACAGTTATTATTATTTTCATGCGTCCCAGCGTGACGACCACAGATGGGCCACCGAACGGGTTGAGTTCCGTCCAGATAATATGGCGGTAGTCCACGTTCTACATGTAAGCCCAGGAACCTCAAAGGACCCCAGCATGATGGTGCTTCTCCGCTACTTATCCCTTATAGCAGCCCGCAGTTCTGTTGCCTTTTACCGCATCTTATACACTTGGACGGGACAATTCTATTGCCGATGCCTTATCCCAGTTTTGACTTCCAGCGTTTCCATCATTTAGCACCACATGCAGCTCATGTGGCCACACCGATTCCACCATCTCTGCTGGTGCAGCTTCTCGTGACTGGACTGAAAAGTGTCAATTCTATTTAGCCAATGGCCTTGCCCCTTCAACTTGTCAAGTTTATGTCTCGGCCTAATGCCAGTTCCTAGAATTCTGCAGTCAGGATATTCCCTCGGATCTGAGTCACCCTCTCCTACCGGCCGGCAAACAAACCTTGATGCACTTCTGTGCCCACTTGGCGGATCGCCTTCATCATTCTTCCGTTAAAGTTTACGTATCGGCAGTTCCCTTTTTACACATCAACTATGGCTATCCAGACCCTCTTTCCACTTCAACTCCAGTGCCTTTTAAATGCAGTTAAATACGATTTAACAGAGTTAACAACTAGGAGCACAAGTTTAACCAGTGCGGTCAGCAGTTTGGCATGTATGCGCACATGCCAGGATTCCTCGTGCTCTTGTGCCACAGAGTATGGTATCGTTTGGTTGGCGTTTTTTTTTTCTGTCAGCGTTTCTAGCGTAAGCGTTTCTCCAGAGCCTGGGGACTCCTTGTTTGACCTGCACGATCAGCAGTTTGGCATGTATGCGCACGTGCCAGGATTTCTTGTGCTCTTGCACCACAGAGCATGGTATTGTTTGGATGGCGATGCAGTTGTTAATTATTATTATTATTATTATTATTGTTATTATTATTATTGTTATTGTAATAATTATAATGTTCTGGGTAACATTTTTTAGGTCAATTTTAAGTTTTATGATACTTTGTTATGGAGAAGGTGTGTAGAAAATGCAGCAAGGGTGAGAAATGTTCACGAGGAGGCAAGTACATATTACTAATTAAAATAGGAAGCTCAATTACCATTCCCTATTTTTTCACAAAATGTAAAATTCTTACAATGCATGCAAATCAATTTGCTTAGAAATGTCTTTGGTATGTTTGTGGTTGTTTTGTCAAATTTTGTCCCAAAAAATTTTTTTGGCAAATTGTGATCATCATTGATGCAATGATTGTCAATTAAAGGAACTTTTGTTTAAAAGCGGACAAAAAAAACACCATTGTGGCGGTATTGTGATACTGCCTCTACAAACACAGCTTGTACTTCTATTTTGTAGAGGGAAGAGGAAGAAGCCAGAAGGAACGAATTTGAGAGAAGGGAAGCTGAAGAAAGAGTGCGGAGAGAACAGGAAGCCCAAAAAATAGTACAACACCAGAATAGCGTGTCAACGCATCCTGCTGAGATCCCAATGGTCATTCCTAGTGCCCCTCCATTGATTGGCAATTATCCTGCACCACCCACTGGCCCTAGTGATTCAACAGTGGGTAATAATCAACGTGAACATGGAGCCCCAAGTGAACAGACGCACAGCACTATGCCACCACCACCAAGCTACTCTTCGCTGTTTTCTGTGCCCACTCCAAGGTAGAAGAAGGATATTTTTTTTTATAACAATATTTATTACAACATTTACTCTAAGAGCAAAAAGAGCTCATCTAGAGAGTTAATGCTGCTATAACAATGCATATCACACATGATGGAAAGGAATTTGAGGTTGTTTTGAGAGTTAATTAAAATGGCAGTTCTTGAGCACAATGTGGCATTGATTTAGAAAACAAGATCTTGTAATCACAACTAGAAAAAGGGCTGCTAGATGTTCCTGAAAGCAGTGAGTTAGTACTTTGTAAAATTTGAGTTAAATTTCACAGGCTTCACAATCTTGTTAGTACTACATGTACACTAATAATAATAACGTCTTTATTGCACTATTCACATAGAATTTACGTTACATTTGTAGAAGTAAGTTATAAATCAAAATTAAAATAAAGATAGAAAATTAACGAAATTAAGAATACATGTACATGTACATGTATTTTTTTTAAATGTTCTTGCTGAGTCTTGCTTTCTTTTGCAAGGCTCAGAAAGTCTCAGGCTATCAGGAAATGTCTTTTTTTAAGTCTTTTCATCTCACAAGGTCTTCCACTATTTGCCTGCCCATTATTAGTAGAATTCTACTAGTATACTAATTAATGCAAATGCTTTAATCTGATTGGCTGAGCTGTTGCACACTATCAGCCATTAGAGTGCAGTTGCTAGAGGTTGTCTACTGAAATGGTGACGTTTCGTTTTCCCAAAATTTTGGAGGAAAACTTTGATGCAAATAGACAATTACATGTAAATTCTTGAGAAGATTAAATGAAGGACATTTGGTTTCTTGACTTAAAAAAGTTGAAATTGTTGAAAACTGATGCATGCGTGCAAACACAACAGTCAATGACAATTCAATCTGAGTGATCTTTTAAAGGTTTGAAGTTTAATAATACATCCAGAAACAATTGGAATCCATTTTTTGAAGTAATTTTTAGTAAGAGTTCCACTAAAACAGTTACATTATTTTCTCTCAATTTCTCTGAGGTGAGTTTTGATTTGGCCTTCAGCCTCATCAACTACAGGTGTATTACCTCACAGAAATCTTGAGCTCATTATTGTTAAACACTGTAGTAAATACACTGTATGCTCTTGCTGAGCAATCATCATGATTTATGTCTTTTCTAGCACCCCATCAGTGGACAGGTCAACTAAACCAGTCATGGCTGCAGGTGGGTATGGTGTTTTACCATCACTTGATGTGCATTAACATGTAAAAAATTAATATATAAAGCAAATCATTCACAGAATAACTGCATATTTCCTCCTATCTGATGATTCAAGTCCAGCAATACCAAAATCAGATAGCACTGCTTTCAGACACAAGCCTGGTTGGATTTGCTTGCCAAAAGATGATATCATTATACTGTACTGATGGTGCACACTGTCTGTGATGTGGGCTAAAGACAGTTTCATTAACTAACTTTTTCGACAAAAGTCAACTGGCTTTTGCAGACACAAAAAAGCATTTTTATAGGAAAAAAAACACTAGATTCTCAAACCTGACAAGCAAAATCATCCTCACACAGTTGGTTGATTTTCCCAGTACTCAGCTGTGGCTAATTATTGCTGAAAAGTGGCTGCTATGTGCATAATTCTAAAATTGATTGACAATAGTGTTTTAATAGCCTATCTTTCTTTTTGTTACCTAAAGATACAACTCCACATGGACTCAGAAAAGTTCACATTCCTGGTGAGCTTATTAGTCACTTTCTGCGACTTGCTTCGGACAACACAAGAAAGAACCTTGAAACTTGTGGCATTCTTGCTGGTCGTCTTGTAAGTAGCACAGTTTCTTTTGGTGTGCGAGACTGAAAATCTGCTAGAGTATGTAGTGTCAATTAACAGTTGTTAAGTTTGTAGAGTGACACAAGATTGGACTGCTGTTGCAAAGTCATTTTAAATGGCAACTATGCACTTTGAAAATGTTGACTGTGAATGCAAATTGAGCAATATATTTTTTTTATCAAAATCCCATCAGGAATCCCATATAAAAAGTCAGGGATGCTCGCCGGATAATGTAAATTAAATGTTTGAAGGAGATCTACATGTATATGGGTGTGGCTCAAACTTTATTTGACTTCTAAAAGATACGATTAACCCTTTCACTTCCAAGAGTGACAAACTTATAAATTCTCCTGACAATGTTAATACAATATCACACAAATAGGTAATGAGAATCTAAGAAAACTATCACCTCGCGATAGTGTCTTGATATAAAACCAATTTCTCAGGAAAAGTAATCAAAGCTTAGTATGGTGACTGGTTGGGAGAATTAACTTTCAGATCTTGGGAGTGTAAGTGTCAAATGGAATAGGCTCAATCGCTGTTTACATATAAATAGAAGCCTGTGCAAGTAGACCGGAACTGAGAGATGGGCAGATTCAATTGTCCCTAAAAATGGAAGTAACAACATTTTTTTATCATTATTTCTTTTAGTCCAAAGTGTTTTAACTGAACTTCATTATAAGTATTGAAACTCTCCTGTAAATGGTCAAACTAGGCAGAAATCCTCACAGCCATTCAGTTTGCCTGGGGCCCAGCTCTTTATGAAATTGCTGCATTTGTTCATCGCCAATTCATGATATACATGCACATAACTGATGAGTAAAGTAACAAGACAGAATGGAGATATTCCTGTCAGTAATAATAAATGCTAGTGGCGTAGCCAGAAAAAACTTATGACTGAGGCAATCGGTCCACAAAATGACGGAGGTAAGTGCCTCGGTTGGCCTGTTACCAGCTACGGCCCAGAATTTATGCATGTAAACATGTACATCGACTCTCTGTTCAATCTCGTTAAATCAAAACTTCATGTAGGTTAGAATGTTTTTGAATAAGTAATTTTAATCAATTTGTGTTTTATTTGTCAGCAAAACAACATGTTCTGCATCACTCATCTGGTGATTCCAAAGCAAACCTCCACTTCAGATTCCTGTACAACTTTGAGTGAAGAAGAACTCTTTGAGTTCCAAGATTCCCACAATCTCATTACACTGGGCTGGATACATGTGAGTATATTGTACACTGTAAGTAGTCCTTTGTTAGGTGTGGCACTGCAGAGTCAGTATACTCGTATCTACAGTTCATATACAGTGTTCCACATAAAGTGAGTTGTCTCAGGTGAAAAACCCGAAAAGGTCAGCTATATGACCCGACAAATTAACAAATTAACGTGCGGTTAAAGGAACATTCTAACGCTACTAGATCGCCACTTTCCGTTGTTGGAGAATTCTAAAGGGACACAGGCCACAGGGATGGAAGAGACTAAGCCGGTTATCAGAACATGAAAAGAAAACAACTTCAGAAGGAGAATTGTGAGGTCTGTACCAGTCCCCGATTCTCAGTCGAGACCGTGCGTGTACACGCAACGGGATGTTTTGGCACGTGATTTGATTCACCAGAGCTCGCGCGCCAAATGAATTCACGCCATATTAGAGAGTTTTCACTGAACAAAAGAATTCATGAGCAGAACAATAGCTGTGGGCGTGCGTTACAATTCTTGGTACATTTCTTTACCGTTATGTGCAAAACAACAACGAAATGACCAAACTTTACGTTGTGTGGTGAACGTGGACCACGACGGCTAATTTGTTAAATTTTTATTTTACATTTATCGCTGTGTTCCGGATTTAGTTATACGATAGCTTTGATAGTGGTAAACAAGGTAAATGACTTTAGAGTATCATCGTGAGATTTGTAGGTAAAATATAAGTTCATTTTTAATCGACGTTCTCCTCGGCTGCCATCGCTTAAACGTGGACTCTGCTTCGGTATCTCGTTTCTTGTTAAAGTATTTCTTGCAACTTGCGTCTTGTTCTTGTGGAACTTCAGTGGTTTCGCATGAAAAC
>CM042746.1:42900308-42902808 GCA_022496165.2 Catalaphyllia jardinei | reverse complement strand
ACCAAAAGACAAAGCATAACAAGCTTAAGAGTAAGTAGTTTCAAGTTCAGTTTCTTGGCAGGACTCCAAGATTTAAGCAAGTCTAAAACTTTTGATACATCCCATATTGTGTGATATCTTGGAAGAGGAGGTCTGGACTGAAAAGCTGCTTTAATAAACCTCTTTATCAAGGGGTGTTCACCCACTGTATAAGGACTATCAGACAAATCTACTGCTGCAGATAGGGCAGATCTAGCAGTGTTTATCGCCGAGTAGCTACTCCCACTGTCATAGAAGTGTGTCAAAAATTCAAGAACCTTGGCTAAAGTTGGATGAATGGAACTTTCATTTCTTGCTGCTGCAAAGTTTGTCCACTTATCCAGATACACTCGGTACTGTTTGGTAGTCCCAGTTCTCCATGATTTCATGATGATATCGCAAGTTCGTGTTGGAATGTTTTGCTGTCTGAGTCTCTTCCGGACAAGAGACAAGCCATCAGTTGAAGCTTGGGCCATAATGGGTGGATTTTGCTCCTGTTGTGTGGTAGTTGTAGTAAAGATACCCCCTTGGGTAGAAGTACTGGCTGACTGATTAACATCTGACAGATCTTTGGAAACCAAACTTGAGTTCTCCACAGTGGTGCTATGACTAAGGCTCGAGCTTGATCTTCCTGCAGCTTTTGAAGAATTCTGGATAACATGCTGAAAGGGGGAAAAATATACACATATTTGTTTTTCCAGCTCAAACACATTGCATCTGTTGCATATGCATCAGGGTCTGCATGCCATGACACAAAGGGTTTGAACTGATAATTATGTCGTGAGGCAAATAAATCTATCTCAGCTTTCCCCCATCTCTTTATCAACAGGTTGAAGACATTTGGCTGTAGCTGCCACTCAGTTCTGTCTTGAAACTTCCGGCTGAATTTGTCTGCAGTTGTATTTTGAATTCCAGGAATGTGAGTGGCAGTTAGCCAAATGTTCTTTATCATACACCACAGCCAAATGTCTCGTGCCGCCTTATTACAAGGTTTAGAATGAGTGCCTCCCATATTGTTCAGAAAAGTTACTGCAGTAACATTATCTAGTTGCAAATGAATATGTACATCTTTCTCTTTAGCACAGAGTGCCTGCAGTCCAAGTTTGGCAGCTTCAAGTTCAAGACAATTAATGTGTTTATTCTCAGCAATTTCTCTTGCTAGCCATCTGCCTCCTGTAGGCTCCATACCATCACGGTATGCGCCCCACTCTTCCAACGAGGTATCAGTTGTCAGTTTAAAAAGAGGATTGCCATGGGAAATAATTTTTACATAAAACCAGCTCTTTTCTGCCCACCAATGAATATCCGATCTTGCTAGTTCCGAGAACTGCATTTGCACTTCAAAAGAACCCTTATGCTTTTCAAGTGCATCAATTTTTTCAATTTCTAGCTGTTTGTAAAACAGTGGTCCGTATTCCACACCTGGAGAAGAAGACACTAAAGTGCCAATTAGCTGTGCTGCCTCTCGAATGGAAAATGTTGGCCTGCGCAAAATGTCTTGTGCCAACCGAGTGATCGAATCAATTTTTTCTCTTGTGAGACTCACTGTCATATTAATAGAGTTCAAAACAAACCCTAAGTGTTCTAGAACTTGGGTGGGCTGGGTGACTGATTTTTCTTTCGACACATTAAAACCCAGTTCATCAAAGAGCGTATAAGTACTGTTCACATTTGTCTGGCATTGAACAAACGAATCACCAAGTAAGAAACTGTCATCTAGGTAACCACTAGAAACAAGGCCTCGAGTTCGCAAAGTGGAATACACTGGTTTCATGAGTTTGGTAAAGATACGGGGTGCAGAGCTCAACCCATTTGGCAATGTAATAAATTTGTATAATTAACTGCCTACTTCAAATTTCAAATACTTCTGCGAGTCTGGGCTTATTAAAACAGAATAGTATGCATCTGTTAAGTCCAGCGAGGCCATAAAGCAATCCCTTGTCATTAAGTTGATACATGATTAAAGTGTATCCATCTTGAAGTGGATATGAGAGATGAACTTGTTTAGATTTTTTAGATTCAATATCATGCGATACTTCCCATTTTTCTTTGGACGCAAAAATACTGGTGATATGAACTCTCCAGCCTCATGAGCACATTTTTCAATAACTCTTTTCTGTAAAAGTTCTTCCAGTAGTGCATTCAATGCTATTTCCTCATTTCTCAAGCTTTGGTTGTTTGGGTTGAGAGCTCTGTATGGGTACCGAAGTAAATTCAATCACATACCCCTGCACAATGTCCAAAATAAATTTGTTAGATGCAATTTCTTCCCATTCCTTTAGATGTAATTTTAGTCTACCAGCCTGCACAAACTGTTTATTAACCTGTGTGTTTCTACATTGCGAACTAGACTGACCAACTGATTGCTGCAGGTCATTAGGAATAATTCTCACCTGAACACTATTTACAGGTTTTTCCTTTGGCTTTCTGCTTATCGTCGAGGCTGATATTGTGGTTGGCTTCTGTGTGGTGGATTTCTGTA
>CM042746.1:42876597-42889403 GCA_022496165.2 Catalaphyllia jardinei | reverse complement strand
TGCAGTACTAGTCTCGCCGAAAAACTTCAGAAGTTGCAGAACCGCGCGGCTCGTATATTGCTGTCCGCCCCTTATGATTCCAGTGCTGCAGACCTGTTCCGTAGACTTTAGTGAAAAAATCTAAGGAATCAGAGGCTTTTTGCCAAAGCTGTTATGATGTTCAAAATTCTAAATGGAGAGACACCTGATTATTTATCAAATAAATTCATCTTTCATGATACTACTAGTTACAGATTACGAAATAGTGAAATGAGGCTGGCTCTTCCGCAACCTCGTACCGATTATGGTCGTAAAAGTTTCTCTTATAGCAGTGCCGCGTTGTGGAATAGCCTTCCGACTGATATCAGAGTGTCTAAAACATTGGGTGAGTTTAAGACGGAGCTAAGTAGCTTCAGTTTTGAGTAAACTAATTGACACGGCGTCCCTGAAAAGCAGTACTTTTATTTTCATTTATTTTCATTTTAATAAGTAGTTAGCTCAGTTTGTTAAGATTAGGCTTTTATTCTTTGGATATATATATATATTTTTATGATGATTATATAGTTTTAATTTTCACATTTGTAGGTATTTTGCTTGTATACGACTGAGTGGAATTTACCGTGTATAAATAAAGTGATCTATCTATCCATCTATCTATCTATCTATCTATCTATCTATCTATCTATCTATCTATCTATCTATCTATCTATCTATCTATCTACTACAAGGCGTTGCTCAATAATACAGATAAGACAGGTGGTTTTCATGGTTAATGGACTTTCACTAAAGTTAACTGTTGCCTTTTTGTGGTTAAAAATATCAGCAAATTACCCCCCTACAGAATAGCCAAGTTATGAAATTTGCATTAAAAGACTGACAGAGGAGGCGTAAATTGTTGGTGATTGAAACCAAGGTTGTGATTGGTTGATTTAAACTACAACTTTGAATGTGATTGGCTTATTGAGCTGTCTGATAACAAACCATCCGATAACAACTTGGCGAGTTGGTGGAAAATAGTGGTGGAAAAAAAGAGTTTTTTCAAACCAATCACAACAATCGATAGCCTCCTACGCAGACGTTCTTAGGCTTCTCATGCGTTCCTCCCCACGAACGTCTGCTCAATGGATAGGCCACTTGCGTTCACTGGCAGTTAGCCTTTGTTTCAAAAGAACCAATCCTCTGTTCTGTTAATGTTGACATCTCTGTTGTTTGCCAGGCTGTGTGCCACGTGCTTATGCATTGTTTAGGCTCATTTATATTGCACGATATTTGCTTTCGAGGGGCAAAATGTGGAAAATAAGAATTTTTCCGTGAAATGTTGCTTACTTGCATTTAATATTGTGGCGCTTGGCCCGGTTGTTGTTTCATTAGAACTATTTGTAAGTAGAGCGCATGTTGCATATCACGCATATCATATTTACTCACGTCCGGTTTTTTCTTCGGATACGCCGTAGCTTTACTTCGAGAAAGCTTCACGTTTCTGTAGAGAGGTTCTGTTTCTTCCATCAATTTGGTTAAGCTTATGTTTCTCGAGTTCGATGAATAGGTTTATTGCTCATTTTGTCCCTTCTGGCTCCACATAATTAAAATGTAGCTGTTTACGTGCGAATCAGTTGACTGTTTTGCGTGTTGTATATGCCATTGTTTGACTTAGTTCAGGCAAGACGTACGTCCCGGTCCTCAATCTGGATCTTATCAGTTGCCGGTACTTCTGAAATAATATGTATGTCTGCAGTTGCTGGTGCAACTCGTACGTAAGTGAGAATGTTGAACATTTTGCGGCGCAAATTTCTCGTGTTGAAGCGTTGGGTCAAAGTCGGTCAAAGTCCAGCTTTCCAGGGAAAGGCAGAGAAGCTATGATTGGCTAACCGCCAACGAACCGATGTGACCGGTCCGTTGAGCAGAGGTTCGTTGGGAGGAACGCGTGACAAGCCTAAGAACGTCTGCGTGGGAGGCTAAACAATCGAGGAAATTGTAATTTTTGTGATTAATGGAGTAAGCAGTTGATACACAGTATAAAAAACTCAGAGTGAAAGTGCGAATAATTCAGGAAATAATGTTCGCTAATTACAGAAAAGGTTTTGCTTGAATGCATGACGTCTTCTCGGATCGGGTGTTAATGTTGTTAACCGGTCTCCGGCGTATTTTTGATGAAGAGCATGTAATTAACAAATGAGATGTACACTGAGATTTCAACCCTGGATTTTCTTGGCGTCGACTCTCTCGGCTAGCACTTGTCCCTTTGTTTATAACTCCCTGCGTTTCGCGTCGGTTCTGTCCAATGAACTAAGATTTCTTGTGCTAGAAGTTTGAGCCTGCTAAACCAGGTTGTTTTTAATTCCTCTTTATTTTGAGCTCGAACCTATATCTCCCTTAGAATACTTCCAACTATTTTTCGTTTCCCTCTAGCGATTATAATTGCAGAGGTTCCACACTTACGCTACTCACAGTAGCGGATGCGGATCTAGGGGAGGTGCCCGGGGGGCCCGCCCCCCTATTTTGGGTGAAAAAAGAAGAAATGATTGAAGAAGAAAACCCCGGCTGGGCAAGTAAAATGGAACCGGCCTCCCCCCACCCCCCCTCCCCCCACTTAGCTCAAGTTCTGGATCTGCCACTGGCTCATTACAAACACCTCCCGTCTTTAGAGTAACGCTAATACACTTTTTTTAAGTAAGACTATTGTTTTTTTTTTTGGCAGAGGCTGAATATTAGGCTGGAGAAATTCTTGTGAATATTCATTGCTAGATTATAGTGTATGATGTGTCTATTATCGAACGTATTTGTGTCTGGTAATAGTGTTGAAGTAGTGCTGGAGCTTGCCGCCAGGCGTCACAACCTGATTTCGCGTAGCCTGTTCCAGGCTCTCGATCAGCGGTGCTTTCCGATCGTCGCCACTGACCGAGAGCCTGAAACAGACTAGATATCACGCACATAACGTACGGTGTAGTTATGAAACATATACTAAATTGTATTGTGTCTACAAATTTTTATCACACAAAATTATATTTATTTCAAAATCTTAGCCTCGGGTTTATTTATAAAATGTCCTTTAAATTCGCAAATTTCCGCCTCGATATTCTTACACAACGCTTCTTAAATAAAAGAAAGAGTGTATTACCACCAGTTGCAGGCCGTCTACAAATATGAAGTGTCGTATATTTTCAAAAATCCACCGTAAATAATGTTCCCTGCCGGTGTTCCCTGTTGATAATTGCCATGGCTGAAGCGCGGCCGAGGGCTGAAGATAAATTGAACTTTCTTGCCCAGTATATTACAAGCTGAAGAAATAATTTTTCCCGTGTCGTTAGATAGAGTTATAGAAGCTCTGTTGGAAGTTTGGCAGAGTCCGAAACATATTACCGTGGGAACGCCCGCGTTCGCAAATCTGTTTGACAAACATTAGGCCTGTTTTTGTTTTTGCGCCCGCTTCGCGGCCACTCTCGCGCGCCCAAATTTTGAAAAAAAAGAACGTCTTTGGTTATACTTCTCGAGAAATGACTGCACAACATGCACAAGTTTACACAGCCTAGTCGCGCAATTACACAAATATGCGCTTTGCAGAAGCAGTTCAAGCTCACGCTCGGAGACCCATAATAGCTCTGCCCGTGGGGGACTGTTCGGTCAATGGACCATTTTGCTGATGATCAGTTCCTTTTGAATTGTGGGTAGATCCAGTCCTTTGTGGGGGCAAACGGCCAGTTTAGGACATAATTTGAAATTGTAATTTTGCCCGTTTGCCCCCACAAAGGACTGGATCTACCCACAATTCACCAGGAACTGATCATCAGCAAAATGGTGTATTCTCGGTCCTAAAGTCCACGTTCTATTCAGTCAGCACTAAAATCGAATCGAGTCTTCAATTACACACGTCATGTATGAGAACACAAATTCTCTTTATGCTTGTCACGCAAGCTTTGCTCGCCGTTATTTTATCTAGTGTGCGTAGTATAGGAGGCTATTCTTTGGTCATTACTGCCCTTACAGGGAAAGCAATGAATCGAGCATTTGGTTTTGGCCTAGGCACGAGCATTTTTTTAATACCAACTTTCTTCTTAGCCAGGCAACGACCAGTTTTTGCAGCAGAGAGGAGGACAACACCTAACATAGCTGTGATTGGAGCGGGCATCGGAGGTTCCAGTTCATCACACTTTCTTCGGGAGCTTTTTGGATCAGAGGCAACGATTGATGTATATGAGGCTTCAGACAGGATCGGTGGACGTTTAGATACGATAGAAATTGCCGGGAAATTTTTTGAATCTGGGGGATCCATAATTCACCCCGACAACAAATATATGGGAGATTTCGTCAAACTTCTTGGTAAGTTCTTTGTTCTCAGTGTAAGTTCTTTCGTTTCATATACTAAGCTTCTAGCATTTTTACTTTAAAATGTAATTTAAAATTAGTATCTTAACCGTGTGAACTGCAAAGAGCGACTAGGTTTCTCGGGGTGGAAAGAATTTACAGGAGTTTCTCGATTGCATGATTGTTATGAGTTCTGTGGTGACATTACATTTCTTATTTCACCTCACCCCCAATCCCTCCTCTGAAAAAAGGCGTGTCGGGAAATTTTTAATCAATCGATCAGTGAATTTTTATTTTGCCCCTGTGGGATGCTACAAAGAGCTCTATTTAAGGCCTCTCTGGAACTGAAGCTCTCAGTAAACCCTTCTGGGCTTTTCAGGGAGAGCCCCTGTTTCAAAGGAACTGCTAAAATTGTGAAGACATTGAATGCACAAATGTATTTCAAAGGTGGGTTAGGATAAAAACATGCAATGTATAGCCTGAATAGCTGGCGGGATTTTGCGTGCTAGTGCTTTTGTTTTAGAGGTGAAGCCGTGAGAGGCTTGGTGAAGAGTTGAGGAGAATTTCACTTGCGGCTTTGCCTCTAGCGAATTGCTCATGGGCTTCGCCCGCGAGGGAATGTGGCCGCTCTGCTGCCACTCGTGCATCCTGGCAGCTACGCAGGCTATGTAATGTACTACTGCACCTTTCAATAGCACTTGAACTCTGGCCCTCTCTACACAATGCCGGAGAAATCACTCTTCTCTTCTAGTTTTCCAGTACCTTTTTTATTGGGCCAGAAACAGTTCCTTACTGTGAAACCTTCCATTCTTTTTAGCTAGCTTAGCATGTTTCTGAATTCTGCGAGCTTAAAGAATTTATTCATTTAGGTTGTAATAATTGAAAAATTTCATCTTAGGGGATCCCTACGAGAAAACCCTGTACCTGCACTTACATTACTCAGGGGATCCTCTCCACCCAAAAGGACCCTTAAAGCCTCCCCTCCCCTGTGGGGGGAGTTTTTCCCTTGCCAGTGGGTTTTTTGGAGAACACTTCTCTGTAAAAATATTGATAGATTGTGGGGATGACTGACGAATAACATCCAGTGGTTTTGAGCTTATTTTTAACTTGTGCTAGGATTAATTTCAAACAATGCTGTGTGCAAAATTAGCTGAACTCCTTAATTTTATGTCTCCTTTTCGTCCCTTTAATATAACAGGACTCAAGAGGCTAAAAAGTAATGAACCAAGCAGCCTTCTAGGAATTTATAATGGCAAGGAATTTGCCTTTTATGGTAGCAGATGGAAACTTTTGAACTACATAAAGCTTATTTGGAGATATGGCTTATTTGACCTTTATACTATGGACAAATTTATCACAAACATGTTGAAGAACTTTTCAAATATTTATAAGCTGCAGGAAGTCCAAGAGGCTTTTGAAAGTGTACCCGAAATGCTAAAAGCAATGGGTGGGGAAGAATTTTATGAATACACCCAGCAGACAACAAGGCAAACATTGGAGAAAATTGGTCTCAAGTCTCGTTTGATCGATGAGCTAGTGACAGCTGTCATGAGAATCAATTATGGTCAGGATGTGACCTTGAATGGGTTTGCAGGTATGGAGGTTGATGCCTTTAATGTATGAGTGAACTGAATTGTAGGTTTTAAAGAAAATGTTGTGAGACAAGTAATAATAATAATAATAATAATAATATATTATAACAATGACAGTAATAATAATAGTAATAATATTAATAATGGTAATAATACTGCCCCTGAAAGTAGACGGCAATAAAAAAATAATACCAATATTAATAATAGTAATAATTATAACAATAATCAACAAACTTTATTAAAAACCTCACATAATAATGATAATAATAACAGTAATAATAACAATAATGATAGTAATAATAAGGCCCCTGAACATTGTCTTCTCTAGCAAGCTCAGCATCTTGAAGTACAATACTGCTACAAAAAAAAATAATATAATAATTATAATTATAATTATAATAATTTAAAAAGAAGGCTAAAAATAACTAAAATTTTAAAAACCAAAACATTTCTGCCTGTATGGGCATCATCAGTGGTACCCTCGAAGCAAGAATGAGAACCACTGATGATGACCATATGGTTAGAAACGTTTTGGTTTTTAGCCTTTTTCATTAACAAGTAAAAAAGCAACTATTATGACAATAATAATACTGATAATGATGACAATAATGGTAACGGTAACAGTAATTAGGTAATGGTAATAAAATTAATAGCAAGCAGAGAAGTTAGGTCATAGCTCACTACTTTAAGAGACAGGAAAGTATGTAGAGGATAGGGGTCTCCAGTTGCAGCTGGAGTACCCAAATTTAACTTGCTTAAAGCATGATAGTAGTGATGTGATAACAGGAGAGAAACTGAAGGCAGAGCTGAGAAGGGTTTGGAACAGAAGACATTGGAAGCAGTACATGAACAGAGCTGGCAGGGGAACTAACCTCCATGAGAAGCCGGAGGAATTTGAAAACGGAGGTTTCACTCTGAAAATGTATCAACTATTTTTCGTCCACACTAGAAAACGGATAAAATGTTTTCTGTCCACACTACGCCAGAGAAATTTGAAAACGTAACAATCACATGTGGCAGAAACGCTTGAGTGCACCTGTGAGCATGCGCATAGCAAGGTTTTAGTTGAAGTCACGTGGCTAACCGCTTTGTTGTTCCCGCCATTTCGGATTTGTGTTTGAGGAAGACTCAGGCAGACAAATCACCTGATTATTGTGATGTCATCATTTTCGAAAAGCTCTGTTTTCACTCTCCGCACTTAAAACACAAAGCTCTGTTTTCAAACTCGTCCATTTTCAAGAGGGTTTTGCGAAAAGCTCGGTTTTCGGTGGACAATTTCTTCGGATTAGTGTGGATGGAAGGCTTAACCGGAGAAATAAAGCTCCGTTTTCAAATTCCTCCGACGTAGTGTGGACGGGGCCTTAATTTCAATGGATGTTTCTGATGGCTAAGCGGTCGGAAAACATACAGTGGCGTGGATGTTTGAGGTGACTCAGCTCTACAAACAGTTAGTACCTACAAGGCTGTATGCCTGCCAGAAAAAGCACACAGACACAATGGCTGGTTGTCCTGGCTGGTTGTACCACCCTTGCACAGAACAAGTACATTACCTGACATAATGCAGTCCTGAAGAAACTTTTCTTTGAGATTTTGCAAGACTTAGGGTTTGTAGACTCAATGCCAGCTTGGTACTTGCAAACTTAAGCCAGTGTACAAGTCTAACAATGTGCAAGCTTCTGGGATGCTACGATTCTCTATTTGCAGAGCACCAAGAAGTTAGAGCCAACAGAGTCATACCTGCCAACTCTCACGGTTTTTCCGGGAGTCTCCAAGTTTTTTCATTAAATCTCCCGGTCTCTCGGAATGCCTTTTGGGTGATTTTCGGAGTTTATTCCTGGTCATTGTCTTTAATGACATTCTCACAATGCAAAGATTTCTAGATGTCTCCAGATTTTTGTACTCTGGGGGTTGGCAGGTATGCGGGTGTGCACATTATCAGCTACATGTGAAAGCAAGTCATCACGTTGGAGATGAGTTGCCAATGGGTCACAAATCAGGAGAAAAAGAAGGAGAAAAACATGAAATACAGACCTCTCTGCTGGTATTAAAAGCAGAAGTACCAATGATAAACTTGTGAAACAATATAATATCATAATGGACATATTAGGGGGATGGTGCCGAGACTTAGAGGTCGAGCTAAATGAGTTGGTCAGAAGTAAGAGTAAGGGAGTTCTTCATAACATGCAGAAGGCTGTAATCCCAAGACCACTGAACGTCTCTCAGATGTTTTAAGTTGCAACATGAATAATGAATATCGCATTCCACTTATTAACTTCCTTCAGTATTTTCTGGACCATAAACCATCTGTGAAATTATTGACAGCTGAGTAAGTATTAATTTGAGAGAATTTTAAAGATTTTATAACTACCATTTTAGATTCTAGATATCCTAAATACAGTAGTTTATCAATTTTTCTTTTGTTTTCAGAGCACTTAAGTTTTCACTATAGTTAACAGGCCATGCTCAGATGCCCCATCATACTACAGTATTTTAATTGTATATAGCATGCGAAAGTTGAAACTGCTGCATATAATAATAATAATATAATAATTATGATAATGATAATGATAATAATAGTAGAAATGATAATAATATTACATGTAATAATAGAATTTGCAGTGGCATTTCCACGAAAGTTGCTCTTCATGCACTGTTTCAAGATCAAATTGGAATTTAAAAGTGTTCTCAACTTTTGTGGAGGGAGGAAAACTAGAGAACTCAGAGAAAAACCCTCGAAGCAAAGAGGAGAAATAACAAGCTCAACCCACATATGAGGCCAGGGGCCCGTTTCTCGAAGCTCCTGGTAATTACCGGGCCTGTTAAGCTGTTTTGTTTTCCATTCCAGATGGGAGTTTCAAAAGCCTTGAATTTCATACTATCAGTAAAATTATTAGCTAAAGAAACAAAGTGGACTCTATTAGAGTTCAGAACACACCCTACTTTTCTTGAGATTTTGATTTCAAAATCTGATTTGGGGCCCGTTAAGTTACTAGGTCTTTCGAGAAATGGGCCCCAGGTCTGGGAATCGAACCCAGGCCACATTGATGGGAGGCGAGCAGTCTCACCACTCTGCCATCATTCTGCGCCATGATCTTGACATGTTTTCTTCATAGCATGAAAAACAAACGCACCTTTTTAAGAAACGTTCAATACACAATGGAAATCTGAGGAGAGCAGTAATTGTTATATTGCATTCAGTTAATTCAGGGTACTCCTGGCCAAAGCAAGAATGTTGGAATGCCTCTGGGAGCTGGTTGATCTTTCACATTAGTTAACTGGCACTGTCTGATTACTTTATATGCAGCTCTTTCTATTTTCTTTCATGTTATATTTTGTCTTTTACCTGTTAGTTCTGATTTAATCCCATTGTTTTGTTTTTTAAATCAGGGTCAGTTTCCCTGGCAGGTGCACAGGGTGGGCTTTGGTCAGTGGAGGGTGGAAACTGGAAAGTCTGTGAGGGTTTACTTTCCAACTCCAAAGCTACAGTGTACAAGAACACCAGAATCACAGAAGTAGTAAAAACGACTCAGGGCAGCACTGCACATCCAGTTTACTCCTTAAAAGGTGATGGGCAAATTCCACACAAGCACTATGATGTTGTCATTGTAGCAGCTCCTTTAGAGATTTTTGATTACTTCTTTGTTTGCAAAGACTGCAGAGAGTGGCCAGTTCCAAAAGAACTGGGAAAATTCTGGCGCACGGTTGCTACTTTTGTGCATGGTCAAGTCAACATGACCCATTTTGGTTTTTCAACTGAGGATGACATACCAGAAGTAATTGGCACTACAGAAACACCCGAAAACTACTTTAACTCTGTAGGACTGCAAGAACCAGTGGAAAACAGGTCAAACACTGATCCTAAGGACTTGCCTATTCGCAAAGTTTTCTCACGATCTGATCTTACTCCATCACAGCTAAATGAGTTGTACAGCAATGTAGATCAAATGAAAGTTGTGTCCTGGCTTGCATATCCCCACTTTACTCCTCCTGAGAAGTTTTGGTCTTTTGTCTTGGATGATGGTGTGTTCTATGTCAATGCAATTGAACATTCTGCTAGTGCAATGGAGATGTCAGCAGTAAGTGCTAAGAATGCTGCCTTGTTGGCACACAAGTATTACACTGGTGGAAGTTCATCACAAGCACAAGATGATCCCACACCATCTGATATCAAAAGTGAACTGTAATACAAGTAGTTTTAAATTCTTAGGCTCAGTCAGTTCTTTGCTCAAACATTGTAAGCTGACTCAATAATTTGTAATTTTTTAGCATGGGGAATTTTCTTTGATATTTTAAGACATGTTATAAGTCTTTTAACCAAGTCACATGGAATTCTTGGTTGAGAGCAGTCTGGAGTCTGTCATGATTAGTGAAGTCACCTAGTAAATCAAATAGGCCTTTTGCATGATCCAATGGTATGGAATAAATTATGCTGCAATGCAAATGATGCATTCTGACAAAACTGGAAAAAACTGGTAAGAGTTCCTTTGTTTTGGAAGTCTCACTGCATTATTTGCAACCCAGCATAATTTATTCTGTACCATGTGACTGGATCATGCAAAGGGCCTATTAAGAGGACAATGGCTGGGGACTAGGCTGGAGGCAAATTCAGCTTTGCACTGAACTCAGGAACCAGACTTCCAGCTCCAGACAGCAACTGGCTGGAGTGTTTCTACTGTGCCCTTGTGGTCCTTGGGTAAGAAATGTTTGTCACACAGCACTCTCTTTTTTTTCAGAGGAGAAAAATGGGCACCAGCTAATAGTCAAAATGGCCTGATTTAATACATGGGTGGGTTGGGTGGGTAGCGGCATAACATTGTAATAGCATGGTATTGACAAGAACTTGAAGTATTGAACTGACAGAGAGACTTTTGCACCTGTTATAATCTCTTTTTTTCTCTCTCTCTCTCTTTTTATTCTTTTTTTCTAATACATATTTTAACTAATTAGACATGCCCACAGGTAGCTAGCTAATCTAGGTGGGTCAATAGCAGGTATACAAGTTTGCAAAAATCAGGAAGTTAACTAAAAAGATTAGGTATACAAGTTTACAGAGATCAGGAAGTTAACTAAAAAGAGTAAGTACAGAAACAAAGATACTACAAAAATACTTATTATTCTGAAAATACATTAAGAGCTTAAGAAAATTTGACCTTTTGAATGACATTTCGTATGTCGAGATAGGAGTCTTCCGAAGACAGAATATCGAAAAGTAATCTTTTAATTTTTCTTTTAAAGTCATGTTTTGGAAGATTCCTTAATGTAAGAGGCATCTGGTTCCAAATTTTTGTTCCAATTCTAGAAAACGAGTTCAATTAAATAGAGAGCCTAGAGCTTTGTGTGTAAAAGTTGTGCGAAACAGAGGATCGGGTATTATAGGGGTGAATATTGGAAATGTCTTGAAACAGGTCTCGAATATTTCTAGGCGCATTTCTGTGTCTAATATCAAACATCAGGTTAGCTGTAAGTTCATAATAAGAAAATTGTAGCGGTAAAATGCCGGTATCGGAAAATAGAGGAATTACATGCTGATTGCGGCCAGAAAAATATATGAAACATAGAGCTCGTTTTTGCAGCTTGAGAAGCTTATCAGCTCGTTTTTGCAGCTTGAGAAACTTATCAAGATATGATTTATGCGCCTGGCCCCAAACTATCAGCCCATAGCTCAAATAAGGCACAATAAGAGATCGATAGATATTTATAAGTGTGTATTGGAACAAGATGCTGTAGTTTAGATATTAAACCTATGGTTCGACTAATTTTAAGTGTTATATGATCAATATGATGTTTCCAAGTTAAACTATTATCAATTAGTATCCCTAGATATTTTATAAATTCCTTACATTCTAAAGCTACATTTTTTGTTTTGCTTGTTATCAAATATCATAATTTTAGGTTGATAGGTGAATTTTCTTTGAGCAGGAGAAAATATGACGAAGTTTGTTTTTTTTTTATATATTCAAGGTCAATTTACTTGCCGTTAGCCAATCGTACAGTTTGCAGAGCTCCTGGTTTACAATTAACTCCAATGACCTAAGATTTTTGTCAGCATATAGGATATTCCAGTCGTCAGCAAACAGAAAAAACTTAAGCTTTTCAGCGGTGTTGATTTACTTGCCCTTCTGTTTTCCCTTCTGTCATTACCCAAAATAAGGGGGGGGGGGGGGGGGCCGGCCCCCTCCCCTAGATCTGACATTGAGAATCATTGTATTATTGTTACATTTGAGTTCTGTAATACCAAAAGTAGCTAAAACTAGTACCACTACTATAATTATTATAAGCCAAATATCTCCTAAGTTAATCTATATACATAGAAATTTTTACAGCGAAAAATACGAGCCTTGTATTGACATTGCAAGGTAAAGGAACTGACAATTCTATTGACTGGACCATTTTCGCGCCAACGTCCTTAAGTACGGTGTGAAACGGTCAATACAGGTGCATTGAATCGTTCTGTCTCGGTGTTCTCTTGGCCTAGGTGGGATCATTGGTTGTCTTTGTTGTATTCTTTATGGCGTAACTGGTGACCGTTTTACATCACACATGAGCCGTGTTACCTCTGTAACAGATCGAAACTGAACCTTGTCGCCTACTTCAGCCAATACAATCATTGTTAAAAGTATATAGAGAATATTACACGGTGGCGAGAAGATATGAATTTTATGTTCGAGTGGCAAGAACAATATCGCTCTTGCCACGATGACATAAAATTCATATCTTCGAGCTAACGTGTAATATTCTTTTTATTATATAAACATACTGATGACAGACTGATGACCGTGTTTTTGATGATTTTCCGAAGATTTCCGACCATCTTCCGAAGATTTCCGAAGATTTCCCAAATTGTCCCGAAGACCAGACGAATGTTCCCGAACATTTCCCGAGAATTTCCGAAAATTTCTGAAGATTGGCGAAGACTTTCGAGGAAGACTTGAA
>CM042746.1:42864097-42871597 GCA_022496165.2 Catalaphyllia jardinei | reverse complement strand
AATGGAGTATTTGAAACTATTCTACCAGCAAACCGGCGATACCTGTAACATCAAGTGTACAAGCGCGGTCAACTTCAAACAGTGGCAAAACCAATTTTAATTTATCTACTGCAGTCTTTCTTCTACCAAAACATACCACGTACCTCATTTTCGCGAACTGTAAGTAGAACTCCTTTCCATTTCTTCACGCATGTATTCAAGGAATGTCAAAGATCTTCTCTTCGTTTTTGTCTCTTTCCTTCTCTTTGTCTCCCTTTCTATCTCTGCAACACATACATCCAAAGGATTCATTCCTCCGCAGTTGCGCATCTCTTTCCACTCCAGCGGCTTAAAAAGGGGAAACAGTTTCTGGAAGGAAGGTTTAGAATATGAAAGAACACAGTAATGTAAGGCAGTGTTTCCGTTATGGTCAGCACTTCGAACAGCAATACTTCCTGGCCGTGTCATGAAAGTGGGAACTGATCTTATATTTCCGCTTCTGATTGCCACGGACAAAGCGGACATTCCTGGAACCAATTGTTTGGCTGTTGGGTCAAAATCAAGAGGCAGCTGACAGTTGAGGTCTACCTTTCTCGTAGTGATGAGGTACTGCATCACATGAGGACTCATGGAAGGCAGGGAGCAGGCTTTCAGGAGGGCGGTGTACCCTTTTTCATCGGATACACCTAACTCGTCATCGGTAAAATCCTGAAGTCTGGTGCGAACCTCGTCTGTAGAAAGATCGCTAATTCCTCCTTCCTGACTGTTGCTATGCCCGTCAATTTCTTTGTATTTCCTCCAGAGATCCACGATGATTCCCGTGATACGATTGGTTCCTTCCATATATGCAGGGGTCTTATTTCTGGATCCACCGTTTACAAGCAAAACGTCTTGGCCACTGCTGACGTTACTGGCATCATTGACGTCAGTGCTTTCATCGGAAACCACAGAGCTGTTGCTCGTGCATCTTTTTTTGATTTTCTCTTTCTTCATTTTTCTCTCTTTTTTTACCAAACCAAGCTCACTAGCGGACGCTGTGCTACTATTGCTCTCCGTCGTTTCTGTTAAAGTGTCATGCCGATGTGCCACTGACGTGGAGTCATGACCGTTTAAGATGACTTGTCTGTCTTTCTTTTTGTTCTTTGGCTTCTCTGCGAGTGACTCAGTCTTCAATCCTTTGACTTCGCTGTTCCCCTTGATTAGAGTTTCCACATGTGATAGTTCAAGACTGCATCCATCGTCTTTAATGTTCTTAGCGGATGTGTCTATTCTTCTTTCTCTTTCAATAGAATCAAGTTGCGAGAAATCTCCCTCTCTGTGATTTTGCGGAATGTATGGACCGTAACTCAGTTGCTCCGCAACAGTACCAGCCATCAAGTCGTCTGGCTGACTGAACCCATCTCGATTTTTTTGTCTTTCGCTTGGAATGAGATCATGAAGAGATTCTTGAGGAGGTCTTTTCAGGCCTATATTCTCGCTACTTGTGTCTTGTACGCTTTCGGATATGGAACTTCCCTCCATATTTGGCTTGCCTTGTCTTTTTTTGTTTTCCTCTGTGATAGCGATCGGGATTCCTTCACTTGTGTCTCTGTCTTGTGGGAACGATGCTTCAATCAGAATATAGCGTAAACTATGTCTCCTCGGATCAGCTGCAGAAAAAATTGTAAATTGAGCGTTTCTTGCTCTCATTTCGGAGTAGTTACAAATCAACTTTGGTAAAGTGGTTGGCGTCATTCGATGCCATTCTTCGGCTACTTCCTTTGCACTTGTGACGAACAAAAACTTTTCTTCAGTGCTGCAAAATTTTGAACTCAGATCCAGAGCATCCTTAGCTCTCCGATTTGCAACAGAATACGAAAGAATAACAACCGCAGTTCCATCGACAAAAGCTTCCTGCTGCGTTTCGACTTTTTGAACAATTCTCACAGGAGAGACTGGGTCTTCATTACTCTCTTGTTGGTCATAGCCGATGCTTCCCTTAAAACATTTTTCAGGACCCTCCGAGTTGACAAATTTTTGAAGATGTTCCAGGATAATGGCCTCTTCGAAATCTTTGGGCAATTCTCTTAGCGTTGCATCTGGCCTCTCTTTTTGTGTGCAGTCATCTTTCCACTCAAAGATGCTTGGGAGAGCTAAGCTGTTGATCCAGTCATTGTACTGCACTTTGAGAAAATGGTAACGGTTGCACTTCACAACCCACAGACCTTCTTTGTCACAGTCGTCATTGAAACGTAAGTCTTCCCAGCAGGGCCATGGACGGTAGAACACGCCTTTTTCTACTGTGCTCTTGACATTCAGTAGAATAGCAGCGTACACTTGCGTCTTAGAAAATGGGTTCAAGGCTCTTGGAGCACTTCTGAGAAGGCCTAGTACGCCATAACTCTCATGCTGCTTGTCGCTAAACAACTTGGCCGGGCCCGTGTAGCGATACAGTGGAAACTGTTGACCGACCGATGGGTCCTTGAAAGGATAAGGCTCCAAGCTGCGTGGAGGGCTGCCATTACCCTCTGCTATTTTCTGAAGATGAGTGAGAGATTTAAAAAAGGAGCAACGTCCCATTTTCATTAAACCACGGTCATCCCTTACAACTACTTCATCGGAGGCAAATTGATCATCAGTGGTAAACACTGCTTCAGACATCACGGCCACATTGTCATCGATGACGAAAACGTATTCCAGGTTAAGGGCAAATGCCAACTTTTGAATAAACAGCCTGGCATATCCCACTCCCCCTTGTCTCGGGCCAATTTCACAGTTAGGCATTGCTTCTGGCAACTGGAAAATGGCAAGCAGTTTTCCCCACGTAGATCGGTAAGCTTCGAACTTGTTACTGCGAACGACGACAACTTGTGCATATTCGACAACCTTTCCTTTCTCTTGCATTACGTGATGGTAATTCAAAGTGCACTTTCGAGGATCTTCTCTGTGGGACGGGTGAAAAATCCAGTACAGCAAAGTGGGAGCATTGCCGACTCTTTCAGACCAATCAAAAGATTCGTTTCCTGATCGGACGCTCTTGAGATATTGCAGTAGGTGGTTGTAAGGATGACAACTGCTTGGAAGGGAACATGTAACAGTGACAGGTCTACCATCGATGTCAACAACTAAGTCTTCCAAAACTGATTCTTTGCCTTGGAGAAGTCTTCCACATTCACCACAGTTTTCGAGATGATACCATGGCCAAGCACGTAACTTTGCATCGTTACAGTTGGAGTTGGTTTTCTCACAATAGTAGAAGGTCTTGGTCAGATTCTGCGAATCGCCACTCATAAGGATGTAAGGATTCTCCTCTGTGTCATGAGTGTAGAATCGCCCTCCAATGGAGTACTTTCCTGGTGCCACTGGTTTGTCGCGAAGGCTTTGAGAGGACTGAATTACCTTCCAATAAGGAAATACCCAGTCTTGCATTTGGTTATTGTCACTTGCGATGAAGTTTTCTGGTAAATTGTAATCTGTGTGGCAGTAGAATGCACCTTCATCGAATGCAGTAGAAGAACTGGAATTAACTTTTTCCTTTCCCAGAATATCCAGTCGCAAATCTTTAATGAGACAGAGATAAG
This sequence comes from Catalaphyllia jardinei, assembly GCA_022496165.2. Lineage (NCBI taxonomy): Eukaryota > Metazoa > Cnidaria > Anthozoa > Scleractinia > Caryophylliidae > Catalaphyllia > Catalaphyllia jardinei. The sequence continues at coordinate 42,868,058 of CM042746.1, read as the reverse complement.
TTCCAGTCTTTCCAATCTGAGGTTCAGCTTGTAAAAGGATTCTGTTGGGATGCTTCAGTTCATTTTGATGATCGTAACTATCCTTATGAGCTTCGTAGTCTAGCCAACGGAGTGACGAGGAAGTGGTGTCTTTATTTCTGCCGATTTTTGTCATGTACCGGTCAGCTCTTGTACAAGATATTGCGCTCATCGAGGGAGACATTTCCACCGACGTCTTAAGTTTCTTGAACAGTTCTCTGCCTACCAGCATGTATGGAATGCTCTGCACCTTGTTGTTGCTTGCAGGGACCTTAGCATAACGGCACACTCTTCCAAGTTCTTGAATGAGAGTCGAAAGAAACAGAGGAGTTCCTTCCTTGAACTCCCGACTGCTGTCATAGCTAAGACGAAGATCAAGACAATCAAAGCTTTGGGGAAATGTGTCTCCCATGCGACCTTTATCAACCAGTATGAGTACACATGCGAGATTTTCCAGGTCTTCATACTGCGTTATCAATTTGTGTACATGCTTACAGTTTACACACTTCTTTCGGCCAGCTTGTAGCTTCAACCCGGGACAACAACAATCCGGAAACTTGTATGTACAGTTTTCTGGTTGAAGCTTTCGAAAGAATGGACTTGAAGATTTCATCAGTTGGTTCTCTATCTGAATACCACCGTAATCTTTGATGACTTCAAAGCAATCTTCCAGACAAGACACTGCTCGTGCCAGACGGAGAGTGTAGAAAAACTGATCAGCAGTTTCCATGCTCTTTGCGCGTACAATTTTCATTTTGCCCTGTTCCCCTAAGCCACTCTGGATCAGATTTTTAGCCAAGGAAGCCGTTTCAAATTCTTGAATATTGTGATTCCATATTTCGACCATCGCTTGACAGCCATTTTGTTGTAATTCCTGTTCGATGTCTTCAGTGATGCTGATCGGTTGAGTGCCTTCCTTGAGTTTGAGAAATTCTTGCTGGGGAAGATGCATCAGGCAGGCAACATATGCATTCCCAAATTCCTGGTTGCGCTCCTTCAATCCCTCATTGGGCGCACTAGTTTTTCGACATTTTGCCAGTGTTTTAAAGCTTTCTTTGAAAGAACGTATCACCTTGCCGTGGAGGTCATTTCGAACCAGTTCAAAAGCTTCGGGGTGGATGTACTTTTTCGTTACTGCTCCTTTCTTGAGTTCCCTAATGAAGGAATTGAGGGTACTTTCGAATTCAGCAGCAGGAGAATATTCTGCGACAGGATTTAGTGCTCGGCGTATTTGTTCATCACTGTGATAAACGCTTGAATGAAGGATGTGGTAACAATATTCTCCACATAGTAAGGCATCGGTTGGAAACGTAGAAGAATCGTTCTCGCTTTTGGCCTTATCAGTCTTGCTGATCTTCCCTTGTCTCTTAGCCTTGTCTACGATAACTTGGAAAGATTTGTCTTCTCTTATCCTTTGATCGTTCCGGTCTGAATAGTTTATGGTACTTAGGTAGTGGTTTAAACTCATGTATTGTTTCCCAGCCATGCCGACTTCCACTGGCCCAGACTGATCAATGTAGAACTGGAAGGCCACTCTTGCAACCTTATGCTTTGGTTTCATGAAGCAAACCCCACACTTCCTTTCAACTTTTGCAGCTTGCAAAGTCACTTGTTCACGCTCATCAACAGCAATGTAGTGCTCTGATTGCTCGGTGGAACAAAATGCCACAACTCCAACACCAAATTCCAATTTAACTTCAAATGTAGTTGGTTGTAGAGGGTCGACTGTGGCCTTTAAATTCCTATGTTCAGTCATCGTCACTGTTAAGGGTTGCTGTCCCGTTGTTTCAAACACTTTGAGGGTCACAATACCATGGCTACCTTGCACAATAAAATCAGATGCTTCACTTTCGATGGATGTGACACGCAGGGTCCCGTCTGGAGAAACCTGAAGGAATCGGTAAGGAACATCTGTAAAATTTAAGGTTGATTTGAGCTTCATCACCATCCCGCGTTCAAAATTCTTCAGTTCGACCTCTGACCACTGGATAACGTGAAGTTCTAATTCCTTCGAAGTCTTTCTTACTTGTTCAGTCAAGTCAGGTTCTCTCTCCAGCACCACAAGTTCGCCTTCTTCATAGTCTCTTCGGCAGGTAGTCATTTTGCTATTGAGAAGGACACATTGCACCACTGGAAGACGCGAGTTCTGTGTCAGAAGATTAAAGGGTGTTGCAGAAATTTGAACTACGATGACATTTCGAGGGGAATTACCTCGGCACCATTCATTAATGAAGAGATTATGGGCGGAAGATTTCTTCTCTTTATCTTTCGTTATACCCCAGTGGCACTCGTCTGCTATGATGACAAAGAGAGTTTTGGGATTTTCTTGAACCTCTTCTTTAAGTTCTTCAAAGTGCTTCTCCGTTTCTGCACTGCGGATGTACATAAACATCCGTTTTTTTTCGTCGCCGTCATCCCGCTGAGATTTGAGTTCTTCAGTCGATAATACCCCGGCATCAGGATGTCGTATCCTCTTCTCTGTTTGATCGCTGAGCATTCTGTAACGAGCCGTGTATACGGCAAACTCGACATCGTCGAAGGCATCGCTTAGCCTCGAAATGTTGTGGTAATGAAGCATAATGGTGTCAATTCTTTTCTTCAGTATAGCTGACATTTCTATCTGCGAAGGATAATAGCAAGGCCTTTCCGGATTCGACTGCACTTGTTCGTCAATCTCTTCATCTTCATCTGACAAATATTTCTCATCCACAAAAGCGTCGTTAACCTCATCTGTTTCCTCACCGACATCTGACTCTTCATTACCCGCTGTCTTGGTGGACTCTATAAGCTGGATTATCAATATTCGTAGTTCTCCAGAGGGGTCGGTTTCATCGTTGAATCGAACGTCGATACTTTTGATGTTTCCCTGCGATGGAGAAAGGAAAACGAAGTCGTTGATACTCTTTTCCTTTGAACAGGCCTCGCGTATCCTCGAGCAAGTCTTGTCACCATCAAACCACTTGACTCGCTTCCTGTTCCACCTTTGTAACTCGTCCCAGAACGATGAAAAAGGGTCGAAGAGTTGAATAAATTTCTCCGTGTCCCGATTGGAGAGAGTGTCCACGATCTCGGTTAAGAGGTCAGTGAAAAGAAATGAAGTCATAAAATCTGGGCTTTGCCAGTAGAACACTTTATCATCTTCCAATTCAAGATTGCACACCGTACACTCCGAGATGGAAAAATGGACCACAATCTGAGTGTCATCTGGTATGATGTCGCCTGCAAATTATTGAATTTGTGATGACCAGAGAGCGATATTAAAGTGAGTCTGAAGTTTGAAGACTTAACTACGTGTTGTAATAAGGTATTGAATATATCCTATCTTTAACTCGTTTTTGTACGTTTTATTCAATCGCCATTTATTTGCGTAACAACGCAGGTCAAAGTACTAGTGATTCAGTTGTGTAAGCTTGGTTATTAAAGGGCCCTAGTCAGCCACACCATTGTTTTTGTTTCATGATAGAATTTGGCTATAATATTTTATTCGGAGCCTGTCGAAACGATGAAAAATCACTGTAAAACTACTCAAGATAATTAGATATCCCTTCAGGAACACAGCTTACAGTAAAACAATAAGAATTCGCTTCACCATGCTATATCAATAATTTCGATGTCATCGAAAATGGCGGTAGGTAGTCACGTCTTATACGTTCTACGTTGAACAGGTATCTTGGTCCAGTGGTTACTCACATAAAGAAGCCTAAGCCGTGTATTACACTGATAAAACACGATAGTCATTTGAGAACGCAAGGGAAATGTAGAAAACACGAGCCGCAAGCGAGTGTTTTCTACATTTCTCGAGTGTCTTCAAATGACCATCGTGTTTTATCACAGTGTAATACACGGCTTAGGCTTCTTCATTTGCTTTAAAATATAGATTTTAAGCGCGCAAAACAATAAAACACGCTTTTTCTATGTTTTATACTCTGATAAAACATAGGTT
>CM042746.1:42844290-42863997 GCA_022496165.2 Catalaphyllia jardinei | reverse complement strand
CATGTGATAATACATGTGACGAAAATGTGAGCACGTGAGCAGGCCATGTAGACTTTGGATTTTCTTTCCATGCGCTCTCGATCACAAAGGTAGCATTGGATACTTTTGTCGTGGGATTTTGAAACTGAGTAGTATTATATTCAATAGTATGATGTTATTTAAACGTTCGTTCGGGCTCACGAGGAACTTGTTTATTTTATAAGATGCGTAAGAGTGAACCTGAGCCAAGGAACAGAAATGTAAATACTGTATACTTTGTATTAGGCCAGCGGAAATACTCGAATCAGTCACACGGAGTTTGTTTACGATGAACGAGCACGGGATTGCAAATGTGTACTTATATTTTGAGCTTCCTGCTTAGAATAATGTTCGTAAAAAAATATACTTCTCATTTTCATGTAGTGCTTAATAAATATTCTGACAAAGTCATAAGGGGCGTCTATTCGAGATATTATAATTAAAGGCCCTTGTAAGTACCTAAATGACCAATTTCCCTGCCCTTTTATATACCTCATCTTGTGAATATAATAATATTCGCAAACCAAAAAATAATATATAATTTATATACCTCATCTTGTGAAATTTCCACCCTTGTTCTTCTATTATAAAGAACAGTCAACGGCGAACTCAAATTCATTCAAAATCGCTCAAAAAACCGCTTTTGAGGCAAAAGGACGACTATACACCACAGTTAAGGTAATTCAACGTTTATATATCATTGATTTACGTGCACAGTTAGCGATATATGGCTATAGGTGGGGCAACCGGTAAATCTAGTACATTTACTATAAAATAACAATCGGCTACCCAGACAGATTGTGTGGGGGCTCTGTGGTTTCATCAGGTTTCCAAACGCGAGAAACATTTGAAACCACGAGGCCGCAGGCCGAGTGGTTTTATTGTTTTCGAGCGTTTGGAAACCTGACGAAACCTGAAGCACGAGTTTTTGAAATTACTTCTCCAACAAACAAAATTAGTTATTGAAAATCCATAGTTGGTGATTTTTTAGCACTTCAGTGGTTAGTACACTATAATTTAAACTTATTTTATAAAAATGGTATTTGGGCATTTTTATGATAAAATTTTCGTTGCACCAATCAAACATCAAATGTATGTAGTGTTGACCACAGTGTTAGTGTTTTTACCGATTATAAAAGAAGAGCTAATGGGATGGCATCCACGTGGAGTTACAAGAACCAGAGCTAGAGTTAAATTTCAGTGGATTTTTGATCAAGGGAAAGGAAATTTTTTTTCGAGTTGGAGGGAAAATCGAGGTTTGCGAGTTCGAGTTAACCGAGTAAAAATGACTGAAAAGTGGGGTGAAATCCAAGGGAAATAGGACTAGGTTTGAGTTAGTGGGAAGTTCGAGTTATCCGAGTTCGTGTTATTGGGGTTCTACTGTACTTAATATGCAAGAGCAGCGATTACCCGTCCAGAGGTCTTAAAAGAAGAAGAAGGAGAAGCAGTTCTTACTGTACTGCCGGCAACTGAGTACTTGAATTGAGGAACATAATCACCACGGAGAAGCGTGAATTATCGGCGACCTGTCCTAAATGTCGCTCACTGCTTTTCTGTTACTTCTAACAGTACCGCAGGGTTTAAAAGAAGATCAAATAGGCATCTTTTCCACTTTTTACGCCTCAGACTCACCATTTCTGTTTTGGAAGGAATAAACCAATGAGAGCGCACGCAAAAGAATGCATCAATCACCGATCGTTTTAGTTCGCTGTGTGCCAGGGTCTTTCTCGTACCGCTGCCATATTGGAGAGCGAGAAGACCCTGGGGACGAGGTTGCTCTTGCGACATGACGTGACAATGACGTCAATGGCCGCTGTCACGCGACGACACTTTCGTTAGCACAGTTAGCAGGTGGTAATTTCGAGTTATTTTCTTTTTCTGCGTATTTTTCTTCTTCCAATCTCTTTTAAGTCTATGTCCTTCTACTTAGGATGGTCTATGAGTGCCTAGCAAGGTTTAAGTGGCGTTTACCACGCTGTCCACGGTCGTATTAGCAAAAGTGAAGTGTTTCGCAGAACTACCAGGATAACGGTAAATGAATATAAATAAATATAAATAAATAAATAAATAATACCTTTATTTACCCTCGGCAGTGTTCATAGCAGAAGTGCTAGTGGGGCCGAGCAAACAACTGAAACAAATAATTCAAACTGAACATAACATTGTTAAGAATCCCAACTGGCCGGAGGCCGGCAAACCAGTTGCCTATTTACAAGCGTGGCCGAGGATTTGAACTCGGAGCTATCGAGAAACAAATCCAGGTAGCGGTCAGAGTGAGACTCGAGCCTAGGACCGCCGGATTGCGAGTCCGACACGCTGACCACTCGGCCACACTGCCTCCACTCCACTGCCTCCGGTAAACAAGGTAAATTTGAACGCTTTGAACAAGGTCAATATACTTCGGCTAATAAATGTTTTTCCGGAAACGTGATGTATATCCCTAAAATGTCTGATTCATCACTGTGACTGCTTACAAAAGCGTTGGATTTATGAGAAATAATTATTTTAAAATCAGCCCCAACACTCCATCTAATTTACAGTATTATGCAATATTTAAAACTTTATTTTGGTATTCGCTTCGGCAGTTTTTCAATGTTTATCGAATGATATTGCATTAAAAGGCCTTTTTCTACATCACTGTGTAGTTTTCTCATTATTTTGTGCTACGATAGTGATTTCTAAACCGTTTTTTGCAGGGGCTTATTTTCGGCCTGATTTGGCTTCTATCAGACGCAAGAAGTTTGCGGCTCGATATTTTTGGTTTAAAGCGAAACTAAAACAAAAGAAATTCATTTTTAAATAGTATTCGGTAACCTCTACTTGGGAGATAAAAATCGCCGATTCTATTTTTTAACCGGAAATGATCGGTCGTTTCTTAGGCGCAGGGTCTCTTAATACAGGTTTGACTGTAAATGGGAAAAAACGATACATTGGTTATCTTACACAAAAGCAAGAAGGTGAGCTAAATAGTCTGGATCCATTTCCAGTCTATTATATCAATATAAAAATTTAAATACTGGTTGCTCGGTCACATATATTGATATCTACCCTGGTCAGTTCAAGAGGTTCTCTCTTTTCTGTTTCTTAGTTAGGATCGATCAGGGAATTCCGTATCATATACAAAAGAAACAGCCGACCAAATGATAGAATTGTTCTTTCTTCTTTGTTAAGAGTAGACTGTAATTTCAGCTTGCTCTCTTTTGAAGCTCGTTATGTACAATTATTTACCATCGACAGGAAACTTTCCTCAAACTTGGTCAATGGCGCGGAATTAAGCATGACCCTTTACGTAAGAAATACCTTTCGTAAATTGCTATCTTAATCTTATTTTCTTCCTTTTTCTTACGTTATAATGACATCTATCCAGCATAGTGGTGTTTGTGATGCTACTAAATATAAATCACATCCTGATCGCTATTAAAATACACTTCAAGCTGACTGCGAACAGTGATAACTAATGTGATTAATGTTATTTTCATAAATAAAACGCCAAGTTTGTTTTAATACCGCTGACTAATAATTCCAGCTTTATTCTTCACGTATTCCTGCAAGGTCATCTGTTTCTCGAAGAGTAAGTGAAGTGAACATCTTGAATAGCTCTTTACGATATTTGAGCCACATGCTCTCCTCATCTCTGTCCAAAGTAGACAATAGCGATTGCAGTAACAGCTAATTCCATTCTTAAAGTGGAGTCAAGTTGAAGCTGACCGTAGATTAGCACGTTATAGATAGATTGCAAGCTCGTCGTAGAACACAAAAATCGTACAATGTCTAGTCAACTGCATGCAGCTTTTGGCTTTGGGTCTTGAGCAAAATTTGATCACATGACGAGATGCTGGACCAGAGTGCTAACTATCTTGAGTCTTCATTCTAGAGACAAATTAAAAAAAACAAGGAAGACGCTTTTACAATCTTTAAATTACGTGATCCAAATGGAAATATGAGTTATCCACAGAGTCATAGAAAGCATTTATTTTGAGATACCATTACACCCTATAGGGCTAGAAGCTGTAGTTGCTAACGGTGTTAAAATTTGCCAAATATATACATTCAGCGGGGATGCTGTAATTATACGTCCTGTAGAATTGCTGGCTTTTAGGGCAAACATTCCTTCAGATCTCTTGCCTATTAGTTCACATATGGGGAAAAGGGGGGATTTCGTACGTAACTTAAACAAGACATTTGTAACTTAAAGTCGTACCACCCCTCTACCAGCCCATTTTAAAGGCAGTTCGTTCCGGAGGTTTTCTGGTCGAAGTTAATCTTTCATACATGATAAATGGCAATAACAGGACAGAACATCACAGAATTATAGGATTGGTGTGTGCCTCGAATCTATAAAAGTAAGTTAAGAACACAAAAATATATTGACTACTTGTTGTAAGAAGTTGACTAATTGATTTTGTGGTGCGTGGAAGCAGGAAGGAGTCAGTGTGAAATGTCTTCAGTTTTACCTCTATACAACCCTGATAATGCTAAAAAAACTGCTGAATAAAGAAATTACCTTAAAAACTTTTGCAACTGATCTTACTACTTCTTCTCCACCATCTTCGTCTTCGTCGTCGTCTTCTTGATCATTTCTTCACACATGAACGTGATAGATCTTTCCTTTCCCTCACTGAGTCCCTGCATACCTCGTGCGATATCCAAAGGATTCTTACCATCTTTGTTGCACATCGTTTTCCATTTCAGTGGCTTAAAAAGAGGAAACAACTTCCGGAAGGAAAATTTGGACATTGAAAGAACGCAATGATGCAGAGCGGTGTTCCCATCATCGTCCACACTTTGAACAGAAATTGCGCCACCACGTCTTGTGAAAGTGGGGACTAATTTTACGTTTCCACTTTTTATTGCCACAGACAAAGCGGACATTCCTGAGATCAGTCCTTTTGTGGTGGATGGGTTTCTGTCGAAGTTTTGAGGCAGTTCACAATTGATATCCACCTTTCTTGTGGTGATGAGGTACTGGAGCACATGAGGGCTCATGGAGGGCAAGGAGCAAGCTTTCAGGAGTGCATTGAAACCTCTCTCGTCCTTCGCCTGCAGCTGATCAATGGTAAAACGCGCAAGCTTCTCTGTTATGTGCTTCATTGTGAGGTCGTTACTGCCTGTTTTCTCGCCTTCTTTTCTATTACTGGTCTGCAGATTCCTACATTCCCCCCAAAGACTGACGATACCTTTAGTAACGTCGTTAGTTCCTTCCATATATCTGGGATCGTCCTTTCTTGCAATTCGTTTTTTCCCCAAGGTCTCTTTACCGTCGCTAACAATGCTGACTTGGCATTCACGGTCAACTTCCTCAGATCTTTCTTGCACAGAATTGGAAACATCTATTTTCTCTGAAGCCATCTCTTCGTCGGTATGTACCGAATCCAAAGAATCTATTCTAATTATATCGATCACTTTGCTCTTGTTTTCGAGTTGGCCTCCGACGGCCTTGGCTCGTTTGCTCTTTGTTCCAAAATTTCGGAAGTGCTTAGGGCTTCTTTGCAATGGAGAAAATCTTTCCTCTACTATGATTACTTCGTCGCATCTCTCTGGGAATAAGCTTTCCATTCGTTGATTGAAGTCGTCATTAGTTTTACGTCGCTTCATCTCGACACTGTCATCGAGTGATTCTCGAAGGGATCTCTTCATGCTTTTCTTTTCTTTGCTAATGGGTTGCGTGTTATTGGGTAACAAAATTCTTTCCATTCTTGGCTCGTTCGTGATATTCAATAGACTGTTCTCAACTGTACTGGCAAAATTCGCTTGATAATCCTTATCTTCTTGTGGGAAAGACGCCTGGATTAGAATGTATCGCAAACGATGCCTCTTTGGGTCAGCGGCGGACAAAATGGAAAATGTAGCATTTCTTTTTCCCATTTCGGAGCAGAAACATATTCCCTTCTTGCTTGCTACGGTAACCAAACTCATCTGCGGCCACTCCTCAATTGCTTCCTCTGCACTTGCGACGAAAACAATCTTTTCTTTGGTTCTGCAAAATGTCTTATCCAGAAGACTTAATGTTTTGCGTTCTGAACTTGTGACACAGAACGAAAGAATAACAGCAGGAACTCCATTGGTGATATCTTCTTCCGTAGCCTCCTTTGCCTGGACTTGTTGAACTATTTTTGTAGGACATACTGTGTTTTCGATTTCCTCTTGTTGCTCATACCCGAGACATCCCTTGAAACACTTCTCAGCACCCTGAGTGTTGACAAAATTACGAAGGTGTTCCAGGATTATGCTCTCTTCAATATCTTTAGGTAGCTCGCTCACAAGTGGTCGTTCCTGAAGAATGCTATCATCTCTCCATTCAAAGATCTTTTGAGGTGTAAGGCTGTTGATCCAATCTTTGTACTGAACTTTGAGAAAACTGTAACGGTTGCATTTCACTACCCAGAGACCAGCTTTATCGCAGTCGTCATTAAACCGTAGGTCTTCCCAGCAGGGCCATGGACGATAGAAAACACCTTTTTCTACGGTACTCTTGACATTCAGCAAAATAGCAGCCGCAACTTGGGTTCTTGAAAACGGAGTTACTGCGACTGGAACACTTCTCATAAGCCCCAGTACCCCGTAGCTCTCATGTTGCTTGTTCCCAAAGAGCTTGGCAGGACCAGTGTAGCTATACAATGGAAACTCTTGAGATTTAAACTCGTTTGTTAAAGGATGGGGCTCATATTCTGTCTCATCGATTGGTGGAATTTTCTTTCCTTCCGCGATTTTCTGAAGATCGTTGAGTGGCTTGAGGAACGAACAGCGCTGCATCTTCATCACACCCTTTTCGTCTCTTAGAATTCTTTCTGTGGGTGAAGATGGGTCTTTTCTGAATACTGCTTCGGACATCACCACCACGTTGTCATCTATCACAAAGATGTATTCCAGATTTAAGGCAAATGACATCTTCTGAATGAAAAGCCTTGCATATCCCACTCCACCCTCATTCGGTCCAAGATCATAGTTAGGCAACGTGTCTGGCAGTTGGACAATGGTAAGCACCTTTCCCCAGGTGGATCTGTAAGCATCGAACTTTTCTTTTCGAACAACGACTATTTGTGCATAGGCGGGCACTTGTCCCTCCTCTTGCATTACATGGTGGTAATTCAAGGTGCACTTGCGAGGATCGTCTCTGTGTGAAGCGTGAAAGATCCAGAAAGGTGACGATAAAGGATTGAGCTCTTTAGTAGCCTCTTCTGTTGAATGTCTACTCTTCAACTGTTCCAGCTAGTGTTTAAACGATTGGCGGCTGCTTGGGACTGAACATTGAACAATAACTGGTATACCATCGATGCTAACTCTGAAGGTCTCCAAAACAGGTCCCTTACTCTGAAGAAGTCGTCCACAATCGACACATTTTTCGAAGTGGTACCAATGCCAAGCTCGCAAACCATCTGCACATTCTCTTTCCTGATATTGGTGATCAGTCGCCTTCTTATCCTGTTCTGGGTTCATAAGAATGTTAAGACATTCCTCCAAATCATGTGTATAGAAGCATCCCTCAATCGAGTATTTTCCCGATGCCGCTGGTTCATCATACAGACTTGGGGAATCTTTGATCTTCTTCCAATAAGGAAATTCCCAGTCGTACTTTTCACCTGTGTCATGGGCTGGAAATTCTTGTGAAAAGCTTCTCTCTTTGTTGCGATAAAAAATACCATCTTCAAAAGTAGGTGTTGCGGGGAGGGAAGCTTTTCTAAAGATATCCCGTCGCAGTTCTCTTATTAGGCAAAGGTATGCGCCCGTCTTGCCTATCTGAGGCTCCGCGTGCAGAAGGACTCTGTTGCAATGCTTCTTTGCGTTTTGATAATCGTAGCTATCCTTTTGAGCTTCATAGCCTAGCCAACGGAAGGAAGAGCACTTCTCATCTTTCCGTCTTCTGCTTTTTGTCATGTATCGATCAACTTTCTGACAAGAAATGGCATTCATCGAAGGAGATGTTTTCAGTGACGTTTGAAGCGTCTTGAATAGCACCCGTCCAACCAATACATAAGGTGTCTCACTGGCAGAGGACTCCGAGTAACGACACATTCTTCCCAGCTCTTGAATGATGGTGGAAAGATAGAGTGACGAGCCTTCTTTGAACTCGCAACTGCTGTCATGGCTGAGGCGAAGGTCGAGGCAATCAAAGCTTTGGGGGAATGTGTCTCCCATACGTCCTTTCTCAACCAGAATAAGGACACAAGCCAGATTTTCAAGGTCTTCATACTGCGTTATTGACTTGTGCACGTGGTGACACTTGGCACACTTTTTACGGCCAGCTTTTAGTTCCAATCTTGGGCAAGGACAGTCGAACTTGTCTGTGCAGATTTCTGGTTGAAGCTTTTTAAAGAAGGGGCTTGATGACTTCATGAGTTGTTTCTCGATCTCAATTCCACCATAGTCTCTGATGACTTCGAAACATTCTTCAAGAGAAGATATTGATCGAGTCAGCCGTAGAGTGAAATAAAATTGATCAGCTGTTTTCATGCTCTTAGCTCGTACAATTTTCATCCTTCCCATTTTCCCCTTACCACTCCGGATCAGATTTTCCACCAAGAAACTTGTTTCGCTTTCTTGGAGAATACTGTTCCATTTTTGGATCATCTCTCGGCATTCATTTTCTTTCAACTTTTGTTTTATCTCTTGAAGAGCGTGGACTGAACGCGAGTCTTCCATAAGTTTTTGCATCTTATTCGGAGGAAGATGCATCAGGCAGGCAACAAAAGAAGAAGTCAAATCTGTCATCAGTTCTCTAACTCTTTCTTGATCTCCATTTGCTGAATTGTGCCTACTGAGTCTTTTAATCAATTTTTTCAAGTTTTCTTTAAAAACGTCAGTTGCATTGTCGCAGAGTCCTTTCCGAACAAACTCAAAAGCCTCTGGCTCAATATACTTTTTCAGATGTGTTGTTTCTTTCTTGAGTGTGCTGACTAAGGAATGAACTTTTCTGTCAAATTCAGCAACAGGTGATTCGTCGATACTAGAAGTTAGTGCCTGCCGTATTTTGTCTTCACTGTTATAAACGCCGGCAAGGAGGATGTAGTAGCAGTACTCTGAGCATAACAAGGCATCAACTGAGAAGGAACACACTTTCTTCTGTCTTTTCGCCTTATCCACGATCTTTTGGAAAACATCATCTTCCCGTACCTTTTGCTCATTTTTGTTGGCGGAGTTCATAGTGTTCAGGTAGAAATTCAAACTCATATACTCTTGTCCAACCAAGTCAACTTCTGCCGGCCCACATCGATCAATGAAAAATTGGTAAGAGACGGAGGAGACTCTTGCTACCTCTGGTGGTGGTTTCATGATGGACACACCACATTTGCGCTCCACTTTTGCTGGTTTTAGACTGACATAACCATATTGATCAACAGCAATATAGTGATTTTGGTTTTCACATGAACGAAACGCGACAACTCCAACTCCAAATTCTAGCATAACTTCAAATCTTGTTGGATTTGGGGGTTTAACTTTTGCAACCAAATTTCCGTGTGCATCTTGACTAACTGTCAGAGGCTTCGCTTGTTGCTGTTCGTTGGTTGGCAAAACTTTGAGGTTTACGATTCCGTTACTGCCTTGTACAATGAACTCATTAGCGTCGACTTCAGTAAATGTAACACACAGCATTCCGTCGGGGAAAACCTGAAGGTATTGATGACGTTCATCTTTGTTATTTAGAGTTGATTTGAGCTTCATCCGCATTCCTTTCTCGAAGTTTTTCAATTCGACTTCTGCCCAGTGGACAACGTGAAGTTCCACTTCTTTTGAGTTTTTTTTCACGTGCTCGTCCAAATCAGGTTCTCTTTCCAACACCACAAGATCACCAGCTAGATAATCACTTCGAGTAGTAGAGATTCCCTTGTTAAGAAGATTGCATCGAACGTCTGGAAGACGAGTGTTTTGTGTTAGGAGGTTGAAGGGTGTTGCAGAGATCTGGACAACAACCACATTTTGGGGAGATTCGCCTTTACACCATTCGTTGATGAAGAGATTATGGGCAGATGGTTTCTCTTCCTTATCTTTTGTGATTCCCCAGTGACACTCATCCGCTATGATGACGAAGAGAGTGCTGGGCTTTTCTTGAACATCCCTCTTGAGTTCTTGAAAGTGCTTTTCCGTTTCTGTGCTGTGAACATACATAAAAATTCGTTTCTTTCCATTAAAGCCATCTCGTGATTCCAGTTCTTCTTTCGACAGTACGCCAGCATTGGGATGACAGATCCTCTTCTCTGTCTGATTGCTCAGCATTCTATACCGGGCCGTATACACCACAAACTCCACATCGTTAAACACGTCGCTTAGGCTTGAAATGCTGTGGTAATGCGCCATAATGGTGTTAATTCGCTTCTTTAGGATAGCTGCCATCTCTATTTGTGAAGGATAATAGCAAGGCTTCTCAGGATTCGCTTGTATCTCTTCGTTAATCTCCTCTTCTTCGCCTGACGCGTATTTATCTTCCACTGTAGTGTCTTGGCCTTCCTCCATTTCGTCATCAACCTCCTCCAGGTCAGCTTGGAACGAGATGTCCTCAGCAATAGCCTGATTAAGATTTTTCCGTAGTTCTCCACTGGGGTCTGTGTCGTTGTTGATTAGGACGTCCATGCTTCTAATCGTTCCTTCTGTTGGATAAGGGGAAATGAAGTCTCCTGAGCTCTGGACGATTTCACGAACTCTTAAAGTGGTTTGGTCGTCTGTTGCACGAAACCACTTTTGTCGCCTACAGTTCAATATTCGAAGTTCTTCCTCTAATACTGGAGAAGGCTGGAGGAGTTCAAGGAACTTTTCAGTGTGTCCATAGGATATTGCATCCACGATTTCGCATAAGAAGTCGCAGAAAAGAGAATCAGTCATAAAATCTGGGATTTGCCAATAGAACACACCGTCGTCACTGTCACCATCCGATAGAAGAGTACATTCGGTATCTTCGGAAAGAGAGAGGTGCACCACTACTGGAAGTGTCAAATCAAGAATGACACCACCTGCAATTCATGAATTCATTAATAAGGTAAAAATAATGCAAAATAAGGTAAAACATCTTGAAAAAAAAGTGCCTTACCTTGTTCAGACATTTTCTTTAGCGGGGAAGTCTTTGATTAAATACTGCTTGATTCTAAATAATCAAATAAAGCATGAAGTGTCAATTAGCAAATTAATAAAGTCGGCGTGACATGAGACTCGGTGAAGGTTAACTAAGGTTCAAAGAAAAGCACAGCACTAAATATGGGAAAGATGTATTGTGATGTTGTTAAAAGACCTGTTTAGATGGGCGGTGGAAAATTCTAGCAATTGCGTCAAAAGCAGAAGACCTTAATTCCAACAACGTTACTTCTCTCTTTCTGCCATACACTGTCCATCAAGAGAATTCAGCGAATATGATATACAAAATATGTTACCCGATGAATTTTACCGGATGATAACCCGGAGTCGAAAGGCTTTTCTGTGGGGAGCACTTGCTGACATAGGAAGTGGAGGTTGAGTCGACATTGCATGGCAATACTAATTTAAATTTGCCTGCAACTAAAGGAAACATCTATCAGAAATACGGATTCTTGGCATGAATTGCTATTTAGTATATACCAAACCAGTAAATATCGTGTTTTTCACGCATTTTAATGGGGTTCTAAAACTCGGGACAGTGTATGCTTTTCACCTCACAGCAAAATGGTTTCTTGGCTTCCTACCGTAGCAAGAGACAAGTTAGCAGCCTATGAAGCAGCTGTCCTTGAAAAGGAGACCACTGCGTTCATTAGTGTTTTGAATAGAATTTTTTACAGTAGCTCTTTCTGCATTACGTAATCCTTTTGTATTAGACTTACAATAATTTCCTAGCTCCTTCTACTTTACGTAATCATTTTGTATTAAACTTTCAATCGTATGTTTTTTCGCATATATTAGTTCATAACTTGGCCTTGTTTTTCGTTCGCTTAAATAAGTTCTAATTCTATCCTCGACGAGTGCGGTACGGATCGGATCTTCTTGGACACTTGGATTGTCAGGGCATCGTTTCAAAGTTTGTTACTTATAATCTTGTGAAGTAGAATAAATGTTTATCTGTTAAACAGTCCTTATTAACGTATAGAAAACCACAAAATGTAGCTTGGTAGGCTTTTTGGGCCTTGAAGTTATCGCCGAAAGCGACTCAAAACGAGTTGTTTACCATAGGCCACGTTCGATAAATCCATATTCCAACATGGCTCCAATGCTTTTAGGTCAAACGTCTATACTTGGTGTTGTCTTCTTTGTAGCTAAGTCTCTTTTGGGAATTGACGGGCCAAAAGAAAGTCAAAAAATTCGCACTTCTGACCCGAAAGCCTAGGAGCCATGCTTGAATACTGATATATCGAACGTGGCCAATTGCAGTTTACAACAAGTTGAGCAAGGCAGCTTATGCTATTGTTTAGGAGTAAATGAAATACACCTTGCCAAATTAAAGCGGTCAGAAATTACAGTATTTGTATGGGAATGCGATGGCAAATAACTTTTCTCCAAACTTAAATTTTACACAATTTATGACTGGCAACGTTAAAGTGCTAGAAGATCAAATTTGAAGGGAGTAGCTTTGCCAAAAGACGCTCGGTTAATTGTTCTAATTTCCATACATTTGTCTGTAAATTTACAGACAAATGTAGGGAAAATGAGAAAATAAATTGAGCGTCTTCTAGCCAAGTTACATCCTTCAACCTTGGTGAATACAATCTTCCACATAGTATTTTAACATTGCGATTCACAGTTTATGTAAAATTTGATTTTGCAAAACGTTATTTGCCATCGGTTTCCCATACAAACACTGCAATTTTTGACCGCTTTGCCTACCCGTCCGAATGGCGACGAAAACCGTAATAGGGTCTATTAAAACGATGAAAAATGTTAAATGAACTACAACATGGTTTCAAATCAAGAGTACTTTACAACTTAAAAGTAACTAAGACGTTTAGAAAATGCCACAGCAGTTTCTACAACGAAACGTCGCAGGGCTTCATGGATAGGCCCATGTCCCTACATAAAAATACTTTTGTTCGCTTCTTAGCAATTAAATGTGCTATGTGATGAGTTCAGTAATCACATGATATAGTTAGTCGTGACAGAATAACCAATGATCACAATTTTTGATTTTAGCGATGCCGTCGTCCGTTGAATTTAGCTTTGACCCGTATATGATTTACCCTACGTTTGATGATATTACGGCTATTAACGTGCATGTAACATCATGTAACTTGCTCACAATTGGTTCAGAAACAATGAAGGACTGAGCCTGTGCCAAAAAAGGTGCATAGGCGAATAATTAATACAGACATACGCCGAACCGTGAAACCCTCCTTTTAAGCAATTCGACAACTCGCCTTAATGTTTATCTTACGGGCAGCGACTTCCAGCATAAGTTGTAAAAGACCGAAGAGAACTGATCTTTTCGAAAAATCAACGAATCTGTAGACTAGAAAACAATGATGCAAGGCTGATACTACGAAGAGAGCTTAACGGGGCAACGACACGATAGAGTCCAAACTGAAAGCCATGAATTGCAACCGTGGACAGCTCTCTACGTAGTATCAGCCTTGCATCATTGTTTTCTAGTCTTTCTATTTTTGGCTGATCAGATCTTTTACAGATCCTACGTATACAGGCAGCATTTTCGTTTGCGGTCCTTTGCAGTATTATGTTTGTCTAACGAATCTGTACTATTTTTCTAAACACAGGAAAATGACACGTTTTGATTTTTCTGATTGATCACCTGATATATCATGTGATTTTTCTTGCTCTCTTGGACATTTTGCGCGCGAATGATTATGAGAAAGACCTTTTGCAGTCTTTTGAGCCAATTTTTGTAGTTATTTAACCCTACTGGTTTCGTATATACCAAAACAATTCTTTTCCCAGTTTTGGGTGGGTAGTGGTAAAAATTTACCTCGCCTCTTTGCGGCTCGGTGAATATCCACCGCTAGCCGCCACCACAACAGCGAATAATGTTGTTAATTTATTTGATTAAAAATATAAAACAAACAGCGGTGGGCCACAGCGGTGATAAACATATTAAAAACTTTCATTTTATAATCTTGACGTTTCGTATGCTAGTCAACATACATGAACATACATTTTCAAAAGAATAACCATTACAAATTTTTTGAAAAGCTATTTATACTGTATAAATCGTGGTCTGGAACCTAGACAGAAAACATCTCCAATAGAAATTTAAGACGGTTCCAAGGGACAGACAGTTTCCGTTTGAAACGTCTTAAATTTCTATTGCAGATGTTTTCTGTCTAGGTTCCAGACCCCGATTTATAAATTATAAATAGCTTTTCAAAAAGTTTGTAACGGTTATTCTTTTGAAAATGTATGTTGACTAGCATACGAAACGTCAAGATTATAAAATGAAAGTTTTTTTTAAATATGTTTATCACCGCTGTTTGTTTTGTATTTTTAATCAAGCTACGATGGCCAAAGACCGAGAGTTTATATAATTTATTTGAATTGCGGATTAACATATGATTGATCTCCTCTTTGGATTAATAAGGTGCCGTCTTGCAGTTATTGCTGCAGAGCACAAATATTGCCATCACATGACTGAACGTTAAAAGGATAAAGTTACAGAAGAGTGACAAGTAACGAGAACAGTGTGATGTTGTTTGTGGATTACGGTAAAAACTACAATTGAATAAAGGCGACATTTTTTCGTCTGGCTCTTATGTAAATTGACTCCTTCTTCCACGGCCAATAGACACTCCTGACCGTTTCAATTTACGTTTAAGTAATTATTTTCATGAGATATATGCTCTGCACACTGGACGCGTTTGATACCCCAAGAGCGGATTCCTTCAGTTCCAAAGAACACGCCAGAAATAAAGAAACTTGAATTGAGCATGACAATTTGCTCAGTCAGACAGTTACAAAGATCTGAGAATTGTTACTGAGCGTCAGACAAGAATCAAGTGGTGAACGCTCATAGGTGTACACTTCTGAATTGAGCAGATGTATATTGATCAAAAATTGTCAAATCAGTTTTCGAAGTTACCTTGAGTTGGCGCTCGAAGCGGGGCCCTGCTTCTCCGTTTCTTGAATAGCTCCAAGGACACTCGGCTACAAGATAAAAAAACAACTACTCGTTTAATAGAGCGTACACATTAATGCCACTATAAAGCATGACAAAAGGGCGAACCCATTATAAAGACAATAACCTACCTGCACTTTGATTTCGTCCGTTTCAAACAGCGTTAGGAGTTATGAACAGCTCGCCGCATATACGGGCAGCATTGGCATTATAAGTGACCAGTCAGGCATGCCGGATACTGTTAGCAAAATGCACAAAGAATTAGGTCTTTCAGCAGCATCCTAATGCATCCACTTTCTAAACAGCGCAAAGAAGTTGATAGCTTAACACGATGGCTTAGAGCCACTCCACACTTCCCTGCTGTTGAGCGACCGTTGGAAATATGAACCGTTGTAATACTCTTTTCAAAGAATCTGAGATGAATGTTTGGTATTTTTCTAAGAAATTGGCGTGGCGCTGCATTAAAAAATCATCCTATAGTTGTCAATCATTCGTCAAAAGATCGTATGATTTGGCATAAAAAATTTGAATACCGTTAGGCGAGCTTTAGCGCTCAACGTGAGTCATTTGTCTGACATTAAATTTAAAAATAAAACCAATAGGTCTGCAGTGTCATAGCTGGCAGAACAAGAAACCTGCAATAGTTAAATGTTGGATTTATTTTAAGTTCCGTAGGATGCTATCCATTGAAATGATAAATCAAAATAACTGAAAAGGAGCATTTTTTTTCTCGTATTGCCTAGGTAAACATTTTAGTTTGGCTACGGTTGTGAACCGCGCTATAAACAATAATATTTCACTCTGCATAATGCGCGCAAAACTGATCCCTTAGCCCTTCGTCGATTTGCTCTGAGGAAAGAAAAACCGGCGAATTTCGCTAGCCGATGACTATTACTAATGATCCATCAGTAGCGTAGCCAATCGAAATGCAGGATAAGCATTAGTCAACTAGTTCGGTGATACTAATTCACATTATCAACCCAATTGATAAAGCCCAATTCCGCCAGTTGTAATACTCGCCACTGACGCAGTATCACAGTTTCTTTAGACACTTACCCCCTTTATTCAAAGAGGGTCTTAGGGATGCCGCCTCCAGGAACCTTGGAGGTATAGATTCGTCATTCTCTAAAACCCTATGCTTTTTGTTTCTAATAAGATTGTGGCATTTTTAGCGGGAAAATGACGTCATGAAGTTGGCACTAAATTTTGGCTCTAGAAATATGGGATATTTAATGTTACTTTTTGAAAGAATTTCTCAGAAGGATCTCAAAACTGAAAAAAAAATGGTGTTGAAATATGAACTCAGAAAGGCTGACCGTACGGTTGGGGTTAACTGTATCTGAACCTAACTGTATATAACCTATGTACTGTTTGTTGCAACGTAGACAATGCATCATGTAAATAGGATTTTTAGAGTTGCAGTCGATATGATCATGAATGGTTCTCATTTCCCCAGTGGTAGAAAAGGTATAATTTGTACGGCCGTCAGTGATATAGCGGCAAGTGATGCAATTTTTGCCGCAACGAAAGGATCCCTTTGTGACGTAAGTTGGTTTATCATTACGTAATTTAGATCTGACTAAAATGTCACTAAAGTTGTCGGTTCGTTAGCCTGCACGCAGACGGTTGGATGGTCGAAAAAAAAAACGAAATTCGTAATGAGGTCGCCATCTTGGATTCGCGTGGCTAGTTCCGGGCCGGGTTGAGGGTTGACAAAGCGAGCGAGGGGAGGGGGGCGGGGAGAGGGCAGAAAAACCGCTTGCCCGAAAATTAGCTCCCCTTGAGTAGCAGCCCACGACCATGGCACTTCCGCCTACGTGCCACACATTGTTAATTGACCAATAGAAATCAATGATCTGTGACAATTAGGTTATCAAACTCGCGTGTAGCTCGAGTTAGCTTGTCAAATTGGTGTCGGTGGGAATTGTGATTTACAGTTCCGACGTGTTCCAGATTGCAAGGCTTGTGGATGAAATCTCAGAAGAACTCACGGCTTCTGCAACCAAATTAAAAGTATTTTGTTTAAGAATCATTTCTTTTTCATCGCTTGAGTCAGAGTTAAGTTCCGAAATAAACTTCGATCGAGCACGTTCAACAACTGCGAAATCACTGCTTGGAGCTCTGAGATTTGCAATATTCCAAACGACGACGGGGAAGACTTCTTTGCGGACGAGCTGCCTGTATATTAGGAATGGAAAGCTAGATACGAAGTGGAGGAGTAGGAAAACGAAAAGCAGGAAAGAAAACTCAAGGACTGCTTTGGATGGTAAATTCATTACCTAAACATAAGGTTCCCATGAGTGTTTAAAGCCCGTTTACAGATTTTGTCTCCACTCCACAACAAATAACAACACAGCATTGCTGAACCAAATAAGTTTATTTGGGAACGGCTTGGCGAGAACCAACCCGAACACTGTATAATGCAAACAATTTACAATTTACATGACTTAGCCTAGCAAGAAAGGATAAAGCAATCTCCGCACTTACAAGTTATTTGCTAGTGCCAATAGGGCTGGTGAGCTAAAACACTCTTGTTACTGAATAAACCAATTATTTGAGCTATTTCTACAGATAAGCACTCGGCAGTCTTGGTACCAGTTAGGCTGTAGGACATCAGCTCCGACACTGCATTTGACTTAAAGATAAACATGCCATCTTGGTCTACTTCTCTAAAAGAACTCTCGTTACAATCTTTGTGCCAGTTAGGCTAGGCCACAACTACTCCGACATTTCATTAACTATAATATAAACAAGCCATCTTGGCCTACATCCCCATATCAGCTCTCAAGCTTTATGTCAGTTAGGCTGCCACTTAGGCTGGAGAACATCAACTCCGACACAACATCATGACTAAACCTAGAAAAGCTAGCAAAGATAAAGCAATTTCCACACTTATAAGTCATTTGCTATTGCTAGTAAGGCTGGTAAGCTACAACACTCTTACTGAATACACAAAATACTTGGCCTTTTCTCCGGATAAGCACTCAGCAGTCTTGATACCAGTTAGGCTGGAGGACAGATCCGACATTGCATTCGACTGTAAGATAAACATGTCATCTTGGTCTACTTCCCCAAAACAGTTCTCATTACAAGCTTTGTGCCAGTTACGCTGCCAGTTAGGCTGGCGAACATCAATTCCGACATAACATCAGACTATAATATAAACGGGCTATCTTGGCTTACATCCCCATATCAGCTCTCAAGCTTTGAACCAGTTACACTGCCAGTTAGGCTGGGGAACATCAACTCAGACATTAGATCAAATAATAACATAAACAGGCCATGTTGGCCTATATCCCGATATCAGCTCTCAAGGTTTGAGCCAGTTTCACTGCCAGTTAGGCTGGGGAACATCAACTCAGACACTACATCAAACTATAATATAAACAAGCCATCTTGGCCTACATCCCGATATCAGGTCTCAAGGTTTGAGCCAGTTACACTGCCAGTTAGGCTGGGGAACATCAACTCAGACATTACATCAAACTATAATATAAACAGGCCATCTTGGCCTACATCCCGATATCAACTCTGAAGGTTTGAGCCAGTTACACTGCCAGTTAGGCTGGGGATCAACAACTCCTACGTACGTACAATGTAAATAAATTAAACCTAAAGAACAAAAAAAAGAAGAAAACGAACAAAAACCTAGTTGAGCTGAGCAACCGCTAACATAGCAAATGCGGTTTGAATGGAGGCCAGAAAAAACCTGCCACAAAAAAAAACTCTGTGGGGAAAAAAATGTGCAGGAAATCTGGGTAGGAACCAAGGCTCAAGCTCCAAATGATTTGAAGCCCACCCTACGAAGGCTTTACAAAAATGAAATTAGTACAGCAGATCCTACCGGACTGGATGCATAGTACCTGAAAAAGAAAGAACTAAACAAAGAAAAAAAATTTAACAAAATGAAACGAAAAGAACGGGGTTGGTTCTGAAGCCTAGATGACAACCACGTGTTATAACCAGTCTTAAGGTGCAAGTGAAGTATGATCCTCGCAGTAAATTTTCCAATTTAAGCAATTGGAAAGAAGAAGCCTGAAAAAAATCAGGGCTTCAACGGGATTCGAACCCATGACCTCCGCGATACCGGTGCGATGCTCTACCAACTGAGCTATGAAGCCACACATTGAAAGCAAGGTCAATTTAGTGAGTTCATATCTCCCGTAAGAGTGAAATGATGAAAGTGTATATGAAATAATTCATATTTGAACTGCGGTTATAGATGCAAGTGAAGTATGATCCTCGCAGTAAATTTTCCAATTTAAGCAATTGGAAAGAAGAAGCCTGAAAAAAAAAAAAAATCAGGGCACCAACGAGATTCGAACCCATGACCTCCGCGATACCGGTGCGATGCTCTACCAACTGAGCTATGAAGCCACACCGTATCAAGCTTTCGGTGAGGATTATGGCTGGGCAACAATCAAGCTTTTGCTCCTTTTATGGCCTCATCTATTGTTTGAAGGAAATGGTTTCTATTGTCCGCAAGACAAAGGTTTGGAATCACCGACGCGTAGCAAACTCACCGAGCGCGAAATTCAAATATCTTCGGAAGCGATAAGTGTTACAAACTTGGCCTTTGTGGGGGAGAGTGTGGAAATAATTGTTTCAGCTTGGACACATCTAAGGAGTGTGGGGTGGGGAAGTTTGTAACAAGAGCGAGGTCTGGACGGTAAGCAAGC
>CM042746.1:42827049-42829549 GCA_022496165.2 Catalaphyllia jardinei | reverse complement strand
GGAAAACAATAAAACAGCAATAACAAATTACCAGCACCGTGTGTTTAGAGAGTTAGAGATCGATCCAACTTTTCCAAACTATTTTTGAACAATTTTAATTCTTTTATAACAAAAGAAAGTGCACGTCAGACACATCTGAAACCGGTGTACGACAGTTTACAGGCTGCAGACCGCAGACTGAGTTTTTTTTAACTAATTATATCGTTTTCCCATTTCCATTACCTAGAGCTAACCCTCAATTGCTGACTAACCTGAGCGCTAATCAAGCTAACCGGAACGCTGTTTAATTATCTTAGGCCTGCAGTCTGCATTCTGCAAATGTCATACACCGACCTGAAACTGTGGAAGCGGTGGAAGTACTTCGCCTTTTCCGTGGTCGGTATTTACAATGCGTAGATTTAACGCCTGTAACAGGGTTCTTGCTGAAAAAGGAAACACACGGTTTCCTTTTCTTTTTTCTCGAGGCAAGGAGAGACTGCCTCAGCCATGAATCTTTCCATGTTAACTTTCTTCCTTGTTTTCCTTCTACGGGGTTGGAGATTACCAGTTTCACTCATTTTGAACGTAAAACCTGTTAGAAAGAAAAACCAATACTGACTCAATAGCCGACCGTCATTTTGATGCGCAGAGCGGTTACAAAATATTGACACCACGAGTCGACAGGAGAATGATCCATACAGTCATTTTCGGACGTTTTGACAAATGACTGTATTGATCATTTTCCCCTGGAGGACATGTTGGCTGTCGATTAAAATCAGCTTTCTCCTTCCCAGGGTCTTCTCTCTATCTCGAAAGGGAGGACGAGAGAGGGCCCTTGGAACGAGATCATCAACAAAATTTGTAGATCTCCGATTCTATTGAATAGAGCGTCATTCACTTCTTAGTTGAGAGTAGGAGCCCATCAATGGACAAAAAGATCAAGTTTAAGTCTGAGAAAAGAAAAACTATTCTATACAATTGTTTAAGTAGTCGCGCGCGCGCACCATTTAAGTAATGAATTAATTATCAACAAATTATTTCGTAACATTTGTGACGTACCTTATCAGCAATACTGAGGCTGTTACAAAGGAAAGCTACACACAAGAAATGGAAAATTAATTCCTTCAGTTTTTAGAAAAGCGAGATGAAAAAGTTACAGATCACTTGTTTTCTGCTGTTCGCTGGTTTTTTGACTTTCTCCTTTGCTAGTGATGCGATAATCAGAATGACAGTAACAAAAGGGTAAGTTAAGTCTTATTTACCAGGGTTTGTTATTCTTTTTTGGGTGATTACTTCCAGTTAAAATAGCTTTAGCTTAGGAACTTTTCTATGTTAAAACGTTACGTAAAATGGTGCTGGAAATCACGAAAGATGTAACTGAAGAAGAAACAAAAGTTTTTCTCGCCAAAGGAATAAAGCTCTAGCATGGCCAAACGCATTCGAAAGGAGGCGCAAATTGAAAACTAGGACTACTTGCGACTCCGTTTGACCAGGCCTTGCGTGTAATTGAGTTGACTTGCCACGACTTTTGCTCAGTTTGGTCACTAATCAAATTTACACACAAGTCGCGCAAGTTTTTCACGGTTTAGCCACCCGAACCAAGTCAAAGCAAGTTGAGTCACGTCCATTAACTAACCAAATATTAGGCAATGAAATATATAAAATATCTATACCTAGAAATGTTTTTTTTTTTTGTCAACTTGCGTGTTTTCAAAAGGAAACTTGCGAGTCCGTTTGGCCACCCAACTTCGCAAGTCTTTACGTAAGTCTGTTCAACTTGCGGCCAGATGCGACTACTTGCGAGTGCGTTTGGCCAGGGCTTGAAAGTAGGAATTGGGAATTTGAGCTCTTTCTAGCTTCAGTGGCGTTGTAGGTAATTCACGTAAGTCTCTTGACTCTCGGCAGAATTCTATGGTACATACGTAAAGATCCAAACTTCACAAACAAACAAACAAGTGATACACTAATTGTAAGGTAATAGTTATTCAGAGTCGGATTGATATAGGAACCAATGAACGGACTGCAGTTGCATGACTGCACAAAAATCGTGATTAAAACGTAAGGGGAAAGTCTGAAGGGATGAACTTGTGATATATTTACTGGGAGTTAATGGAATCTGTTCTTTAATCCCACCATGAGAAACCTGGTTTTAGGCCAATCACACTGAGCGGAGGTTTAAAAGGTACATTTTTGTCAACGCTAATAAAAACCTTGCACTACGTTTAGCCAGTCATTTAAGTTTCAGCCGCTACAGTACAGGTTTGCGTTATGAAATTCGCTTTAAAGAAGCCAAAAATTCGATTTATCGTGGGTTCGACAAGCCTTATATCTACCACACTGGGTTATGGCTGAAGATAGTAAAGTAGATGAAGGCTTGGAAAAAACCCCAAATTTTGCGGACCTTGTAGAGGATGCAAAGTCAGTTGCAGGTTTTTCTTTAGGTCAGACGGAATGACGTCACATAAACAAGGCCTTGTGATGTATATATGAAATAATTCATATTTGAACTGCGGTTATAGAT
>CM042746.1:42810835-42824445 GCA_022496165.2 Catalaphyllia jardinei | reverse complement strand
AAATAAATAAATAAATAAATTAAAATATAAAAGCTACTTAGAAATCACTAAAAAATTTCTTAACCCTAGACTTAAAAATATTTACATTATCAGAAACACGAATATCTAAGGGTAGGTGATTCCACTGGTCAGTTATTCTATGAAGGAAACTGTACTTCAAGACATTAGTTCTGGCAAATTTCTTCTTTAAAGTTAAAGAGTCTTTAGACCTAAGTGAGAAGCGGTCAGCTTCCGAGTGGAAGTCAATAATTTTACTGACGTCAATATTAATGTTGCCATTAAGTACTTTATATAGGAAGGTCACGTCAGTCAGTGATCTCCTCTTCTCCAGTGACATGAGGTTTAACTTCTTCAAACGAGTGTCGTAGGGATCATCACTTTTTAAGATAAATTTAGTCGCTCTTCTCTGTACTCTCTCCAGCTTATCAATATTTCTTTTTGTATATGGGGACCACACCACTGAACAATATTCCAAGTTTGAGCGTACCAAAGAGCAGTAAAGAGTACACAAGGTCTTAGGGTCATCAAGACCTTTGCAAGTTCTCTTAATCAGACCGAGCATTCTGTTAGCCTTGGACACTACATAATCTATATGTGCGTTCCATGATAAGTGATGATTTGTAATAATCCCTAAGTCCTTAAAATCTTTAACCTCCTCTAGTTCGGAATTTTCAAGGAAAAAACTAAAAGTGAGTGGTTGAATGATCTTGGTAATTTTCATAATTTTGCATTTCTTGACATTAAAGTTCATGAAATTCCGAACACTCCATTGATGCAGACTATCAAGGTCCTGTTGAAACAATTCAAGATCACCAGCCGTGTCAATGATTCTAGAACATTTGCAGTCATCAGCATATAGAGCAATAGTACTACCGGGAAGTACTACTTCGGGAAGGTCACTAATAAAAATAACAAAAAATAAAGGCCCTAATAAGGAGCCTTGAGGAACTCCAGATGAGACATTGGACCAGGAAGAGGATACACCATCCAGCACTACTCTTTGACGACGATTGCTTAAATAACTTTCACACCATTGTAATAATGAGCCAGTGATCCCAAAGTTGCACAACTTTTGCAACAAAACTGCATGGTTCACTTTGTCAAAGGCTTTGGCAAAGTCTAAAAAGACTACATCAACTTGTCTGCCTTGGTCAAGGGCAGTAGCCCATTGATGATGGGTTAAAATCAGTTGAGTCTCACAAGATCTGCCTTTAACAAAACCATGTTGCCACTCAGTTAAAAATGGTGAGACATGATCATAGATAGCAGAATGAACAATACGTTCTAAGCACTTGGCCGGGATAGGCAATAATGAGATAGATCTGTAGTTAGTAACGAGCTCCCTACTATCTCCCTTATGAATTGGAGTAATATTGGCTGATTTCCATAAAATGGGCAATTTCCCGGTTCTCAGGGACAAATTAAACAAATGGGCAAGTGGAATAGAGAGCTCTTTTGCGCAGGTACGTATAATACGAGCTGGTAAATTGTCCACACCAGGTGCCTTGTTTATGTTGATCTTGCTTAGAATTCCTTCAAGCTCTGAAGCTGTTGTTGTAACCGGCCGGTGAACACGTTATAATTTTCTCTCGGTAATGTTAACGTTTGCAACAGAAGAGAACCAAAAATCCGTTACGCTGAATTAGTAAATCCCTTATTATACCACAAATTATTTGCTCGTTGGCACTCTATCGATAGGTACCTTTAACACTTTAAACACATCTAGCCCGTGAGTAGGAGCATGCGAGTCACCGAAGTTGTGAGCAGCAGTTTTTCCCGTCCTCAAACTCAACTCAGGATAGTTATGCGACTACTCTTCAAATAAAAAGTGACAGCTTTTATGACAGGCAAGGAAAAGAAACTTGTCCAGCGCGGCAAACACAAAAGAGGTGAGAGGGGTTCAAGTGAAGAAGAAAAAGCGCCGCCAAGAAGCAGAATATGGCGGCTTGCGGCGAGGCGACCCCAGACAACAACGAAGTTGTAGATGTTTTCGAGCAGAGCGAAGAGAAAGAGACAAACCTTAATAAGCTAAAAGCTTTGCTGGAAGGAGTTCAGCAAACGCGTCTGGAAATGCGCACCGAGAACCAACGAATGGCGGCTGAAATCACGGAGCTGAAGTGATTCAAGAAGCATTCAATGGAAATAAGCTCTTTGAAGACAGCCTTGAAAAGGAACGCAACAAAAATTTGGAGCTAAAAGAGTCATTAAAATAGTTAAAATTAAAATTCGACACCCATGAGCGTGAAATCAACGAGCTGTACGGTCAACAAGACGATATTGAACAGTATACACGTAAACACTCGCTCGAAATACATGGCATTCCTGAAAATCTCTATACATCAACTGATGACGTGGTCATTAAGCTTGGCGAGCGACTAAACGTTCCTATTGCGAAAGAAGAAATCGATATCTCACACAAATTGTACAACGCAAAAAACCATCCGAATAGTATTATAGTTAAATTTATTCACTACAAAAAAAAGGCTCAGCTTTATCGAAACCAAACTGAACTTAAGAACGTAAAGATCTCAGAGCTGTTCTCCACCTCCTCTGTTGCTGATGTTGCACAATCCACGGGAATTTTCATCAATGAAAATTTAACTCAGTAAAGGAGAAAGATCATGAAGAAAGCTAACCAGATGAAGAGAGAGAGGACAATTCAAGGTGCCTGGTCTTTAGACGGTTAGCTTTACGTTAAAATATCTCCAAGTGGTACTCCCACAAGAATTTACTGTGAAGAAGACCTGAACAATCTATAATTCTATCGGTAAGTCACCTATGTCGCTACGGTAATTTCACCAGCATCTCGACTCTAGTCAACTAGAAATCACTGAGGATTGGAAATGCTAAACAACAACAAACAGTTTATATCGCTGTAAATGTGTTCCGTGATTCTATTTTCTGTTATGCTTTTGTTTCCAAATTTTCTGCAATTTACATATATGACTCAGTGATGACTTCTTACTTTATAACTTCTTTTGCTATAGTGTTTTTTTACAAGGTCAAATCACGATCGCACTAGGCAAATGTAACGCGATTTCTCTAAATGTTAGAGGTCTAAGAAATCGCTTACAAAGGAGAAGTATTTTCTGTTTTTTAAAAGATCAAAATTGTGACATATTTTTTCTACAAGAGACGTACTCTGAACCGAACGATGAAATTATTTGGAAAAGTGAATGGGGAGGTGACATGTTCTTTTCACATGGATCAATACACAGTAAAGGTGTTTGCATCCTGTTGAATCCTTCACTGAATTGCATCGTTAAAAATTTTCACAAGGATCAAATCCGAAAAATCATCTCAATTGATTTGAATTTCAATGCAAAGAATTTCTCTTTGTGCAATGTGTATACCCAAATGACCTGCGACAACAGCAAGAATTTATACATAGTTTAACTACATATTTGATGTCTAATATGGATGTTGAAAATTTTGTAATAGGAGGTGATTGGAACATTTCCCTGCATGCTATTGACGAAAAAGGGCGGAAACCCTTGGAAACCAACTGTCTCTAGGGACCTGTTGATGACCATGATGAAGGAATTCGATTTAGTCGATGTTTACAGAGAGAAAAATCCAAGAAATAAAAGCTACACCTACGAATCAAAAGCGCTTAAACTTTGTTCACACATAAACTTCTTTCTAATACCGCAACATCAAATCAGTTGGGTCGAACAAATAGAAGCTGTAGTTTCTAACGCCCCAGATCATAAAGCAGTAAAACTCAAATTAAATAGCCCCAACAATAAAAGAGGCCCAGGATTATGGAAATTTAACAACTCTGTCTTGGACGACCATGATTATGTAACTTCAATTAGAAAAAATTACTCTTATATTAGTGAAAAATATTCTGGACTGGAAGATAAAAGGCTTAAATGGGAATTAGTTAAAATGGAACTGAGAGGTCTGGCAATCCCTTATGCAAAAAATAAAGCAAAAAATTAGTAGAAAAAAGAGAGATCTCCAAAAGAGACTGAGCGATATAGACCAACTTATTTCTAGCGCTTGCAGTGCCGACAGCCATTGAGCAAACCACTAAGAAGCTGAACATAACCAGTTGAAACAGGAACTTTGTCTCATCTATGAAAAAAGAGGAAAGGGCTCTGTTGTTCGCTCTAAAACAAGATGGATTGAGGAAGGTGAAAAACCGACTAAATATTTCTTCAACCTAGAGAAACGAAATTACAATCATAAGACAATAAAGGAGTTGAACTGAGCATCCGGAGGGTAAGTCAGTAACCAAAGAAAAAGAAATACTTGAGGAAATTGAAATATTTTATGAAGAGCTCTATACTTCTATCACCAGCGTTGAAAATGCGCAGTTTATAAGTTTTATTGAAAACTTAGAATTACCTAAACTCGAAGATTCGGTGAGTAGCAAGTTAGAAGGAGACATCACTCTCAAGGAGTGTAAAGATATTTTATCCATGCACATTCAGTATAGGTAAATCACCAGGCGAAGATGGATTTACTTAGGAATTTTACAACTGCTTTTTTGATTTATTGGGTCAGGATCTTGTTGACAGTTTTAACGGTTCGTACAGAGTGGGTGAAATGGCACCCTCACAACGGAGAGGCGTAATTACACTTATACCCGAAGAAGACTCCGACCTCATCTCACTTGCTAATTGGCGCCCGATAACGCTATTAAACGTAGACTATAAAATTGCGTCAAAAGTAAGACTGGAAAAAGTCTTAACCCTTCTAATTAACCCTGACCAAAGAGGTTTTATAAAAGGTAGATACATCGGTCAAAACATCAGGCTAATTAATGATATTCTCGAACAAACAAAGCTTTGCAACATTCCAGGTATACTTTTACAGCTTGATTTTCGAAAGGCTTCCGGCACAATTGAATGGGAATTTATACAAAGAACCATCGCGCTATTTAATTTTGGGGAAAGCATTCAACGCTGGATTTCCATATTTTATGTCAACACAGAGTGCAGTCCTAAACAATGTTTTCTGCACAAATTATTTTCTCTTGTCAGGAGGAGTGAGACAAGGTTGTCTTCTGTCTCCGTGTCTATTTATCTTGGCCGCGGAATTACTAGCGTGCAAAATCAGGCAACATAAAGAAATTCAGGTTATAAAATTTTGGTAAGGAATTAAAACTAAGCCAATTTGCTGATGATACCACGCTTCCTAACCATAACAGTAATTCGATTAACAAGGCTATCGCTGTTTTAGACAATTTTGGCGATATTTCTGGTCTGAAATTGAACTCTTCGAAAACTAAAGCTCTGTGGCTGGGATCGTGGAGACATAGTCAATGGAGCCGTTAAGAGGGCCTTTTCAATGGCGCTGACTGGAGATCCCATTGGGCGAACCGAAAACTTGTTTGAAATGGTCACCTTGGAACAAGAACATAAAGATTTTGTAGAAGTAATTAAGAATACCCTAATGACCTTTGTTTACTCTTAAAATATTCTTTCGAGGTGCGATTTAATATTAACACACATCATATACCATCAGGACGCCGTTAGACATTTGCATTTTATCCTTTTGCTGAAGAGGGCAACAGCAGTTGCCCAAACGTCCGACACAATTTTTTCGCCAGTGTCAACTTTTTTAAATATCTTTTTAATTTTTAACATGCCTGGCTGCACACCAAACATTTTTATGAAAAATAAAACTTTACGTTAAAACTGCAAAAACTGAAGACCATCCTTGACATATGGAACTGTCGGAGTCTTACACTATCTGGAAGGTGCCTCATAGCTAAAAGTCTTGGCATCTCTCAACTGATACACTCTATATCCAGCCTTGATGTTCCTCTCGAATATCGTGGTGAATTCGGCCATATTTAAATTCATTTGGAAAAATAAAAAGGACAAAATTAAGCGTGAAGTGATGTTTTTAGATTACGACCAAGGAGGTCTACGAGCACCAAGTATACATGTTTTATCAAAGTCATTGAAGTTAGCTTGGATCTTCAGACTGTCAGCTGATGAACATAAGAGCGGTGAATCTTGGAAGGCGATTCCTAATTATTTTTTCGAAAGATACGGGGGCCTAAACTTCATATTACGATATTTTCTTTCTTACTCAGAATTCATCCAAAAATATGATCTGCTATTCCTAGACACTTTGTAGAAAAGATCGGATCTGCTGTTAAATAGCATGTTTCAGTTCTCCCCAGAGATCTCTTTAAATTTAACCAAAATGAAAAATAGAGACTATTATCGGTTCCTCATAAACAAAGAACCAATTAAACTGAAGGCCATTTCTAAATGGCAACGAGACCTGCAAATTGATCAAGCATCTCTGAAAACTTTTTTTGCCGCATGAAATGTTTGTAAAGATAACAAACTTAGGGAATTTTATTTCAAATTCTTACATAGAATAGTAGTCACCAAGAAGGAGTTATTCCTCTTTGGAAAGGCGGAGGATGCAAAGTGTCCTTATTGTTAAATGAATGATTCAATAATTCACACTTTCCATAGCTGTAATTGGAGCCAATTATTCTTTTTAGAGGTAATAAAATGGTTCAACAAAGAAAATGTCACCTCCGTCAGTCTTTCACCAACTGAATAAATTTTTGGTATGAAAGTTGACACTTCAAGCAAAGAAACAAACATGATCAGAAAGTTAAACTTCACCTTTTTATATGCCAAATATTATTTATACAATCAGAAACTAAGACATGACGAGATATCGGTAAATGAATTTATAGTTAATCTTAAGGATAAATATATTTTTGAATAACTTCCTGGGTAGCCGAAGCAATGATTTTAACAGGAATGAAAGGCACTGGTTACAGAGTCAACAATTTATACATATTAACTTAGCTATACGTCTTCCTCTTTTATCTCTCTCTCTCTCTCTACCTCCCTATTCTTTTTCCCCTCTACCATTGCCGTTCTTTTGTACAATCCAATTTTAGCATAATCGTCTCCTTATTTTTTAGCTGCAATTAATATTTGCTTGAATTTAAAGCCGATCTTCCGTGTTACTTTTAACCAACTTTTGTATAGTTAATAGTCGTGTAAATAGGAGGAATAAGTAGGAGTTATAGTCTCAGTCAATGGTACATGTAAATTTCGTTATATTTTTGTTTTTGTTTTGCAAGGATGTGAATAGTGTACTGCAAATTGAGTATTTTATTGTGAGTAGTGTAAATAATGTAATTTTGTAAAGTAAGTAAATTAAAAATAAAAAATCTAGCGCCGGTGTTTTTTCGCGGCAAATTATGAATTCATCGAAAAGAGAGAAAATGCCTTGGACAAAATCCCGTAAGAAACCCTGGCCGAAGAAAAAGGAAAAAGGCGAACATTTGTTGTGCCCAGGTACAATAATGTAAATGGCGAATACTTGAGGATTTGTCCACACTAGATTCCAAATTTCTAACAAAGAATTCGTCATCATATCTATGAAAGAAATTTCTGTTCTGCTGGAATTGAAATACATTCAAGCACAGAACTTGAAAATTAAGCGAATTCATTGCACGATCACGTTTTGTTTTGGATCGCGCTCGGTTGACAGGATGTTTGGTTCTCTGGTGGTCGCCATAACTTTCCATCTCTTTCGCTGGTTAGTGCCTTTTCTCTTTATTGTTTTTACAGAAGCTATTCTCCTTGATTTAACTGCCCATTTTTTTTCGTCGTAATCACTATTCCACAGTGTTCGACTGTGATTGCAAAACTTTTCGCGAATTCAGTGAGCTATCTTTGTTGCGGTCCTTCGGGGGATCCGGCATGATTCAGTTGGCCACCGCTTTGATGAGGTGTTATAAGCTTTCAAAACTTTTGGAGGCTAAAACTCGGGCTTTATTTTTGTGTGGATTTCCTTGCTTCAAGTGAATTAATAGGGTATGTAGATTCGACGGATTCTTATGAAATTTGGCCGAAATGTCCCTTGGTTATCAATGCGCAAAAGTGTGTGAGGCTTTTTTTTATTTTCTAAAAACTTCTTCTTTTACGCGCTCTCGTGTGACGAAGATCGGAAAATATTCAATTCGCCAACTTCAAAACAGATTTTCTCGGCAACCAATCGGAATATCAAAAAAGCCTCACATGCTTTTGTGGTCTACCACCTACTGATTGACACTGCAGTTTGTTTGGTTGTACGTGCCAGCAGGAAGGCAGGTAATTCAGTTAAGCAAATAGTGTCAGTTTTGCCTTTGAAGGATTGCGTGCGCTTACCATTAAATCAAATCTTAAAAATGTTTATTTCTTTTGATTTTACATTTTACCAGCTTAACGATGACCTTTTCTATGGTTATAACATACGCGACGCGCATACGAATGATTCGAATGAAGGTCTGCAGTAACCTTAAAAACGTAATAAAAAGAGGGTGTCACCGTGCTTGTTTTCACGCCACAATGATGACAAGGTTACTTTTGGTGATCTCCGTGCGCAACAAATAAGCGCGATTATTTTCCAATGCAGCGGGTTATATCACACAGAGTTCGACTTTCTTTGATTATTTATTCATCTACCTCCCAGAAAGAAATGTCGACAAATACCCTGCATTATTAATTAATATTTTTATCCTCTGAATTAAACAATTTGGACTTACTCTGTTGGGTCCGTTACGTCTCTATCTGTAGCATTTATTTCATTTGCAAAAAAAGGTAGCCATAGATTTCTGCTAATGTTTTTCCTCAGTTATTGAAGATATTGTTCTCATTGAATTCATAAGACAAAAAGTTGGGATCACTGTGCTTGTTTAAGAAAAAAGGAGCATTTATCTCGTTATCGAGCTTAGCTTGAGGGAAATCTTTTACGTTTTGTGCGCGCACGCTCTCTTGTGCGCGCTAATTGTGCAAAAATCGTGCGCATTAGTAATGCGCAATGCAAAGCTAAGGAATCAATCTAATGCTACTATAACGAAAACATAAACATATTTATATTAATACCACCAGTGAGAACGATCGTGACATATTCATGACCTTAATAAGTTCCATGAATGATAACCTGTGAGCTAGAAAGTACGTAGTGCACGATTGTAGCTTTTAACTGCTTTTAGAACGAGTATTACAGTTTACTGTGGCTTTTTGTTGTTTTTTAAAATTGAATAATATTATATGGCTATAATTACTATAGATTTTATTAATACCAGGAGCCATAATCGAGGACGGAGACCGTACTTCTTGGGATCCGCGCGCACCCATGATATGGGATAATTTTCCTACTTTTAGAATTAACAAATTGCGCCATCCTGGCGTCATATATTCCGCGCTGATCCACGCACTTTAGACAAGGAGTATTGATAACTCAATCAACAAGATCGAAATCTTCACTCGAGTCATCGTAATAAACTTTTCTGATTAATTATTCACATATTTTCAGCTAAGCTTTTAAAGTAATTCCTCTGAAATAGAAGTGACAATAGATTTTCGTTCAAACTTTGACCACTGAATATTTATCATATGAGAACTTCAACTTTGGAATGAAAAGGGGATGTCCAAATGCCCCATTTTAGCATTTTTTAATGCTTATTACAAGAAGGCATTCCCAGTAATAACTGTAAATTTTTACGACCGAGATTTATGAGAACATGCATTAAACTACAGTAGTGTCCGACGCAAACAAACATTTTAAGTTTGAATTAGACGGAAAGCTGAATCCTTGATTAAAATTTGAACCAAATATTTTGACATGGTTACCAAACGCCAAATAGATAAGACCACAGTGTATCTGCTATTTTCCTTATTTCAATTTTCAGCAAAAGAAATCAGATTAATCTTTTCCCACGCAAAGCTTATGATAAGTTGATTACAATGATTGGAGAAAAAGGTAGGGTGCCCGTGCTCGTTGATGAGGTATAGCCATTTTTCAACTGACAAAGCTTAATATCCAGGCAAATCCGCCATATTTTTAATATGCGCGTGCACGAGGGCGCGCTAAATGACGCCATTAATTATGCGCAGAAAGGATGCGCAATCGTGACGTGGATCTTTCCCTTGTACGACAAGATTAAAGAAACGACTGTACAAAACCCTTCCGGCAAACCCGCAACACACCAAAAGACTAAGTAATGCTATGTTTAATAAATTTAAAATACATAAGCGATTAAACACAAATAAACGGGAACGTAAAAAAACTATTTTTTCTTAAACTACTTAATTATCTAAAACTAAATTACTTATTACAGTTCAGTTCTTTCATTGTCCTTTAAGTCTTCTCCAGGCACAAACAAACTGCTACATAACAAACCGTACCAACAACCGTTCACACAAACGTCTTCTTCAGTCTTCTCTTCTGGCGCCTTCCTTTTCTCACTTTGCTCTTGTCTGACCCCTTCGGGTGCACTTTTAACTTCTGTTCGCTCGCCTTGAGCTCCTTTTAACTCGCCGCCGCTGACAGAAAGGGTTATGTCAGGGAAAGTACGGCTGGCTCCTGCCAATGGCTCTTGACAGTGACGTGAGCGACGTCTCCTACAACCTTGTAATTCAAACGTCCTTCTCTGTCCTTTTCCTTCCTCCAAGAATAACAACCAACCAACACAACAAACAACCTGACCTCTTTTTAAATACTTCTACACAAATATAATTACAAAGAAGATTCTAGAAAACGCTAACTACAAAATGTACAATAAATACTAATTACACAACAAGATATGAAATACACGGTGATGGAAATAATAACAGTTAGTTAGACTACATTGAAATTTTCAATACTACACACAAATTCCTAGGACATTAACTACTAATATACTAGTGACGTTTTTTTGTTCGATAAAGATACGACGAATTAAGACTACAAACACTTAACAATACTCCTAACGAATTTAAGATAATGAAAAGAAACGATTAAATATCTACACATGCAATAAAAACAAAAACAATAACGATAATATGAATAATCGGAATTTTTTGTGACAACAATGCAAATGTGAGGAATCACCTTAATATGTTCTCAACCCAACCTTAAACATATTGTTGTTCTTCTCAACCCTACCTTAAACATATTCAAAAACTATATATATATATATATAATTATTTTTTACTCGGGCTTTCCAAAGGAAACTTCGACTTCGGTTTTTTTTTTTTTTTTTTCGTTCAGCCACAGTTTGCAATTCTGTAATTAATACGCATGCGCGGAAATTTTACTGATGAGCACATGGCATGGTGTAATGGCGGACGGAGAACAGTTTATGCGGTGGAAGCCGAATACTGGTCGTTTCGCCAACGACCAGTTCGCCAACGTATGAAGTCGATTCGCCAACGTCGAATGTCTGCTCGCCAATGCTTATATACCAGTTACTTCGGGAGCCAACGTCCAAAATACTTTTTCGTTTAGCTCGGCAGTGGATGAAAGGAGGAATAAGTTGTGTGGCGTGAAGTGTTGGGTTCACATATTTAGCGGCTTGTTTGGCTAGGCAGTGGATAAAAGAACGAGGAATAATTGATATGCGTGTAGGCAAAAAGTGGCCCTGCATTCTGTAGTTTAGCCGCGTTGGCGAATTGACATTCGACGTTGGCGAATCGACTTCATACGTTGGCGAACTGGTCGTTGGCGAACTGACTCGTTGGCGAAACGACCGGTTAAAGACCGTGGAAGCCGGATTGGCACAAATGCTGCGTACGGGTACAAAACGGATACAAAATGTTCTCACAGCGTTCGCGGTAGACCCACACTAAAAGATGAGGAACGCTTTCGGAACGGGTTGGTCCGCAAACCTTACGAGAGATCTCTTTATGAGCAAACATTTATGAGTGAACCTTTCATCGAGAAACATGCTATATCAACTGAGTTATGTTATGTTAATCGAGAGAAGCATAAACTTAAGTCTCATCGTGTATGAAACCAGATGTTTTAGAATTAGACGAGGATACATTGGCAGAACATTTGCTATTTATAAACAATGTAACATTAACATATGAGAAAGATACTTTCTTAGTAACAACTGTTTGTTAATTGGTAGCGCATTAGTGACAGTGATGAGTATTCACTTTGATTACTAATCTTTCGCTTAATTCGTCAAGTGGTTTATCTTTCATGTTCAAGTTACTGTTGTCAATTTTTTATACGAAGATAAATGTTGTAACATTTGCAATTAATCAATGATGTAAAGTGAAATTCACAAAAGGATACTTTCTTAGCAACATGTATTTCTTAATTTATCACGCAGTAGTATATTAAGTGATAAATTAAGTATTTTGATTTCTCGACTTTCGTGTTAAGTTCCTGTTACAGTTGTAAATTTTTATAAGATGAAATGATTCACAAATGATAATCTGAAATTTAACGAACTATTAATTCTTTACAAATAAAAATATTTTTATCATTCATGATGGATGAGAATTTCTTCTATGCCCATAGAAGAAAAACACTATTAACTCTGCAGTAGCTGATAAAGAACAAAAGAAGACAAAAGACTCTAAGTTCACAGCCAACTAGTACACACAATCACTCTAACCAATAAAAACTTCTTAAACTGACGTATACTATCCCTGTAACTCCAAATCCAAACAACCAAATTGGAGACTAATTGTACAAAATAGGCCATAATATATTACAAGGGATCATGAAAAACATCCTCAACCCAAAATATTCATAGTTCAAATGCTAATAACCTTGACCAATGACTTTTACAATTCTTTTCCTGATAAGAAATAATAGCATTTGGTTTTCAAAGTTACAAAGTGTAATCTCCCTAACACTTTATATTAAACCTGTTGATGATTACCAGCAACCTTAACCTGGAACCATCTGTTAACCCGCTACAACTCTCTAAGCCAGCCAAAAATTTTTTACTCAAGTAGAAACTCAAAAAAAATAATAATGAAATAAATGGTTGCTAGTAAAATGTTTGAAACAATAGCCCTTAATATATGGGGGGCGTTATCTCCCCCAACCAGCCCAGGAACATGTCTTCAGCCTACATAACAACTATCAGTTTCAACTTGTATACATAAGTAATAACCCTGCATTTTCAACATACCGATGCAGAAACAGTTACAAGATAAACCATCATTACAAAAAAAAAAACCTTGCAAAACTACGTGCAACAAAACCAGAGTTTCTCTCCAACATAAAGCCCGAGTGAACGCAAATATGCGTCTAGTCTTTTTTGCTTTTCGGTCACGAAGACCCTGGCGAAACTGAATCCTCGCAAGTGTGTGGCAAGAGGAGGTGTCCTGAAAGACTGCTATATCCAAATACATCCAACTGGTTTTTTTCTGTGTTAAGGAAAAGCTTTTAATCTTCTACATATGTGAAATTCTGATTGGAGTAATGTGAAATTCGTTGTAAAAAGAGCAGCGGAACTCAATCTGGTCAGCGAAATAAAGCAGGACATACCTAAATTTGGCACTGTCTTACTTCACTCAAACTGTAGCAACTTACGACAAAAATACTTAGCAAAATTCCAACAGCAATAAACTCGTTGAGTTGTGGGTCAAAAGCATAAAAAATTTCTGGAATTTCGGACGCTATTTCCCCTGCGCGACACCCGCAAAAGTCCTCGCAGCATGTACGCGCGTGTGCCGCAGGAAGGCGATGTCGCAATATGTTCTAAAAGGAGAAACATTGTCCCATATTATGGGGCCAACCCCAATACTAGAAATGGCGCTCGCTTACGGTCTTCGTTCCCGATTATGGCTCCTGTTTATACAGATTCGTGTTTTTAACGAGTGTTTTAGCTCTTTGACGTAACGTGT
>CM042746.1:42788335-42805835 GCA_022496165.2 Catalaphyllia jardinei | reverse complement strand
CTTATTTTTGTCAATTAAATCACAGTGAATAAAGTACGCCGTTGGCAATCTTGGGTGTTTTAAAATTGTTTTTAGCGACAACTCTCGCCCAATTCCAAATAGTTTGGCCAAATCACAATCAAGTTTTATTTGTTTTGCACCAAAATTATTAATTATCAACTGACCGAGCGGGGTATTTGTTTCTGTTTGTAACCCATTATATTTTTATTAGAAGAACAGATCTGTTATTTTTTTTGCCAAACTATCAAGATCATAATGTCTAGGGGCCAATTTTTAAACAGACACAGAGGCATCATTTTTCGTCTCCCAAGTTCACCGAGTCTTCAATTTTTAGCGTATTCCAAGAGTTGAAAAAAACTGCAAGACAGCAGTTTCATGAAAAGCGTTCTGGAGATCGACTCATCAAAGTAGAAGGTTTGCCCATTAGTTTGCGTGACAAGAGTAAGCACAACCATTTTGAATTTAATATATATACATTTAAAATGAATGCGATCGCAAAGCTTCAAAAATATATTCAAACGCCACAGGCGAAAAAGACATCAAGCGCGGCTAAACACAAGGCCTGGACACAGTTAATTAACCAATTTCCAAATGCAGATGTGACCAAGTTCGTTTGGCAGGTTAGCATCAATGAAAGAAATGACTTCAGCGCATAGGTGTGTTTCAAAGCAGGCCCGGACTTGCAACAGAGCGAGTTTGGGTCCGATAGGAGATATTGGAGCCAAGAAATGAAAACTGCTCTCGGTTTGGCGGGCGTGTCATAGCTTTCCCCTATCAACTGCCTCCAAGAAGGAGAAAAACGCCTCTGGAAATCCCAGCTGCAGATTTTACAGAAACAGCGCCCAGCCTTGCGAAAATATTCAACGAAGAGACTAGAATATATTCCACGCCAGACGAATTTTTCGTCACAAAATTTCGCAACATATTTCAACAAACCAGGCTCACGTACACGGCATCGGCTGAAGCGACCCGCCCAAACATGAAAGATTGGCCCCAACAGCTAAACTTCGCATTGTTTTGCACGACGCAGGGGTGTGGTATTTCTCGCGAAATCTTCGACAGGGAGCTCTCTCTAGCATCGCAGAGCCTTTTACCAGTTTCACGTGTATTTCACAGTAAGGCGGGTTTTGTATCAGATGGGAGGTATCCAGAGCATGATCGCTCTGCCGGGTGATCCCACGTTATATCA
Organism: Catalaphyllia jardinei; assembly: GCA_022496165.2. Classification (NCBI taxonomy): domain Eukaryota; kingdom Metazoa; phylum Cnidaria; class Anthozoa; order Scleractinia; family Caryophylliidae; genus Catalaphyllia; species Catalaphyllia jardinei. The sequence goes on along the minus strand of CM042746.1, from coordinate 42,804,646 downwards.
ATTTAACAACCATTATGACGTGGCCTCGTACAAAAGGGTATGCGACGAGTTTGGGATAGATCCATCGAGCGATTTTTGCTCCCCACTGGGAAAAAACAACGGGCTGGGAAGAGTCAATGGTGAGATGCAACTGGATTTCAAATACCCAGAATGGATGAAATTCAGCAATTAATGTGGGAAAGCGATCATGGGCTGGGAACCGGGTTTCTTAAATCTGGCCTGACCCGGTCGCTGCCACCCAGTCTGTCTGGTTCGCCACCAACACAGCCGCAGGGCTGACGCAGGCGGGGCTTTCGCACATCAACCAGTCAATCGAGGCATTCGTTTAATGCATTCTGAGTGTACAAGTTAACGTTCGGAGTAGCATCCTTGGAGAAGGCGCGGGAGCGAAAGAGGCCCAAACAGAGTTCCTGACACTGATGGAAGACGCCATCAGACAGCCTGACTTGGCGCAAAGCGTGCAAAGATACCAGCTCGCAGTGGACCAAGCGAAGGTCAGGTTGAATCTTTCCGTGTGCCCTAGGGCGTGGCTAAAACCGGCGAGAATGATCATCAACACAGAAAGCTCAGTGGGCTACAACAACAAGCTAAAGCAAGCAAACGCGGGAATGAAGCTTGGTGTGGTGGGAGTAGCCGCTTTGCTGTTTATATCATTGCGTTAATGCCGCTTTTTGAGGTATTTTTCAAAAATGAAAACAACCGCCGCCAGAGTCAGGAGCCATGTATGCTCAGCGAGAAAGCCGATCACTTGACCCGCTGCATTGAATAGGAAGCTCACGATTGATCCGATCATTCCGGGCAGCGCAGAAGCAGCTTGTAATTTAATCGATTTAAGACCATTTCCAATTTTTTGCCGAGAGTTTTCAGAGCATTGGTTATGGCCCCTACAGCCCCGGCAACAAGAAAGATAGATGTCGGCCTCACACCATATTTTTGGAAGAATTCAAGCACCATTTTTCGGAGAGGCATAGAAGCTTCTCTTTCTTTAATCTGAGTTCGTAACCGAGCGAGCTTCCCATTTCTAGCTGCAACTCTTTATTCTGCAGCTTCTTTGTCTGTAGATGGAGCCATCTCATCTTGAATGATAGCCTGGTCTTCTTTGTTTAGCTCCTGAAGATGGCTTTCTTCTTCTTTCAGAGCATCTAAAGTTTTTGTGCTGTTAAGCTTTTTCCATGGCATTTCTTTTTTTTTTTCTTCTTCAGAAATACTTGATTGAAGTGATCTTTTCTTGGGCCTTTTCTTGCTTCTTTGATTTTTTTTGAAGTTCTCGCTCTCTTTTTTCTTGTTTATTTTTAAAGTCTTTTTTTAAATTTTTTTATCAGTTGTTCTTTCCTTTTGATTTCTTCTTGATATTCTGACCAACGGTTTTCTTTAAGCTAATCGATCTTGGCTTGCTCTTCATTTAACCTTCCATTTAGTTTCTGTATCTCTTCATTTTTGCCTCTTAAATTTTGTCGTGATGTTTGTAAATCGCCCCTTTCTTTTTCTAATTCTCTTTGTCTTTTTCTTATGTCAAAGCTTGTTTGACTGATGATTTCTTCAGCGGGTCTTTCCAGCGCCCTTTTGACGAAGGTCTTGTTTAAGGAGTCTTTCTTAAAATCGCTGCCGTCATCTAAAAGTATTTTGGTCTCACCGAACTTGGGTCCCAAAACCACAATATCCATCGGGTTTTTGTTTTTGAAGGAAAGCGGATGAGTAGTTTATCAAGTTTGGCTTGGAAATAAACACTGGTATTGGCGCTGTTTCCGCATTCAGTTTCAGCTTAAAGTTACAGTCATTGTGAGCGGCGCCTCGATATCTTCCCGTCATGTGGTCGTGGTCTTTCACCGAATCTTTGTAATTCACTACAAGCAGTGGCTCTGCGCAGAACAAACGTCTCTTGATTGTTTGCCATTCACTGGTCTATTTCATGTTTTGGTGTTCTTTCTATTTTTGGCCCAATGAAGTGCTTCATTGTCATGAGGCAGCATCTTCTGTGGCTTTTCTCGCAATATTTTCCAGAGTCTGGGTTGTGCATAGAAATAGAGTCCAAGAACAGATCCTTGACGAGACTTTAATTACAGATGTGGCAGTCGGTAACGTTCCTGTGCTTCTGCCAGTCTTCCGGCGTCATGACCAGCTGCCTTTTGTTCGCCATATCTTCTCGCATTTCCCTTTCATGATTCTGAAGCCAAACAAGAAATGTAATCAAAGGAGACCTATTGCCAAACTCGTGGATTAAATAATCTAGAGATGAAACATGTTGGTAAACTTGCAATTATTGGTGCATTATTAAAGGCTGTTAAAACAAGCTGTGTTCGTACCATGAAGGTCGCAGGTATCCTATAAAGCATTGGCTTTTTAGTTGGCTTTTGTTGTGCACATAATACAAAATAGCTAGGGTAGTAGAATTGCAGCTGAACATGGAGTGGTAAAAGCTATGGGTTCTTGGATCAAATTGGATACTCCTGCCCGAAAATTCAGAGTACTTCCCCCCTCCTTACCACCACCCAGAAGTTGCTGTTGGCCATGGTCTGCCTGGTGGGAAAATGTGCATGCATTCAATAATACTTTCATTTTTTGTGCGAACAGACCTTTCTCACTGCATTTTACTCAAGGCTGTAGTTAAGGTTTGTTATGAGACAACACTTCTTCAATGTGGAACCACTTGTCTCTATATGCACGTAAAATACATCAAAATTATTAGCCTCTTTTGCGAAAACTGAACTGATCCAAAAAATCTTTCGACCCATAAATGTGTTCCCCCTGCTATCTTTTCAACCAGGAAGCAAAAATGTAAACAAAAGACAGTATTTGGGAATTGGTGCATTTCACATCAAACTCAGAGTTCAAATGAAAGAACTTAAATAAACATTTAACAAGTATGGACAACACAACTTTAATCTAAACTTCACTTGATCTCGGTTGAATGTGGACAACTCGAGATAAAAAGCAAACTGCAAAGCCATTAACAAAGGTCCTGTTTGATTGAATTTCAACATGGCGTTGACACCTGAGTCGACACCTGAGTGAGTAAGTGAGTGAGTGAGTGAGTGAGACATTTGCATGAAGAAACTCGTTTCTACGCTTCGCGTATCCACGAGTTTAAAATCTGCGTCTTCACCTCTGTATGCAAACGGGCCATAAGTCGCGCCATCGCTCCTCACGACCATGTACGAAAACCCGTATGGATCGTGCTTCTCTGTTTTTACTGTAAAGCTATGTGCATTATTTGGCTCGCAGCTGCTTATCGGCATAAACCACGTAGGGAGCTTTCATCTGTTTATAGACGTTCGTGAAAGAGATCTTGTTTTCTCCCATTTTTGGCATCTCTGTTGTTGTTGGCCTTTTTAGCAGTCCTTTGCATTCCGGTTTGTGACTTTCAAGAAGATTCCTCGTTTTGTATCCATGCAGGCAGCGTTCGCAGAAATGTTTGCTCTTAATGTGCCTGTTTTGGTTATAAAAGGGCTGTGAGTCTTTTTACATAGCTGTAATGCGTGTTTTCGCCTTGCTACGCTATCATTAAGTTAATTGTAGGAATGTAGATGTCTTTTTCACTGATCCTGTAAACGATGACTTCTTCTTTCTCCCATCCGAACACATAAATCCAGCTTGCCGATCTGTGAAACCGGCGTTGGAAAATCAATGCCCTCGAAATTCAGACCATCTTCCGTTGGGTAGCTAGATGGTCTTATCTACCTCTTGGTGCAGGAAATAAAGCAGCTCTAAGTGCCCATCTAAGGCACTGGTTGTCTCTGTTTTGTATGTTAAGTATCGCTTTCTTGTTTTTCATCTTTTTGGGCAGGACCATATAGCTCCCACCACGCAGTGGGCGATATTGTGCCACGTTGATACTGAAAGGCTTCCAAAATTTCATCCATTACTCAACGCGAACCTCTTTGAGACCAGGCTTCTCTCTCACCTTTCACTTCATCAATAAACCGATTTAACAAACGATTTAATGTATCTATGCTGTTTTCATTCAAGATTATGGGTTACATCCGATTAAAATAATGCTCCATGTGTTGGACTTCTTCATCTCGATCCACAGAAAATCCCACAAGAAGCCCAAATTGTATGTTTACACTCTTCAAAGTCTCAACTTCATTTTCGCAAACTTCGATAAATCTAGTTTTTGTTTTTTGGAAAAATTTCAAGAAATCTCTTTTGCCTCCTGGAACGCTCATTTTCCAAACATGAAGCCACTGGTTACAATCGTTTCTCACTATCAAAAAGCGCACATGCGCATCAAAATTTCTTAGCTTTTTCCACTGAATAGTTTTTGATTTATTTTTTCATTGCGTGACAGTGAAAAAGATCTATTGCCTGCCTATACCTTCAGCCATGGCTGGTGGAGGCCAGATTCCCCAACAAATGAAAACCCGCTCAGTAACTCAACCTTGAAGTTATACTTCACGAACGCACATACGCCACTGCCAACTTTGTCAAACCAGTCAAGGCGAAATATTTTATAGCCTGGAATTTCGATTTCAGAATTAGGGAAAGAACTGTCCAGCCAGGTCTCTCTTACTATTAGGACATCAAACGTATTATCTCTAACAGCGTCCTTGAGTAGAACGCAGTGTCTTTTATGGACCAAGCATTGAAATGAGCTCTTATGTTGCTCACTTAACGACTTTTCAAAATGTTAAAGTTGCAGCGTTCATTAGAACTTTTTTAATAGTATTTATTGCCACACACTTACAATATTTAGAATACATATACATACATTAATTACAATTCTAAAACAACTACTTACTCTATTTACAGTACTACATTAACTTTTTGTTACATATAGTAAAATAAAATCACACAAAACGTCATACAAGATATTTGATTTTAAGGTAAGGGATCCTACGTTTTACGCTTCTTTTGTATTAATGCAATAGATTTTGTGAGAGGTTATTTTTTTAAGGGAGACCATTTCTCTACAAAGACGTTTGAGTCGTTATTGTGGAATGCAGTCTGCTTTTCAATTTCTATCGAGTTGATAAGTACCTGTATATACAACTGCAGCTTAGGAAGCTTGTTCCCAAATCTGCAGGTGTATATGTAATGTTTAGCTATAAGGAGTAGGTGATGAAAGAGAAGGTGTTTTACATCGTCAATGAGACCGAAACAGAGAGAGAATACTCTTATCCTAAATGAGCAAGAGCAAAAACATTGCACATCTGCATCTGCATCTCTCTCTCTCTCTCTCTCTCTTTCCGTCTGGGAAAAACATATTTTCTTCCTTAGTGTCGGGTTGCGTATTAGCCGAAGACTAAAGATTCTGATAGAAGGATTTTGCTTCTCATTGGATCTCGCTGTCTGTATTGACGACATTATCGTTTGCTAATGTGAGGTGTTTGATGTTTTTTTTTATTGAAATGACGTTTTCCAAGTTTACAGGGTATTTTGTATTTTTTTCTCCTTCATTATGCCACCGAGACTTAGATCTTTATATTAGAGTTTTATATTTTGAAATTTCTTCTATTTGTAGAATCTTAACATCTATTTCACTATAAATCTGAACTTTCTCATTTTCAGAAATGTTGTTTTCCTCTAACTCCTTTTGGAGAGACAATGTTTCAGATTCAAGTTTTAACTCAAGTTACTTTATTTCAGCTTTCTTTCTCCTTGCGTAGTTTAAAGAACTTAACCTAATTTGCATCTTCATGGTGTCCCATAATAGAATAGCATCAATCTCGTTATTGTTCACATATTCATCTGCTACATCAATGATTGTTTTCTTAATTAGGCCGATATATTCTTCATCTAACAGGAAAGAGGTGTTCAGTTTTCAAAAACCCGGGCCCCTGGGGTTTGCATTATTTGCAAAATGAATAGATATTAAAGAGTGATCTGTTTTGTACCCAGTTAATATGTCTGCATTGGTGATAGTTGTACTAAAGCTAGGGCTTGTCCAAAAAAAGTCTAGATGGCAGTGTATGCCAGGTTTTCTTCTCTTCCAAGTGAATCTTTTAGCTTCTGGATTAAAGTAACGCAAATTGTCTATGAGATCCAATACATTTGAAATGTGCTTGACCTCTTTTAACGAGTTGTTGTGGGTTACCAGTCTTCCACCTTTTTTGTCTTTTTGGACACCAAGCACTAAATTAAAATCACCACCAAGAATTATCTCGCTGCAGTCAAAACAGAGAAGTTGGTTGATAACGTTTTGGAAGAATGTAGGCTGGTAAAATAAATTACAGCGTTGCGCGCGGTACGGTGAACACCCAGACAGTTTGCAGTATTGACTCTGATTTTTCCTTGACATTAGAGGGAATGTGCGATTTGTTCGACAAACGTGGTTATCCTGTATCTTATATTTAAGGGGGCGCTTAAGAAATTCATCAGCATTCAGCATTACAAACGTATCAGAAGAAAAGCAATGAAAGAGTCAACCAAGTAATAAAATCCATGCTTCTGAAAAACTTTAAATTTATTCAAAATGATCTCGATACTAGTAGAATCGTCTTGCAACCTTCATTAATTTCATTCAAACGCGACAAAAAGATCAAACCGGAACTTTTAAATGGGCACGTCCACGATGCAAAACATCTTCTTTCATTCGCAACGCTGCGAAAATATCGGGACCCAAACGATCAATCAAAATCACTGACCACATTTCACCTGCACCTCAGCCAATGTCACCTACTGCATTACTTACACTCTTTACAAATAGCTTTACGTTGGCGAAACAAGGAGACCACTAGCCGACTGATTCTGTGAACACCTTCGTGACTTCGAGAGATGACAAAAACCCATCTAAACCAGTCGAGAGACACTTTAATCTCCCCAATCATTTTAAGCAATAAATCGTAAGCCTGCAACCTTTCCCGCATACATCAGAGACGCACAAAATCCCGAAAATCTTTAGAGCATACCTCTTACTAACCGAGTACGAGGCCTGTACCGTAAGTTACCGACCGAACTTTTGCCATAAATCGTAGGGGAAAAAACGAGGATCCGTAACTTGCAGTACGGACCGAGAAGACGAAGTTAGTAAGATATTTATTATATCTGTTGTGTGTCTGACGAGTTCGGGAACGATTTTTATTCATGAGGAACGGCTTCAAATTTCCGATGCAGGTCGAAAGCAAAACGAGTCAATTTGAAATCGTTTTTAAGTCGTTACTACGCTTTAGCACACAATTTATAGTAAAAGTAAGTTTCAAACCTTTACTTGCTAAATAAGTTAAGAAATTTTGGAGATAAATCACGCAACACTTTGGCAACACAAACAACTTTAAATTTTAGCGGGCCGTGCGGTAGAGTACAGCCTGCTAAATTGACCAATCACAGCGCGCGCACTAACTTAGAGATATAATAAAAATATTATTTTTTAAATACTCACTCTTAATTATTATCCTTATGGTGTTAACAAACTTTTCATTTAACTTATTTATTCCGTTGTTTTTCACGCTACCATGCATCAATCAATAGTGCAGTTCCATCTTATTGTACGTAAAACACACAACCCATATTTCCTCATACATTTGCTCCAATGAAGGGATAACAGTCGAAACGTGAGCAGTCCAGTCTCGTTACGGTGGCCAACTTGTTTATCAACCCAGGTGATAAAATCTCAATTTTGATTGGGATAGATAACTGCTTGAATGTTAAAACTAGTTATTATATAACTTGTTTTTCAAACCCATGTAAGGCGTGCCCTAATAAGTGATGGAGTGATGGGGCTCTGATTAGTTAATTGTACCAAATTTTAGGGCATTATTATCACGAAATGACTACATTGCAAGGGGAAATTTATCGTAAAGAAATCACTCTCGGTTTATAAATTGTTATCTTGACAGGCAAAATTTCAAGTATTAGAATCGATGTGGTTGAATTTCTACCTTTTGGTTGCTTCTCTTCTTATCCGTTGCAAGCTGATAATAATGCCGAAAAATTGTCTTCCGATCCTGATCATTTGGGAAACAGATAGATAGATGGTTAGAGAGATAGGCCGTTTATTTCTAAAACACTTTGCAGTCGAAAGACTGAAGTGCGATCTAATGACAGCATTGCTCGTGCTGACAAGAAGTTGTCTCATTATAGTCGGCTAAACTGATATTGAGAGATGCCACACTTTCAAATCTCTTGTAAGAGATAATTAGCTCTCATTAACCGAGCAGGAGTAACTCGTTTGTAGGAAACTGGCATTGTTCGCTTGCGAACGGTGATGAGCTGAACTTAATTCTGCCGAAGTGTCCTCGTCCTCTTTACCTTTCTTCACTCATCAGCGGATTGCCATTTTTATGGTTACAAGAGAGAAGTCAGTATTTTTGTAGTTTAGTTTCAACTTTTTCACCGCAAAACATCACCGGTGTATATGCCTGTCTAGATGGGAAAATCTAGACCTCTTTCGATATCAATTTCAGCCAATTAAATTCGTAAAATTCGCTAGTTTCCAGTCCTTTTAGACATAGCCATGTTATAAACCCTATTTCAAAACTAATTAATTTTACAGTGACCTGGCCTCTGAATGGCAGCGAGGCTGGAGGTGACCTTGTTTTTATAAAGACTCCACTGATTTTTTGGGTAAGGAAAGTTTCCTTAGGCTAACTAGTTAACATTTAAAAGGAAAAGCAGAGATGTTTGTATCAAAGCAAGGCCACCTTCAGCCTTGCTTGCATTAAAAGGCCAGGTAACTGAGCTCACAACGTTAAAATGGCCTATTAAACAGGAAATCTCTGTTACGTTTTAATTCGCCTCGCTCAACCGAACGTAAATTATTTTCTCTTTATACCAACACTAATTCTTATAAAGATAACACAGAATTTGATGGGTACGTTGGTTGCTCAGGCAATCAAACAACTCGCTTTATTCACTAAATCGCAATCAATTGATATCTACTGAAACAGATTATAAGCTACTTGAACGATGCTATTACATTATCAACCTTAAGGCCTAAATTACAAATAACAGAAAGGCGATTTTGCGTTTGCTCCAAAATATACATGTCTTTCGCAATGTCCGATTTCCACCTTTCATGTAACTTCAAAAGTCTTTCTGATAAATTAGGGTTATTAATTACTGCTGCCGTGGCACCCCCAGACCCAAGGCTGTGCAAACCATACTTCTTCTCGTCATAACCCAATCCCTTCAAGCAGTCCTTGAAAATCTCCCTAGCTGTTTCGATCTCACCCAATTTCATATATCTTTCTAAGGTAGTGACTTGACAGTATTGGTTATTTAACCTCTTTATGTATACATCGTTTCCTTCTCTAAAGACGTCGTTCTTAGCCTTGGGCACGAAAATTCTGAGATAATCAGGAAAAAACTCTAAGCGAGTAGGAGACATTTTGCTCAGCTCATCGTAACGGAAAAATCCCGCAAAACCTATGTAGCAGATTGCCGTTAAACGTAAATCCTTCAAACTGCCAGAACTGCTCCCATGCTTATCAATTATTTTTTTAATCATATCCGGTGCAACTGGCTTTTTTTTTATGGATGGGAGGCTTTAATCGCTTAGCTGCTTCCAAGAACTGCTGACAGGGAGCACTGTCCGAGGGGTTAAGTGATTGATACCGGAAGCAAAGCATGGAACCATTTTAAAGCAGCCTGAGCTAATACGACGGAGCTACATGAGCTCGATCTTAAATAAACTTTCGATAAATACGCTAGTACAAGAGAAGCACTAAATGGTGGAGCTATAGCTACTGTGAATGACTGGCACTAGCCGCAGAACTTTTCGATCTCCTTCAGGTATCTGGAGGAGGTGAAGCTGGCTTTGGACTTAAGCAGTTGACGCACTAAATCCTTTGTCCCAGGTCTCGTGGCTTCTGGTAGTAACATCCATGAAGGCGCGCTATCAAAAATCTACAAAAAAAATCAAACAACACTAGTTAGGAAAACGAACTGACGCAACAAACTCAATGTCTCGAGCCGAGGAGGTCCCAAAGACACTACTTGTTGGGCAAGAGCCCTCTCTCTTTCTTGAGGGTCAACACCCAATAACTAATATGTTCCGCCTCTTCGCACTAGCCCTCATGGCCTGCAACATCGGTATTTCTTTTTTTACGACATAAACATGACGTAATCAAATCGAGACTGTACCTTGACTAGCCTCACATACCATGATACTACACCTTTTTTAAAAGTAAAGTTCATTCTGATTGGCAGAACGTCTCCATCAAATGCTTCAGACCCTAGCAGTGAATTTGTGTTCTTCCCATGCCGTAATGCCCACTTTCCTTTAAACGCTTCATATAGCCAGTAACGTAATCCCGAAATTTTCTTGTGATAACTGGCCAAAATTGAGCCGATGGCCAAAAAGGTACTATGACTGTCCCAAGCGCCCGACTTGCATACAAGTAATGGATGGAATGGATGGCCTTCGTAATCATGGTTACAGGCGGAACTACCAAACAATTCTCGTTTCCCACATTCTGTACAAAAAAGTCCACCCCAATGGATTTAAGATTCCAGAATCGCGAGAAAAAAATTTCGACTTTCTTGTTATAGTAACTTACAAAGCAGTCAACGGTATGAGGCCCCCATAATTTCTCGATATACTCAGAACAGGAGATCTGCCAATCATCAATGTCCACTATTCGACTTATGTAGTCCGCCCTTTCAAGGTCCGACTGTGGAATCCATTGAATATCTAAGCTGATTTGGTTTTTCGGCGCAACATTAAAAGATTTTTATTGCTAAATCGTGGAGCTCCTTTTTCATACTTCCGACTTGAATAATTCTCACGGCTGTCTGACTGTCCGAAAACCACTTCAAGTACGACCCTTTGATAATAGGCAGGAACGACTTTAATGCGTAGTCAATTGCTAATAACTCCCGCCACGTGGAACTCTTCTCACTCTTACTCACTTTCCAAAGCTTGTGACACCTACTCCCCGTTTAAATCCAAATGCGCACCACATCCACTGGCGCTCGCATCAGAGTACACGATGAAATTCGATTTCTTAGCTCGCTTGTCATTGATTGCTCTAGAATTAAACTGTTTTGCGTAAGATTTCCAAAATGCCAGCTCTTTCTTGCAATCATCATCCAACGGAAACTCAGAGTCCCAATCCTGCGCTGCGGCGATGAAGATTGCACAATACCTAGTCATAATTCGCGCTAAATTCCCAAATATAGCTTGCGCTGATATTATTACCAACAAATGAACTTAATCCCCTTGCAGAAGCCACACAGTTTCTTTCAAAAATGTTTACAATCGCATCTAAGATGCTCTGCAGTCTCCTCTCGCTAACGCCCATCGTAGCGCAACTACTATCCCAAACTATACCCAACCACTGTATTACCTGGCAAGGAGTCCATATTAACTTATAATCATTAGTTATGAAACCAGATTTTCTCAAGTCTGACTTTACTTTCTGGGCAACTAAATTACATGTACCCTCCGTATAGTCTAGGAGAAATCTGTCGTCAGGAAACAGCGCTATGTTGAAGCCAAAAACTCTCCAATACTTCTCGAGCGGCTTAAGAACTTTGGTAAATATATGTGAAGCGGAAGAAAGACCAAAAAGGCAAGACTGTAAAAACAAAATAGCGTGTCACACCGTTCCTAAACTTCCAGCTGAATCCCAAGAAACACTGATGATCTTCGTGAATCTCTACTTTTTGTTTTATCAAATATTTGTTGACATGACGTAAATCTAGTATGAGCCTTTTCTTGCCACTAGCCTGAACAGAAACGCTGAGTGGATTAACGACATAAGGTGGATTTAACTTTTCCACTACCCTGTTGGTTAGTAACAGGTCCTCAATAACTTCCTCGACAAAGTCCTTAAATTTTAAAGTTGAGTTAAAGATTGTTATTTAAACTATTACTTACGGGGGTAGATTGAAACGGTAAACAATAGACATTAGCAATAACTGAAAAAATAAGTTTGGCCGCTCCAATGTGAATCCAAAAATCCAAATTTCTTCTTAAGTTCCCCTTAACTTTCAAAGGTTGGAGCAGCTACCCTCTTTCGTTAGCCCCCCTCGCCAAATTCGTAACAATTTTTTACCTCTACCAGTCTATCAACAATATCTAAATCTTCATTTTGGGGTTCCATCAAAGGATCCTCCGTTAACGTCTCTGTTGGAAGCTGCACTGCTGGAATAAAACCACCCACTTCTGTTTGGAGCCTGCCAGCTGAACCTGTAGGTTTTTGCTCAATGGCCTGGCCTTCCTCACCTGAAGCACTTATCCCCTGCATACTCTGAACGGCTTATAAGGCAACAACGAAGATTCGCCAATTAACAGATAAATGGAGGATAGAATTGGAAATGCAATAATAAACTGTTTACTTTAGTTCCAATTGAAAATATTATTAATCTCTCCAATCTGCTCAAAGCCGAGTGCAATATATACATGCGTGGCAGGGCGGGCAGATAAGATGCAAGTTGTATAGATTGCTAGAGTGAGATGACTAACGCTCGTTAAAATCTGCCTATTGATATCGCAGGGACCAATGAAAATTCTTCCAAATGACATTAGCGATTCAAATAAATACTTCGATCAGTGTTTGCATACCAAAATCTATCCCGAGAGAATTCAGTTATCCTAGCAATAGAAAATATATTTCATATGCAATGTACTTAGTCGGCCGAGTTCATGCCCATTCCCTTTCTTTTAGCTTGTCCGTTGTCCCTTGGACTCAGTGATGGACGAATAAAAGATGGACAGCTCTCAGCTTCCTCACAATTGGACGACATTCATGCAGCGAAACAGGGAAGGGTTTCTTTAATCATCCCAAGCATTTACAGGTATCGTGCCGCGGATTGAGAATATCGGTTTAATTGTAACCAGTCGAATACTCATTGTTCTCCCAAGTTTTACGCTTGTCTGTATAACTTTATTCAAACTGTAACATTTATTGTAGGCTTGCATTTCTATTTGACATCATAATCATGGTCACGCTGGAGCAGCTAGGTGCATAGTTTCTGTTGTTTGGTTTACTATTCTCTCCTAAGGTATCAAGTCGTCACTCGCTCCATCAGGAGAGAAACTCAGAATATACATATATTTTATTTCTTTGGTATTATATAAACACGTGAAACATTTTCCGTTTAATAAATATCACTGTTTTTGGAATAACAGTTCCTGGTGTGCCGGTAATTCGCCTCATCTGATTAGTGAACACTTGCAAGTGGATCTGGTGACAGTTCATGATGTGTCAGCACTTTCAACCCAAGGTGCAGTTACTGAAAACAGCTGGGTCAGCAGTTATCACGTGTATTATAGCCTGGATAGCAAAAAGTGGATTGTGCTCACTGATAAAGGAGGCGAAATTAAGGTTTGTTTTTCAACAGTTCATATATTGAAAAAGTTGCACTAGGCAATAAAAAAAGATGTTGTGGATTGGGTGGCTACCGACCACAATCTTATAGAAGCAAAACATAAAAGAAAATCGAAAGCGAAAAAAAATAAATAAATAAATAAAGGCGGAATGCTCCCTGGGAAAGTACCTTATCGTAGTTTTTACTTTGTAGCATTGCTAGCACTTTTAGCCAAACGGTTGTTAATTAGGTTTTCATTCCCAAATTCCAACAAGAACAATCGAGAATGTTTCTTGATTGCCACATTTCTTGCCCCAGTCACTCTGCTACCCAAAGTACCAGTCATCTCTCCCACCATTCCTGGTAAAAAATCCAATGCAAATTGAAGCTCCACGTAGAATCTACTGAAAATCCAGTTCAGATTCTCGTAGAAAATGCGTATGGCCTGTAATCCTTGAAGTAAAACAGTTACTATTTTAGCCGTCATTAATACTTCTTAACATGAACTATTGAACTATTGAAAAGGCCTTGAAGGCTTGAAGTATAACAGTGACTATTTTAGCCGTGATCAATACTTCTTAACATGAACTATTTAACAAATAGATTCCATGTTGCCGTGCGTCTGTTCAGCAATAGATCACAGATGAGGTCAAAATGTGGTAAGAACAAAAAAGTGGCACACGAGGCGTAGCCGAGTGTGTCACTGATGTTCTTACCACATTTTGACGTCTTCTGTGATCTATTACTGAATAAGACGCACAGCAACATGGAATCTATTTGTTTTATATAATAACGAAAAGCCCTTTTTGTTTCAAAATAATTCGACATGACGCGAAAGCCGGCCTTTTGCCCAGCCTTTGCCCCGCCTTTGCACGAAAAAAAGCCATTTGACCTGATCTATACATTCAAAATGAACCAGTTTCATTGGTTGCTATGCATAGCAAAGAATTGTGATTGGTCGAGAAAAATCACGCCACTGTCAAGCCTGACTAGAGCGTCGCTTATCGTGCAATGAAAACTTACAGCGAAAGCAGAATTGAACTGCGGAATCTACAAATCTTGAAGAAAATGCTGGAAAAACCAAGTCGGTTTTTGTCATCGGGGTAGCCCTGTGAGCCGAAAAGCTTGGACGTTGCCTTGAAAATTACAGGAGTTTAAAGAATACCCTCGGAAAACTTGTGGTTGCGGTCGACCTAGAGGCCATTTGAATCGAGTTTTGAATGAAAGGAGCGAAAATGACGGTGGAGATTTTTGTCTTCTGTGGTTGGTGATTCTCAAATCAGCTTCATATAGTGTCGGAGACACATTTTAGCTGCGATACTGTTGATCGTCGGCTGTCGTTAGCTATACTTAGCTTGCTGCTGTGCCCTGAAACGGACAGGATCATTCGCATCGGAAAGCAAGGTTATATATGTATTTTATTTTACCGATTTTAAGAAGTGATGTTTTGATGTTTCATTCCTGACATTAATCAGTGTGTCAACAGTTGTTTCGACACTGGGAAAAGTTGACTCTTTTAAATAAATTAATCTCGAGAACATTTTGTTTGTTGGGTTTGTAAAATTCGAGATAAAGCAATGGTTCTCGGCTTACCGAAACCAAGCTTATGCGTCGTTTAGTCTCGCTCGACTGGCGACTGAGGCTGCTAGAAAATTATTTCTGTATCATTTTCTGAAAGAAACGGCTTTATCTTTCGTTTTCTGGCTTCTCGAACCTGTTCAATGCCTCGGCAAGAATTTTTTGTATCTTATCTTTTGCCCAGTCACGTAAAATATCATCCTAATTCTCAAAACTTTCCGACATTTTAAAACGGCGAAGGGAAAAACTTTGTAATGATGACGTCAATCGTGCATCTGTCCTCTAATAGATCATAGGCGAGAACCAATCAAAATGTGAGAATAACTTGGGTTATTATATAATGAACTATTGAAAAGGCCTTGAAGCCTTCAGGTATAACAGTTACTATTTTAGCCGTTATTAATACTTGTTAACATGAACTATTGAAAACTGCCCTGTCCAGGAATTCAACGGAAATTCGGACCAGTCCTCCACCGTTCGTCATTGGTTAAGGCCTCACCTCCATGCTGTTTTTGTTCGTTTTGTTCCTCTCACGTGGGTTGGTCAGCGATGCATGCGCGTGGAGCTTCATGGCTGTAACAAGGCAAACACATCCTTTGAAAAACTCAGTGGAAACTTGAAAAATGGTAAGTCATCATATTGTAGTGAATAAGGTGGATAGGTCGATTTTGATATAGGCTTGAATGTCGGAAATGCTCGTGCATGTGCTGATGCAAACGGGCATAACTTTTGAAATACCAAAATCGTACAGGGGATTTTGCATATTTTTGCCAATAAAGGACTACACTTTGCAGCTGTGTAGACTAGAGATCTTAGTTTGGTACCAAGTTTCAAGAATTAGCTCCTGAATGAAGGCAATTTGCAGCCATCGTTCGATGGCGATTAATAGTGTTCAGTAATAGGCTTGATTTCGTCTTGCCACTTAAATTAAGACAAAATTGGTTAGTCTCTTGGAAAACTAGAAAGGGTTATGAGCAAAGTGACATAAGACTCATTACTAGATGTTGCAAATGAAATATTTTACAGCGTCACGAAAATTTCCAATTTTATGCTTTTGGAGAAGGCGCGACGGGCCCTGACGAGGCGAAATATCACAGGGCTTCTGACGCAACTAGAAAATTATTTCAAATAAAAAATAAAAACCTTTTTTTATTGGGGGTTTTCACATGACGTCACTAAAATTCAAACTACAAAACTATTGATCCTCTTAAGATTTAACTTTCATGATGTATAAGAGCAGCTGAAAAGTAGTATTCATACAAGTTCCGAATGGGTTCTTGGTTTTGAGATAGACCAAGCTTGAATTTCCAAGCTTTTCCGTGACGCGGCATTTACATGGAGGATAAAAGAGCAGTCATGTTGGTTAAAAAAGTGACTTATTTCGGAGAATTTGGCTACCTGAACAGTTCATGTTTTAGAAAAATTACTATTTTAATGTTTAGATAGATAGATAGATAGATAGATAGATAGATAGATAGGTAGATAGATAGGTAGATAGATAGATAGATAGATAGATAGATAGATAGATAGATAGATAGATAG
>CM042746.1:42775383-42788325 GCA_022496165.2 Catalaphyllia jardinei | reverse complement strand
TAGATAGATAGATAGATAGATAGATAGATAGATAGATAGATAGATAGGTAGATAGATAGATAGAAACTAGATAGAAACAGATGGTTTCATTGATTTCCGCCCATGTAGATGGGCACCAGCATGGCGTTTCCATACAAATCTCTATAAATTTGGGTAAAACATTTCTCCCCATATCTTTCATAAGAAAACTTGCTGTGATCTGATTCTTGGCGAGTGTCTGCATATTTACCTTCTTTCTTTTTCCAGATTCTGGACTTGATCTATTGAACGGTTTTTATTTTGATATGGCGTGACACTGAAAACCAGCAATTCTAACCGTGGTATAGTCTTTCAGTTACCGGAGTTTCAGGCAAAAATTTTTTTTAGCGAAATTTAGTGGGTGGTTCTTATAGGAGAGAGAGCCTCTTAAACTCAAAGTTCAATGATTAGCACTTTATCAAGAATTGAACAAAATGGCCGAAAGCTTATCACCCAGTTTTAAAGTATCACGCGTAAAAAAGACGAGATTGGTTCTTTTGCGTCTATTTTCCAAGAATGAAAATTACAACAACAATTTTATTTTGCTTTTACAAATAATAATGCAAGTAGAGTCAAACCGGGCTATGCTAGCGTGTATTCTTAACCAATAATGAGCTCTCATGGCGTGAGCAAAGTTAGATTGGCAATGTCATTACTCAATTAATCATAAAAATTACAATTTCCTCGATTGTGATTGGTTTAAAAAAACTCCTATTTTTCCACTAATTCACTTGCCAAGTTGTTATCGGACAGTTTGTTATTGGACACTTTGTTATTGGACAATTCAATAGGCCAATCACATTTGAAGTTGTAGTTTAAATCAACCAATCACATTCAAAGTTGTAAATTGCAATTTTTATGATTAATTGGTAATAAGACTTCGTGTCGTCCAATTCGGTCTGTAATGATACTCGTGATGAACAAATCAGACTCCCGCTTCCCGGTCGTCCGATTTTGTTATCACTCGTATGATTACAGACCGAATTGGACTCCACTCATTCCTATTACCATTACTTATTCAGACTTTTAACTAGACATCATCGTCTTCTAGTTTCACTTACTACTCAAGAGGCTTGAATTTTTCTTGGCGGAGACTCGAGCAATTGTTATGCTTCTTTTAAACTTTCCAAACCTTGAACGTCATGATTCCAACTAAGGCATAAATTAATTGTCGAGTTTCTGTTTCACTTGTTTAGTGAAATTACATGTACTTTAACAAAACTAATAAGGTATACTGTAATGTCCTTTTAGAACTGAGAACTTGCGAGGCAGCTAGCTCTCACTGCGCATCCGTTCCATACTCTACTTGCTTTATGTACAGCGGCAAACCTCTTTGTAAATGCATTCTGCCATGCCCACCGAGAGCAAGAAAAGTCTGTGGAACTGACGGAGTGACTTACCGGAACATATGTGAAATGAAGAAGAAGTCTTGTTTAAGCAAGAAGCAGATCAAGATCACCAAACAGCAGCCATGTCCTGGTAAGTACGTGCTGTCAGTATTTGTTGTCGAACTAGCTTGAGGTCCATATTGGACTATTGTTGGCCGATTTTTTCCCATGTTTTTTATTCATGGACCTAGGTACTGGCAAGGTCCATGAACTTGCAAAATTGAAATTGACCAATACGGACCGCACAATCTAATTTAAGAAAGTATTTATTATAATGCATGTTTTTAAGTTCGTAATAGATTTATTGATGCCTTTGCTTGATCCTTTCTCAGTAAACTCGCCTGAAAAGTAAGCGCATATTTTTGCGTTTCTCATTTGGCTTTTGTCAACTTTTAATTGAAATTGGACTCCAAATATTAAAGTAAAACGATACTTCTTTAAATGGGCTTTCTTAATCATGATCCTTAAGGTGTCAACGAACACATTACATTTGACCTATTTATTCTGTTGTTTTTACGTTACTATGCACCAACCAGTAGCGGAGTTCCATCTTTTTTTATATAAACCACAGCCAACCCATAATTGCTCGATGCGCTCCGAGGAAGGGATAACAGTCAATACGTCAGCTTTTTTATCCCTTAATGCTGGCCAATTTGCACTATCAACCCAGTTGATTAAGCCCAATCATTTAAATTTTGATTGGGATAGATAACTGCTTTAATGTTAAAACTAGTTATCAGATGACTTGTATTTTAAACCCATGTAAGGGGTGCTCTAATTGATGCGCGCTCTGATTAGTTAATTGTAGTAAACTGTAGGGTATTATTCTACCGTACTGGCCACCTTGCAAGGCAAAATTTATCGGCATTAAATAAATTACTCTCGGTTTATAAATTGTTATCTTTACAGGCTAAATTTTAGGTATTTTATTAAATCCATTTTGAAATCACTGGTTATCTTAGCAATATGATTGGCTCTCAGCTGTGCGATTTATTGACGAATTGCACCATCTTTTCTTCTAAATTGCATCCTTCTCTCAGCCAATAGGAATGGGACAGTAAAAGAAAACAACCAATCAGATTTTTAGGCTTTTTTAAACTAACCAATCATATTGTGAGAAAATGAAAGACAAAAAGCCATTGTTTGGCAAATTTGGCTATCAAATTGTGCGATATTTAAAAATAGATCTAATAAAGTGGTAATTGAACTTCGGGTCGTGCAATTTTGGTCTGATATCACACTTGTGATTTCAAATCGAACTCGCGCTGCACGCTTATTCGATTTTGAAATCACGCGTATGATTTCAGACGAAATTGCACGACCCGAAGTTCAGTTACCACTATATATTCGATGAGGTTAAATTTCTACCTTCTTTGTTTTTTCTCTTCTTCTCCGTTGTTAGCTGATAATTGTGGTGTCGTACCGTGCAAGTAAAGCCACCGTATGTCAAAACTCAACTCTGATTTAATGACTCCATTCTCGCAACCACTACAAGGGGAATGTAATATTACTCTCGACCGCGTGCTAGTTTGATTGACAGATGTCACAACACTACAATAATAATGAAAGATTTTCTTCCTAATGATTAGGGAATCAGAAGTGCGCTCTAATGACAGCATTGCTCGTACTGACAAGAAATTGCCTGTTATAGTCGGCTAAACTGATATTAGGAGACGTCACACTTTCAATTCTCTTGTAAGAGATTATTAGCTCTCGTTAACCGAGCAGGAGGTCTGCATCTTGGGAGAATCTTGACCAACTTCGTTAGTACAGACCGAACGCGGTGAGGCCTGCACACACGACCGAGGTCAATATTCCCAAAATGTCCGACTTAGCTCGGTTATTAAGATATTTGTTATATGGCAAACAAGAACAATTTAATTCGTTAATGTAACTCGTTTGTAGTAAACTGGCTTTGTGTTGGCGAACGGCGATGAGCTGAACTTAGTCCTGCCAAAGTTTACTCGTCCTCTTTACTTCCTTTTACCATTTTGATAAAGAAATAATGTTAGAAGAAAGAAGTCAACATTCCTTACAGCGTAGTTTGCAACTTTTTCACCGCCAAACATTACCGGTTTATATGCCTGTCTGGATGGGAAAATCTAGACCGTTTTCGACATCGAATTCAGCTAATCAAATTTATAGATTCGCTGGTTCCCAGTCCTTTTAGACACAGCCATACTATAAACCCTGTTTCAAACTTACTAACTTTACAGTGACCTGGCCTCTGAATGGCAGCGAGGCTGGAGGTGACCTTGTTTTGATTCAGACCTCACTGCTTTTTGTGTAAAGGGAGTTTTTTTGGTTACCTAGTTAACATTTGAAAGAAAAACCAGAGATGTTTGTATCAAAGCAAGGTGATCTCTAGCCTTGCTTGCATTTAAAAGCCAGTTATCTGAGCTTACAACTGAAAAATGGCCTATTGAACAGAAAATCTCTTTACATATGCAATGTAATCGGCTGAGTTAATGCTTATTTTCTATCTTTTAGCTTGTCCGTTATCCCTGGGGCTAAATGACGGACGAATAGGAGATGAACAGCTCTCAGCTTCCTCAAAATTGGACGACATTCATGCAGCGAAACAAGGGAGGATTTCTTTAATCATTCCAAGCAAAAACAGGTATCGTGCCACGGATAGAAAAGCTCGGTTTAATTGCTACGAAAACAGGACAGAGAAAAAGTTTACAAGAAGCAAAAAATGACTTCGGGGATATAATTAAATTCGGCTTACCGCTTAGAACTAAGCGAACCTAAAACGCGTGTTCACAACGTACCCCTAACGCGTCAAAATGGCCAAGGCGTTTTTGCCCACGCAAAAGGGCCACGCGTTTTTGCCAACGTGTTAGCCTTTTTTATTCATAACCAATATTCCTTGTGTGATGTTTTGTTATGACAAAGCACTCCCTCAGTTAAAAACAAATGCGTGATTTGTAAATCCACGCAAAGCGAAATTCAAATCAAAACACAGCGAGTTTTAAAACAAGCACAGTGGAAAATTCACCGAACTGCTTTGTAACACTACCACTGAAATAAGTCGCCTGATGTGTTGCCGCATTGCGCGGCACAAGTTTTAATTATCGATTGTTGGTTCATCTTGTTGATTATTCCGCATTCCGCAGAATCTAGCTTGTCTGGAACTAGGGGACACCATTCTTTGCCGTTCAAATCTTGGTTGCCTTGTGAGAACGTAACTCTGTTCTCAAAGCCATCGAGGAATTCATACTTAGCGACAATTTCGCTGTATCCATATTGGATGGCAATAATGACATACAGGTATTGATAAAAATTATGCAAATTGCGACAAAATGAACAACAGAGAAAGCTAGACGATGAAAGTCTGTAAATTACGCAAAGAGGAAAAACCTTCTTATGCCCTCTAAGGTAATTCACCAAAGAATTAAAGTTAAGTCTTATTAAATGGCGATCAGTACCATTCATTTCAAGCAATAAAAGCAGCCTCCATAAAGTAAATTTTGATGGAAATTAATTTTATAGCGTTGTTTCGTTGATTGTGTCGCGCGACTCGCAGTTCAGAGATGGTTACCTGGCACGTAATCAAAATCAGCCCCGATCAAATTTCTTTGCGGGATTCAAAATAGCCAGGGAAGGAAAAATTATGACGTTCGTTGCACGCATCCCTCAAAGATGCGAAGGCTGGAGATGTTTAATGCCTTGGTACTTCCTTTTTTTCACCGTATAGCTCCATTAGTTCTTTCCTAGCTTATGGGACTTGGGGACACGCGCACTTTGAGAAGTGACAAAAGCGACAAAACAGATAGGAATTGAAATATTACTGTTGGGTTGCTTTCGCCAAGTTTTTATTTTGGATTTTCATCTTGAAATGAATTGACTACGCAGCATGTTGTGGCCTTATTCAAGCATCACGAAAACTTCTTGATCACACCGCTTGGACAACTCAAAACTTGAAGGGCCTGTTTTGTTCACTTTACTTTAAGCATTTTTTGGACAGATCAGTCCAGGGAGAAAGGCGCGAACAGGCTATACAGCCTGCCTCGTTCCCAGACGTCTCTCTTGCTGCGAAAGTGGCGGGCGCGCAAGGGAGGAAGGGAAGGGGAAAGGATGCGAGACGTCTGGGATATTTTGTTTTCAAGATGGCGGAATGTTCAATGGCGGATGATTACGCAATTTTCAAAAAGATGCAAAGACCGGTTCGTTTTACAAATTTTGAAGGAAAAGTGGTTTTTCCTCATCCATTGTGCCAGAAAAGAGCTGTTTTCCTACAATCGAACGGGCTACAGCATCATTACAGGATTCGCCATCTCGATGCCCTTTTCATGCCGAAAAATTATCGAAGAAACCGCCTCTGATCTACTAGAACAAAAAAAGCTGTACGGCAATGATGTTCGCAATGTATTTGTTACACGATGGTGGCTTGTTGGAGTACTGCAGAGGCAACAAATCAGTTGTAATAACAGTGTCTACCTCCAACTTGCTTGTGAAATTTAACGCATGGCACAGTGAATATTTCCACGGAAATCGATTGCACGGGAAAATAGCTATACATTGTAATACTGGAGCCATGTTTGACCATGTTTTGAAAAGAAGGTAAAATTTAGTTCATTATTTTGTATTTTCACGCGATTGAACCATCATTTCAGCTTAATCTGCATTTTCCTGATTTTTACTGGAAATTGTTTTGACTATGAAAAGGGAATGTTCGTAATTAAAAATGTTGTGTTTACTTTCACTTAGTATGCATTTAGTTTAGGTTTGTCAGGATATCGTGTTAATATCATGCCATAAGAAAACAAAGCAAATTTGGCAATAAATTATTTTACTTTTAAATAGCTATTTTATCAGTATAATTTGTCATTTGTTAATAAAATCAAAAGATGTCTACAGACTTGCTTTCACTTCACTTGCACGAATCTCTATGTTTAATAATTTGTGATATAAAGAATATAGATTCCTACCTCTACTAAATCAACCAGCAGCACAACATTGCCAATCGGTTCTGAAGCAGGAGCCCTCTTAAATAATGAAATTAGTGTGAAGAGACTGGAGTGAAGGTGCCACAACAAGGGCAAGTTCATTTAATGTGACAAGGGGGGATGAAGATATTGATGGGGGCTCCGAAAGTTTTTAGACACCCGAAAAGGGGGCTCTGAAAACAATGTTGGGCTAGGAGGGGGGCTCCTTAAATTTGGTTACTTCAAAACCAACACATGACATCATCGTACAGATTGGATGGTAGACATCAGAGTAGAAGTCTAGGCACTCTGCGACAATAAATACTTGAGAACTCAACAGGGATCTCATCACAACTAGATCTCAAGTCTTTCATAGTATAAACCATTGAAGACAATAACGGTAAATATTTAATACAGTCTAGCGACCTTTTTTCAGGGGAGCAAAGGAATTGAAGGTGGAGGGGAGGCTCTGAGATATTTTCGGGGTCTCCTAAAAAAATTGAGCCACTTGCGACGGGGCTGCTAAAATTTCAAGCTTTCAGTTTCAATATCTTCCCTCTCCCCCTTGTCAAATTAAGTGAACTTTCCCCGATGACATGGAAAAAAATCTGCCATACAGGAGGAGAGATTGAGGCAATCAACTTCTTCCATTCAAGCTTGACTTAACTTTGTTTTGGCACCACATTAAACTTTTTGACATGCTGCTTTGCCAAAAATTGACAAATGCAGTGGAATCATCACATCCAACATGATGGTGCAGGGAATTTAAAAGTGATAATCTTTTCCATTTATTATGTCTTTTGTTCAGTTAAGTGTATGGGCCAACTTTCCCTCAATAACTATAGAAGACACAATGTAAAGATAAGTCTATGCAAATGCTATAAATGCTGTATTAATAATACTGTCTAGAAAATGGAACAGCAAGAACATAGATAAAAAAGTGTAAGATTTACAAGTCATATCAGAAGGAGTGTTGAACTGATTTTTGTTGAGGGACGGTGTTCATAGTTGATCATGGTTGATGTCTGAGCACTGGCACTCAGACGCCAGAAGAAAAATAGTATTATTTTCAGACACTGAAAATCAAAGTACCCACCTGCCATGTAGTGGTATATTGGTCTCCAGCAAGAATTATACTCGGGCCATACCTCGTTACTAAGTGTAAACAAAGCCATAATCTTGTGGCAGTAATTTTTCTAATATTAAACCATCTTTGCTCATTTTTCATTTAAAGTTCTTAATCTTAATGCATTATTTTGCTGATAAACATCAGAACACACAATGTATTTACAAGTTTTGCCACAATTACATTTTAATGCAATACAATGTCAATGCAAATCTTATATAAGCCCTTATTAAAATAGGAGGTTAAATCAATTTGTTGGTTACCATACAATAATACAATACAGGCTCATTGTCTAATACGCTTAGCTTATTATAGTTAATCTTGTGGAAGTAATCTTCTTTTGCCAAAACGTTCATAATTTTTTGTTTAAATTTCTCCCAAACCTTCTTGGTGCCTTTCTGGTAAACATCTCTGAAACTCTGCCTTTTTTCTTTGGTCACTAAATAATTAGATGCTGGTCATGAGGCTCTTGCAAATCTGTACACTAGGTTCTCCTGTAGCATGATGTAAGGGAATTAGTATTAAGGCATTAAAGGGATGTCTGTGCCTGAAATGCAAGAACTCGACTTATGAAGGTTGTTGGAAGGCATTGCATACAACATTCGAAAATGGCGCCCAACATTCGAAAATGGCGCCCAATCCCATAATTTCACAGATTTAATTTTTTGTGACCTCACACTTTAGAACTCTATTGTCGCAGGCGTTTCGCCTGTCTTCTTTCTCCTTCCCGTGATCCCTCGCGTGCTCGTCCCCAGTTTCTCGTGCTTCTAGCTCGCCTGCTTCACCTGCTTTGCGACTGAAATCGAAGAGCCTGAGGAGGAGGCAGCTATACAGCCCTTATTAAAGCACCAAGCCATTAAATTCAGAACACTGAAGACCAGACCACAGCACCGGGAACTCCATGCCCTGCTCTTTACGAGAAGTGTGTGGGTTCTTTAACGTCCCCTGCTAGCCATGTAACACTGAAGGTACAGGAGACGGGGCCTACGGTTTATCGTCCTTGTCCGAGAAGACTTGAACGTCTAACCATTTGCAGATGTCATTACAAAGGGAGCACGTTCTCCTCAGTTATTTAAAGACCCTGAGTGCTGGTCCGGCCGGAGTTAGAACCTGCGACCTCCCGCACGGCCGCACGGCCGTCCGGTGCTCTACCAACTGAGCTAACCGGTCGAAATATCGCAATAGCGATAGAATGAATGAAAACAAAGCGTTTATGTCATGATTCTAGCTTTTGCAAATTTCGTGGACGGAAAAGCTTGCCGGTCTTTTTCGAGCTTGGGCAAAATAAGTTTCATCCAGCCGCATCGTTCGAAATTGAGCGCTATTCAGGCTACTTATTATTACTTCTTATAATGTTTTATTCGAAACCGCTCTGGAGCATATTTTCGCAAATGAATGACTTAAGGCAACAATGTGTGAATTAAAACAAATTTTTTGAACTGCCATGCCCGTGAGTCGATAGTACGCTGAAGCTAAGAGAATTCGTTCTGACTACAAACCCAAAACATTATCGCTTGGTAATTTTAAACACAGATATCGAGTGCTCTCAAAAGTTTCCTCAATTGCAAAGCACAAAGCCAAAATAATACTTGAAAGTGCTTGACGCCTTGTTTAAACGTCGCATTTTACATGCGCCGAATCAAATCCTAATTTTAGTCGACTCGAATGAATACGTTCGACTGATTTGATTTAAATGTCGCATATTTTTGCCGAATAAAATTGCTGCGCGCGTGTGACGTGTTTTAAATTCCCATTCGAGCAAACATAAATTATTTAACATAATTTCAATTCTATTCGGTACATGTAAAATGCGGCGTTTAAATCAACTGTCGAAGTTCAGTCGCATATTCGACTGGATCAGTCGAATATTCGACTGACTCGTATCGAATTGAAATATGTCGCATTTAATTGATTTAGACGTCGTATTTTACATGCACTTAATTTTGCAATTCGATTCGGCGCATGTAAAATGCGACGTCTAAACCGGGCCTAATTACTTTTTGGGTGCTTTCCATTATGCCAAACTGACCGGTCAGAGATCAGTGGGAATACCTGGGGAAAATGGAACGACATTTTCCGATTAAACCGGGCCAACCAATAGAAATGGCACATGTCATTTTAAATTCTTTTACCGAATTCCCTAATAAGGGCAAAGAACCGGTTTGTCAAAAATGGAACGGCGAATTTCGGTCGGAATATTCCGACCGAAATATGTGGACCATCTCCAGAGGTGATCCCGAATATTTCGGTCAGAAGAAATCGAAACAGACCTTTCTATTTGAATTCCGACCGAAATTTCCGGAATCTTTGGCATAATGGAAAGCACCCTTTGTGTTGAAATTCTTTAATAACTCCAGACTGCTGGGTTATTAACACTTCCCGGCCGCCAGGTGTCTAGACACGATAACGATCTTAAGAAATAAAAATCCCAGGTGTTGTCTTTTTATTTTAACAGCGCTGTTTGAAAGCGCCGTTTTCTTTATATGCTGCTTTTTCGAAAAGCTAGTAATTTTATTCGTAAGCTGGGTGAATCCAAACAGATAAAACAGAAAGTCTGTACATAACCGAAAAATTCAGCCGGTAGAACTTGTCTGCAAAACACATCATATTTATACCGAATGTTATGTTTGGACAAGATCGTTAACCTTTTTTCATACAGTAACAACAAGAAGCTATTTCTCAGAAAGAAATAGTGTTTCGCTTCCAGAAAGATATTCAGTCTGAGCGGAAAGGCTGAAGGTTTTATATCTTGTGCATGAGAAGTCCCAGGGTGAAGAGGATTTGTGCTAATGCGCTGCTATGTGATTCGCTTAATTGTCAGAGCGTAAGGTTTGCCGTCGAGGCGAGATATAGTACTGAACCTATTAAATGAGAAAAGGAAGTGCTATGAATTAATCAAGTTTCCTACACATTAACACACTTCGAAATGTATTTATTTGTGATACTTATAGAGAGGGCTACTCCCTTATATAGGTATAGGTGTGTCCAGTCTCAGAAGGTATGGTTCTTTGAAGACATGTTGGTCAGAGATAGAGTATCCATTTTGGTCAGTTTGGTCTTAAACTGGGCGTGGTTTTCGCACTTTAGTATTGAATTATTATTTGGTACGTTCAGTGTTTTTAAAAGAAGCTAGTTCTTCATCATTATCGACAAGACCAGCAATCAGATAATAGTTGATAAGGCATGAGATCCAGGAAGCTCAAACATTATGATATAGGGAACTAAGGCAGGTTTGCGATAGGGCATAAATTTAAGGGTCAGGTCATAAATAGGGTCTTATAAATGCTTCGGGAAGCGGGCTGCACGGCCCCGCCAATTTCTCATAAATTCAAAGTATTAATTGTGCGTGTGAGGCTGGATGACGCTAAGAGGTAAAAGAATTTGACGCATAATTGTTCCATTTCTGCGTGAGGCAGTTCTTGATTCGAATGCCGGCTACGGCACTCTTCGTTTTGTTGTCGTTGATGCAATATATTCCAGTTTCTTTTCAAAAAGGAAGTATTACGTGTGACGAGAGTTGAGCAATTATTCACACAGTAGCTCAGCCACGGTACGTCAAAACAAAAAGTTTGTTATTTGTAAAAGCTTAAAATAGGGCGCGTTCCACAACAAGTGAAGCTTCTCAAATTGTGGCGGAAAATTTGAAAAATTCTATTAAATCTACAAAATGTCGACACCTTACAAGAAAGCCACATTGTACCTCTTTTGCAATATAGCAAGGTTAATTAAATACAGTTTGATGAATTAGTTACCTTCCACAGTATATCGTATCTGTCTGTAGTATCGTCCAAGCGTTCAAAGTGCGTGCACTTTTCCTGTAAGCAACCACAGAAAATCGGCGGGATTGTTATTCTTGATTTGACCAAAATTATGTCGCCGTAGTTGAATCAAGCTAGGAAACAGATATCTTAATTCGTTTCTCTAGAATCATATCGTTTCAGTCTGACTTTGAACCATTTAAGTCTGCAGTTATTTCTGCCTTAATAACATTTGAAGTCCCTTTTGTTTCCGTGACACGAAATTAAATTTAGTTTTAACAGGATATTTTGCTGCACATGTTTACCTTGTGAATTACAAGCGTTACATTGGTAACTTTCATACTCACTATGTCAATAAATCATTCTGAAACGAACTTTGTTGAACTAAACAAAAGTAACTGCTTCAATCAGCTTAAAATAACGCATTGGTGGACAGATCGCTTGCAGTGGCGGTGTCTCTACCTCGAAAATTTATCTCCTTTTCACTATCACTATCCGATTAGAAGTAAAGTTCGTAGTTTTTTTTTGTGTAATATGCCGATAAGGAGAGTTTCAATGGATAATTCCCCATTTCGTACAAGGCAACAATTCGATGCACACAGAATTTTGACGGAAATTAGTAAGCCATTTTCGATAAATTAAAATTCTAATATGGCTCCGAGGCCTGGCGGAATACCAACAAACAATACCCTTTCTTTTCTGAGGAAACGAAACAAACAAAGCGAACAATAATCAGACTCATGCATACTAATGCGCTATAACGCGAAATTCAAACACTCTAACGCAGCACAACGCGCGCGTTTGCCTCTTCGCGTTGAGAACGCGCGTTCGATATTCGCTTGGTTCTGAGGGGTACTATTTCCCTTTTACACTTATTTTCCCTTCTCCCAAGTTTTACTCCGGTCTATAACTTTAATTGAACCGCAGCATTTGTTGTAGGCTTTTAATTCTATTTGTCATCATAATCATGATCACACTGGAGCAGCTGTTATTTCCGGGAGGCTAGGTGCATTGTTTCTGTTGTTTTGTTGTTTTATTATTCTCTCCAAGGATATTAAGGCATTCATGTCAAAAACATCCAATACGTGTAGATGTTTTCTTCATGAAGCAATATATAAAACACAGAATAAAGGATTACCTAATGCACACTTGACTGGAAAATTTTTCTTCTATTTTGCCTCATTTTTACACTTATTTTCCTTTTGTTGCGGCCTTCTGGGCCTCATCAGTGCAGTGCTGATGCTAGGATAGTCACCCCATACGATCCCACACTATCCCACATATCGTCTAAGCCATGCCAGAATGCTCAAACTAGAAAAAACTAGCGAGCATGCGCAATGCTACTAGCAATAGTTTATTCTGGTAGAGTGTTCAATTTGGACATGAAAACATAACTTTGTATGCCAAAGAGGTAATACGAGCTGCAGGCAAGTGTTTTCACAGCTTTTTCGAGTTCTCCCAAACTTTCACGAGTGTTTCTATTTAACAATTAGATTATGTGCTCGAGGTTTCTATTGCGCCCTCGTTAACTATCACGCATAGAAATCGAGAGCGAATATTCTAATTGTACGTTTTAGTATAAATCTACTAGTCGTTCAAAACTTTATTTTTTGCCAACAAGAGTACACTGCTTCGCTACTCAGATAGTGAGTAGCGTAGCCAATCAAAGGACGGCATTCGTGATAGAACGCTAGTAGACTTATACTAAAAGTCGATAGAAA
>CM042746.1:42755573-42772783 GCA_022496165.2 Catalaphyllia jardinei | reverse complement strand
CTCGCGCTTCGCGCTCGGGCCGCAAATGACACTACGCGGGCGCAAATAAACAATATTCCCTCAAAAAGTCATGTTATTCCCTTATTATTGAATGAGGCTGAGTACACCCCCATTTATACAGTATAAATAGCTTTCCAAAAATTTGTAACTGTTATACTTTTGAAAATGCATGTTGAATAGCATACGAAACGTCAAGATTATAAAATGAAAGTTTTTAATATGTTTATCACCGCTGTTTGTTTTATATTTTTAATCAGGATATGAAGAATTCTTCAGATCAAGGAGGATGTTATCCACAGAGGCTTAAGGCCGAGGCGGATAACACCCTCTGAGATCTGCAAAATTCTGCATATCCAACGAAAGCCGAATTCAATAATTGCTTTATTATTCATTCAAAATATTTCCCCGTTCTTGAAGGAGTTTCGCCATTTCGCTCTTTGTTTTTGCAATCACCAAAAATAACCCAACCTCATCCCCAGGTTTTCTCGGTCAACGTTTCAATAAGCTGCAGCG
The DNA here is from genome assembly GCA_022496165.2 of Catalaphyllia jardinei. Lineage (NCBI taxonomy): Eukaryota > Metazoa > Cnidaria > Anthozoa > Scleractinia > Caryophylliidae > Catalaphyllia > Catalaphyllia jardinei. The sequence continues at coordinate 42,772,270 of CM042746.1, read as the reverse complement.
GATGAATAATGTTTGTTTACCAAGTTTGTTTGGTCAAGATGGCTGGGTATTAGACTCGTTTTTTTTTTGCGAGTTTTTGAACCTCGGCTTCGTCTCGGTCCATAAACAAGCAAAAAATCAACTTGGCCACAAATCAGCCATGTTGACCTCACACTTGGTCAATAACCCATGTATATTCTATTTCTTCGGTACTATATAAACACGTGAACCATTTTCCGTTTCATAAATATCTCTTTTCTTTCGAAACACAGTTCCTGGTGTGCCGCTCCAACTTCTGATCTGAGAAGTCAACACTTGCAAGTGGATCTGCTGACAATTCATTATGTGTCAGCAGTTTCAACCCAAGGTGCAGTTACTCAAAACAGCTGGGTCAGCAGTTATCTCGTGCATTACAGCCTAGATGGTAACGAGTGGATTGTAGTCGCTGACGAAAGAGGCAAACTTAAGGTAATTTTATTAACAGATCATATTTTGCAAAAGTTGTACTTGAGGATGATTTAAGATGGTGTGGATTGGGTGGCTAGCGACCACCCTTTTATAGAAGCAAAACATTAAAGAAAATAGAAAGAGGAAATAATAAAGGCATGCTCCCTGGGAAGGTACCTTATGGTAATTTTTACTTTGTGGCATTGCTAGCACTTCTAGAGAAACGGTTGTTAGTTAGGTTTTTATTCTCAAATTGCAACAAGAGACAGTCGAGTGAAGTGAAGCTCCACGTAGAAAAAAAAATCCAATACATTGAAAAGCTCCACGAAGAATCTACTGAAAAACCAGTTCAGATTATCGTAGAAAATGCTTATAACCTTTTTAAGCCTTGGAATATTACAGTTACTATTTTAAGCGTTATACTTCTTAACATGAACTATTAAAAACTGCCCTGTCCAGGAATTCAACGGAAATTTGGACGGGTCCTCACTCGTTCACCATTGGTTAAAGCCTCACTTCCATGCTCGTTTTGTTCGTTTTGTCCCTCTCTTGTGGGTTGGTCAGCTATGCATGCGCGTGGAGCTTCATGGCTGTAACAAGCCAAAGGCATCCTTTGAAAAGCTCAGTGGAAACTTGAAAAATGGTAAGTCATGATGTCAGTTAATAATAAAAGATGAGAAAACCTGCACCTGGCCAATGAGCTAAGATTTGGTTCCAATTAAGGGCTCCTTTCGTCCTTTTATAAAAAAGAAAGCTTTTAAACTCAAAATTCAATGAAAACTTATCATCCAGTTTAAAATATCATGCGTAAATAAGACGAGATTGGTTGTTTTGTGTCTATTGTCCAAGAATAAAAAAACAACAACCATTTTATTTTGCTTTTACCCAGAATGTCATAAGTAAAGTAATATATAGATTTAGCCAAGCCTAAAAGAGGAGCTCCTCAGTGATTTTTTGTTACTAATGAGAATAATCCCACATTTACGTAAAGTAACCTTAGAACGATTTTATAGTCTCAATCCGAACTATGATCACATCAGCAGATCGAGGTGTTAAATGGTGTGATGATGAAAATAGTCCTTAAATCTGTAGTATAAGCATGTGAAGTATAAGTATAAGCAAAATTACTCTGGCATGAATGGTTAATTGCTGATCATGAATACTTGCATAGATTTCCAAAAATAATTTCGTTATTCAATTTCAGTTTTAGTATTTTTAGTTCAATTTCAATGTGTGTTGTTCTTTTTCGCGGCTAAGATTGTAGACTGCAGGAGCTGTTATTGGGCCATTAAATAATTTTGTTGTGATGAAAATATACCAAGAATCACAAGTAAGCTATGAGTAAGCTATATTATGTTCAACTAATTCTTTTCTGCACTACACAACCAAATTCACTCAAAGGGTATGATGCATCTAGGTACATTTGTGAGAAGATCACAGCATATCTAAGATAGTTCTTTTTATTGACATATCAATTAAAGATAATTTACAGCAAAATGGGTCAACAATACATCAATACCCTACATGCACCAAAGCTTGACATTGGGTTAAAAACAATCATTTAAACAGAAGACTGAAATAATTTATAAATTAGAGATCTCATAAATACTATTTGTACAACACCAGGAAAGAAATGAATCTTATTGGATGTTGCAAATGGTAGGGCTGTCTGTAGAATGTCACAAATTTCTCAACCTTCTCTTTCAACAAAAATTATACTAATCCTGCAACTTATTGCTCACGACCCAGTCCATTTCGTGTTGGCAAAATATTAATTTATACCATGCCCAATCCAGATTATCACAAAATTGATTTAAAAGCACCATAAACCAAGCACAATAAATATAATTTTTAAGCCAAAAAGCAGTTATTTAAAAAAAACATGAGTAAATTATCTCTAAGAAAAACTGATTAATTTAACGGGCACTTTAAATAACTATAGTTAATATAATTATGTGTTTCTTAAAAAGGTAATACAGTGTACGTATATATGTCACAATGTTGCAGCTATGATATTACTACACACAGGATGGAATGCAGAACTTAACGTCACAGTCAGTTTGTACAATGAACTTATTGTAATCGCATCAAATTGTCTGTAAATACAGAGAAACCAAACGAAGTAATAAATTATTGAACTCTTTTACATATATACGAAAATAGTGTATGCTCCATCAATTAATTTAATTGCTGATCAGTCTCAGAAGCTGCATCCATGATGAGTTATCTTATTCCGGGATGCAGTTGTATACAGAGCTTTTCACACATTAATTTCTTTGTGATATTACTGAGTGGTCTCTGTGTTCTACAACAATTAGTACACAAGAAAAATACAGTCAGTATTGTTTTAGAAATATGTATCAGTGCCTATAAGCAATTATAAGGACCTTAAATTCATATTCTTTAAAAATATCTCACCTGGCCATGGTTGCTATGAAAACCTTTCAGATGTTTTACTCCAGGCCACCTACATGTACACGGTACAGCATATTGACTGACAGGAACACTGTCAAGGCTGTACTCTAAGAAAAATTGCTAGGGAACCTACAACCTTGTAGGCTAGGGTGTCCAGCTGTCAAGCTCAGTAGCATGAACAAAAAAATCCAAAATTAATTGATTAATTAATTATAATTAGAAAACAGTCCTAAGAAAAAACGCACGCTGATTGGTTAAAAATCATGTTTGTATAACTCGAAGGAGACATAGAACTAGCGGGCGTTGTTGATGTAATGATGGCGCAAGCAAAGAGAATTTACATTTTGATAATCAAAGTTAACAAATTGTCTTCCTTTTTTCGTCCTTTTTCTCGTCGCTTTGTTTTCTAAAAGAAATAGAAAACATGTACTCCGTGTTTCTATATATGATAACCGATTGACCTCAAATAAATATGTCTTGCATTGTTTCTAAGGCATTTATACTATTTACAGATGCCAAAGGTAGAAGGTTCCCATGCAATTGTTTGCATACTGTTGTCAAATTTCTACAAAGACAGACAAAATTGACACTTTTTTGAGTTAAAATGATTAATATAATGTATGTAAAGATTAGTCCTTTTTCCCTCTTTGCCTTCTGTGCTTCTGATAATTTAGTTTACAATATCCTTCAACTAGGGCCTTTTATGCACATTACACATTAAGCCACAAGAACTAAGAAGGCTCTTTGTTGACCCTGTATCGCTGTGTACTGTAGCTGCTACATCTTTGTTATTCATTTATTAAAAGACATGTCAATTATAATTTATTATAATCTTTTTCACACAAACAGATGATATTCCATTCATAGATATATAGTGTGCTTCACAGTCAGTTGTTTACCGAGTGTCAGTAGTGAATCAAATGCTGCATGTAGGGATATGGTACCCATCTTATTCTTTCACAGCAGCACGCTCTACCTTGAGAAGCACAGCCAGTTTATATAGCTGTGATAAACTTGGGGACTAATTGCTTTCAAGAGCAAATGCAATTTGCTTTAAACAAGAAACTGGAACATTACACTACAACAATGTGAAAATCCCAATCAAAGGGCCATCTAGACTGTTTGGCTGTAGGTATATACTGTACAACTGCATATTACTTTAGCTTCCAAAAGAAAATCAGACTTTGTCAGGATCAAGACTGATGTTCTTGCTTACTAAATCTGAATGTACAGCTCTAGAGGATGTTTGCACCCAATACCCATTATGACCTGCCTTTAGAAAATTTCCAAAGTAGCCAGGAGTAAGGAGCGAGCTAAAAAAAGAAAAAAACCTCCATGTGGGGTATGAATCTTTTCTTGAAGAAAACAATGTCTGAGAAATCATTAATAATAATTACAAAATATGCTTTAAGAAAAATCTTACCTGGTAATGCCAGCATCCAGAAATTTTGCAATCTAGACTGTCTGGCCAGTTTATACATTTGACAAGTTGACACTGGGTAACATCCAAGAGAAAATGAGGTGAGAGAACACATCCCCCTGCCCTATGATAATCTTTTTCAATCTATTTTAAGCTTCGCGTCACGCTGTCAAAGTTATTTTTAGTTTAGGCCCCCGATCACGCAAGCAATGGCCAAGGGTCATCAGGTTGTGTCTATCCAAATAAGAAATTGAAAATTTAGCGGGCTAAGAGAAAAAAATCAGTTTGTTCAGTTGAGCTGCCGCACTGTTAGCATTGGAAATCACTTTCAGAGCTGGGCAGGAAAATTATACGTGCTTCTTCGAAGCCGTAAAACAGAAGTCGTGTCATTCCCTAGCATGAATAATGAATGAATAACACAAAGTGCCAAGACTCAAATTTCTAACCTGCTTGAAAGTCGTTTCTCGGAAAGTGCCAAAAGGATTGAAGCGAAAAGCACCTCTTTCGAAAGGTATTTCAAACCGCACGACAGGTAAAATATTTGTTTCGTGTTTGTTAGAACTTTCATTGCAAAAAAAAACAAAAAAAAACGGTGCAAATCTTTGTTTATTTAATATCGGAAGTGCTGTGTAATATTTACTGCTGTTACAATTGCATTCCAATTAACACGCACGAAAGTCGTTTCTCGAAAAGTGCTGAACGGATTAAATCGAAAAACATCTCTTTGGAAAGGTTATTCAAAGCGCAGGACAGCTCAATACTTGTTTCCCGTTGGTTAGAACTTTCGGTCCGAAAATCCAGGCGCAAATGTTTGCATATTTTATTTCGAAATTGCTTTGTAATATTTACCAGAGTTTCAGGGATGTAAGCGCCGAAGAAAGTGCTTCTCTGGAACGAACTAAAACATCATGATGTAACGTGTATATGAAATAATTCATATTTGAACTGCGGAACTAAAACATCGTTTGGATCGGTAGAGACCCTGAGAGAGACCTATCTGGAAAGCCTTTTGAAACTGCTGGTCAGGAAAATTATCTTCTATGTGTTTATCGTGATTTTTACGTCGGAAATTAGTCTTGTCATTTCTCTGCATGACTGGTTCACATTAGGCGCTCTAGGTACTCACAAGAATTGCATTCATAACACGTTCTAAAGTCATTTCTCGAAAAGTACTGAGCGGCCTAAACAGAAAAATATCTCTTTGGAAAGCTCTTTCAAAGCGCCAGACAGTTAGAATTATTCTTCCTCTGACCTTACAAAATGCGCTTCGAAAATCCCGACAAAAAGTTTTTTGTGTAATTAAATAACTTTGAAAATTAAACCTCAATGTTATTACGTCATTTAAATTGGCCAATCAGGTGTCTTTCCTAAAATAGCCTCTCAGCTTGACCACGCGCTAAAATTAGATTGAAAAAGATTATCATGGGAGGAGGCCCATGTATGGGGGATGTGTTCTCTTAGATCATGGTCTCTTGGTAACATCACATTACAACAATGTACAGCATTGGTCAACTGAAAAAAACAAAATTTGGTTCATTAATAAGTACACTGTACATTATTAGGCTACGTTTATTGGAGTAGATTGTTGCCCAACAACAGATGGCTATTAAATAAGTATAAATTTACAGAACATAATTATTGGCAGCTGGCTCATAAGAAGCAAAACATCATGCGTGAGCCATTTACATGTACATTAACAAGTCTCCACCTCAGAACCATCACAGATATATGGTATTTTCAAACTCTTTGACATTTCAGATTGTTCAAGATTAACATTGACAATAATAGCTATGATTCCCAACCAACACAAAGATCAGGTCATGCATATCAGCGCCGTAGCTAGTAACAGGCAAACCGAGGCACTTGCTTCGGTAATTTGTTTTTCGTTTTTATTGTTTATAGTCGTCATAAACACCCTAAATACTTAGGAAGAGAAGTTAACCACGGACACTGCTTCAGTAAAAATTCTTTCATGGACATTGCCTCAGTCTTCATTCTTTTCTGGCTACGGCCCTGTATATGTACATATATGTTATTTGCCAGCTGAGAGGTCTGTATGGTGAAAAACTGTGACTGAGGGCTTGAAAATGCTGCCCGAAGTCGCAGGCCGAGAGCACCATTTTCAAGCCCGAGGTCACAGCTTTTTACCATACGGACTGACCCTAAGCTGGCAAATAACATGTTTATTTTTTCCTGCAGTAAATTGGTTTTGCAGCTGATTACAAATGGATTTGTTTAGGCACCTTTGTCGAAATGTATGTACAGTGGGGAAAAATCCAGCCCATGGGCCGTGACTGATCACAAGCACGTGATTAACGAAAGAATTCGAGGATTAAGGAATCCAGCCCCCTCAGATGTTGAGAAAAATAAACACGTATATTTTGTTGTCTTCAGTAATCATAAAAAATGAACAATTTAAACACTCCATAAAGTTTATACTCAATATTACTCCTACATGAAGGGCTGTTACTAGAATTGAATTTAAATGAAACTGTTGAAGCAGCCCTGCCAAAATTGTTTCCAGCAGTTGAGGTGGGTAACAGAATAAGCATATAGTACATAGCAAAGGCCAGAGATGGACACAATTTGTTAGTTATTAGTTAGGATTTGGTGAGCTTCTGTGTTGGGTATGGTGAAAAGTAATGTACTCTAGGTTGCAAAAATGAAGGTTACTGAGACACTTTGACAGGTAGGGCTGAGAGGAATTAATCACGGTAATTGAACTGAGTGGAGTGCAATTTGGTCTGAATCACTTGCGTGATTTCAAAATCTAACGAGCGCGCAGCGCGAGTTCGATTTGAAATCACAAGTATGATTTCAGACCAAAATTGCACAACCTGAAGTTCAATTACCACTTTATTAGAACCATTTTGAAATCGCACAATTTAATAGCCTGCAGTTTAAATACAAGAACTACAAGATTTTGTTCCGTACAAATACTTGTTATTGAACTAAGTTGATGTCTTCCATTTTCTTGCAACGTGACTGGTTAGTTAAAAAAAGCCTTAAAATCTGATTGATTGTTTTGTTTTACTGCCCCCCTCTTATTGGCCGAGAAAAAATACGCGATTTAGAGCAAAAGATAGTGCAATTCGTGAATAAATCGCACCGCTGAGAGCGTATTACACTGCAAGGAAAAGCAGTGATTTAAAACTGGATTTAATAATTATATTTACAATTTAAGGAGGAGAAGTTCTTGTCCTGTCCAGTGCTCTGTCATACAATATCACTTGCATACATTCATTATACGGCTTGTGTTTTAAAGGCCCGTTCAAACGGTCATGGTAGTTGGTGATAGTTGATGATAGGTTCAACTATCACGCACGTTTGAACACGAACTATCATTCATTATCATCAATTATCACCAACTATCATGCAGTTTGGACGTGTTCAAATTCGACATGATAGTTCTTGATATTTTTTTCCGTATGACCGAGCGGATGATAGTGCAAGATAGTTTTGCGGTCAGCGGGCGTAACCAAGGCGGGCTCAACGCAATATGGCTACCTCATTTCCATCGTCCTGTGAAGAACAACAAAGCAATAATTTGGACGAATATTCGGACGACAGTGACGCTGAGAAAAGCAAAAAAACGAAAAAACCTGGCAACTGTAGTAAGCCACGTTAATTTTCGTCGTGTACTTGGTGGCGCAATTGATTGCGTAAACCCCAGCGCGCGGCCGCGCGCTTAAACCATTGCGCGATTTCGACAAACTATCATGAACTATCATTGACCGTTTGATCGCAAACGTGATAGTCAATGATAGTCAATGATAGCTGAAAGTATCATCGACTATCATGAACTATCATGACCGTTTGACCGGTGTTTAAGCCGACATAACGCATGCTCTGATTGGCTAATTTTACTGCACTATTTACATTTACATGTGCATGGTATATGTCTGTAAAATCGTAAAACATGATGTGCGACTTTAATTTTCCGTGCTAAAATACCCACTGTTTTGTATCATTGTATTTCCATATATTCTATTAAGCTCTCTTTTCAGTTATCACACCTACTAGCGGTTCATTTGTATTAGTAACTGAAGATGGATGCTGGTCATCCCGAACATGTATTGCAAACTTAAACCTGTGTGTTTCCACTTCAAAATAAAATACAATGCCTAGGTCATAACAATTTATTTAAATATACTTACCCCTAAAAGGAGCATAATTCTGTACTTGAAAATTATTCTCCTGTAATGCCCACAGGACAAAGGGGCAAAAGAAAACTATAAGCAAGCTATATTGCCTTTTTCCTGAAAATAATGTTAAAGTGACTGAAAATAATGTAGCGACTGAAAACAAAGATTGAACACTATGAATCCATTTTATTACCCTGACGTGAAAATATTTAAGGAGAATAGAGAAATCACAAAGTTATATGAGTCACAAATGAATGGTACCAGACAGGTAGAAGGAAACAGCCAGGAAGAAACTGAAACTTTCTTCAACTAGCGAAAAAGTAAAGTACAACAGAGAAAACAGTCAGTGACAATCAGTTAATACGTAAGTTAATAGAGTAATCAGTGCAAAGAAGAGAGCAGAGAGTGGAGAGAGGAGAAGGCTCTCGCTGATTAAATTTAGTACATGCATGTAAAATTAATATTTAAGCTCTTAATTTTGTTTGCATTTTCAGTCCAATATAACTGTAACTTGAGATCTTAGTTTTTGTTCATCTGTTGTCAAAATTTAAAGACACGATGAATCTACTCGGTCCATCGTTTATCTTCTATGTCATGTAAAATTTATTTTTAATACCAAGCAATGGTCAGGGCGAGGACTTCCACATGTATGTTTTTTTTTTCCAAATGTCATTTACACTGTTCATTACTAAGAAAAGTTCTTCGCATTTTTTTTTTAAACATTAGTACTTCATTCTTATACTTCTACGGAACATTTGCACAAGTTTAAATACCACACTGGGGAAATTAACCTTTCATTAGGAAAATACATGTAGGGGCCAAGAAAAACCAAATCAAACTATAGCTTAATTATTTGCAGACAGGGTTTACATGCATAATCATCTACTCGACATTTCGTCTATAAGGGCCAAGTCGCACTGGAGGACAAAAGTGTTTACTTATGTCAAAAAACTGTCATGACAATGAAAAACCAAGTGCGACTGGTTTGTTCACCAAAGGACAAAATTCGGTTGCAGACGGACAAACTTCAAAGATGCCGTCGAGTACCTCTGGAGCAGGCCAAACTGAGACAAATCTTAGAGAACAATAGCAAGGGTGTTTCGTTTCGGAAATGATTGGACAGGTGATATGTACCAGTGTCTATGCGATAGACTTCCCAGTAGAATTAATCACGTTCTCATTTCGCAACAACATGAATCCCGGCGCAGGCGACCAATATTTTCCTTACGAAATGCAACAATTTTCACAATATCCACCACGATGGATCTATCCCGATCTGCCAAGACCTTACATGCTTTATGATCGAGGAAATCCCAGCCCATCTCGGCCAACCATGAATCCCAGCGTTCAATGCCGAGATCAACCCCGACTTCTTTGCTCCGTACATATTCGTCAGCCGAGAACAAGAAGGCTAAGGACAGATGGAGTAAAGATGAGGAAAAGCTTCTAGTTAATTGTAGCCTAAAAAGCACGGCTTCGCGGGAAATCGCGCGGCGCCCAACGCAAGGTATGGCGTGATGTTTTGTTCACAGATTTGTTCACAGATTTGTTCTCAAGTGCGACTTTTCGGACAAATGTTTTGTCACTGGCCGATTTCAAGTCGGATTTGTCCAGAACAAATCTGAAATTGTCCTCTAGTGCGACTTAGCCCTAAGCAATTTTCACCAAACTGAAGTTTTGACCATAAAAAGAGAGTTGCATGGGCTCCTATTTCTATGCATACGTGTGTTTCTGTTTCTATAATTATGGTGCTCCGCTTGGTAGACCTTCGGGCCGCTGCGGAGCTCCGCTAAAACCGGGCTATGCAAGCGTGTATTCTATAAACTATTATGAGATCTCAAGGCGTGAGCGATATTAAGATTGGCAATGTTAATTTATTCAGACTTTTTAAAAAAGGGTTATCTAGATACTTAAACGAAAGACGTTTGAAGGACATATTTTTTCTGATGTACAAGGTTAAGCATCAAATGGTGCCAGGTTACTTTGAAAATATTTTCAAAAGAAATTATTTAAAGCCATATAGCCTCCGAAATTCAGACTTTATCCTTCCAAAATATAATACTGTAAAGTATGGAAGGCACTCCATCATATACTTGGGCCCAATGTTATGGTCCAAGTTGTCCAACTCAGTCCGAGAGAAGTATATCAACTCTGAAAGACTTCAAACGAATGATAAACTGCAGAGATATCTCTGCATTAGACAACAGTAGCTGTGCCTCTTGCCATCTCTGTAATACCTAATATTAACATATAAATTTTCATACTGTTTTAAAATTTTATATTGTTAAATTGATATTAATTGTACGTAGTAATTTTTCAAGAAGTTTAGCTTTTTAATTAGGATAATTGTACTTTTAACTAGCTTAGTTTCAATAGTGTCCCCAGTTAGTACTAAAATGTGCTAGAACCCTTTCATGACACTTCAATAAATGTTTCATCATTCATCATCATATTTTAACTGGACATCGCCGTCTTTTGGTTTCACTAATGCGACGTTTGGATAACACTCAAGAAGCTAGCGTTACTCTGTGCTGAGACTTGAGCAATTTTTATGCTTCTTTTAAACTTCCCAAACCTTAAACTCCATGATTCCAAATAAGGCCTAAATTAATTGTCAAGTTTCTGTTTCACTTGGTTAGGGAAATAACTTTAACAAAACTAATAAGTTATATTGTAATGTCTTTTTAGAACCCAGAGCCTGCAAGGCAGCTCACTGCGCATCCGCTCCACACTCTACTTGCTTAATGTACAGCGGCCAACCTCGTTGTAAATGTGTTCGGTCATGCGCACTGAGTGTAAGAAACGTCTGTGGAACTGACGGAGTGACTTATCAGGACGAATGTAAATTAAAGGAGGTGGCTTGTTCAAGCAAAAAGCAGATCAACCTCTCCAAACGGCAGCCATGTCCTGGTTAGTACATGCTGTTCAATATACGTTTTTAAAACTAGCTTGAGGTCGATATTGGACTATTGTTGGTCGAATTTTTTTTCCATGTTTTTGACTTATGGACCTAGCCACAGGCAAGGTCCATGAACTTGCCAAATTGAACTTGACCAATACGGGCCGCAAAATCTAATTTAAGAAAGTATTTATTATAATGGATGTTTTTAAGTTCATAATGGATTTATTGATGCCTCTGCTTGACCCTTTCTCAATTACCCTGGGTGCCAAAGGTTTTTTTCTCGTTGGGGGCGACAGAATTGAGCGGCGATGCCCCGAAGGCGAGTCCCGAAGTGGCGAGAGAAAAAAACTCTGGTACCAACAAAGGCGGCCCAAGTTCTGAGGAGTTTTATTATTATTTTAATCTTTATGCGAACGTTCCGTGACCTAGTTACCGCCGTCGTCTACTATTACATAACGCGTGAGTTTCATTCCGCGAAACGTGACTCCAAAAGCGATAACTCGCTTAAATGGCTTCGGATCATGCTGAAAAGCAAGAGCACAATAGAAAAGACAAGGTATTGAGGTAAGCCATTTTTATTGCAAAAATATCATAATTTCGGCTAAAATGTCTATTAACGTTTTTTCCCCATACAAACCTTTGTAAATTCAAACCGTTGTAAGATAACACCTCCAAATGCTGAAAGGCCAGAGTCACGTTTCGCGGAATGAAACTCACGCGTTATGTAATAGTAGACGACGGCGGTAACTAGGTCACGGAACGTTCGCCTAAAGATGAAAATAAACTCCTCACAACGAGAGCTTGGGCCGCCTGTCGTACCAACGGATAATAACCTCATTTCAATGCCGACGCTAATTTCCTTTGATTGACATCCGCAGTCAGAGCTTATTTTAGAAACACAGCAAACTGGTTTTACCCACGTGGAGTAAAATATGCGTGTAATGTTTTATGTTTATGTTTCACGAATCACTGGCCCTTCTAAGAGAAATCTTCAATTTTCCTTTTGTATCTCTCTGAAAAAGCTATTTTTTTATGACAAACACAAACACTAGTCACTTGATTCCGTCTGTTAAAAAACCAAACTACCGAATTAACCTTAAAGTGAGTGCAAATTGTGGAAATTTACAACGGTACACATCCGTGTCATGGGTAAAGGTTTCTCAGCTAAAAAAAAATACGGATCGAAAACCACCAATCACAGCCAACTAGCATGATCTTTTGAACTGCACGTGAAACAAACACAGAGGAATATTGCTTGTGATTGGCTCATTTTTTTCTCGCTTTCAGACGCGCTGTCTAGCTGTGTCTGACGGACTGATCCTGTCTTCTTCATTTAACATCGCTTCCGTAAAATGTCATATCTATTCTTTGAGAACACCAAAGCCGAAATCGAGAAGGAAAAATTTCAGTATTTGAAAACGGTAAAATTGAAGATTTCTGATGGAAGAAAGAGCCAGCTCGTTGTTTCGCGTCAATTCGTAACTAATCAATGCTGCGGTTTGGCGTTTATCTTTTCCGGTTTCATTTTGGCGAAAGAATAAACATTCCAGAAATTTTCTTTGGCGTTCACGGTTTTACGGCAGAGACAGTAAAACCGGTTTTGCCAAGATCATCGGACACGTAACCAATAGCAGCCCTTTTAAGAACGTTTTTCCAACCAACCAGTCAGATTCCCAGGGTCAAATCTTGACTCTGGAGAAATAAGTGGCAACGTGATTGGATCGGCGCGCTCAAAAGACTTAACTGCTTGAACCAGAGGTCTCTCGCCGACCAGCTCTACTAGCTCTGACGGACGTACCTCGCCGCTGGCGAGCGAGAAGACCTCTGGCATCCAGGGTATTTCTCAATAAACGCGCGCGCGAAAAGTAAGCATATTTTCGCGTTTCTCATGTGAACTTTTAATTGAAATTGGACTCCAAATATTAAGGTAAAACGATACTTCTTTAAATGGGCTTTCTTAATCATGATCCTTAAGGTGTCAACGATTGTTGGTCGAATTCTTTTTTCCACGTTGACGCTTTTTGGACCTAGCCACAGGCAAAGTCCATGAACTTGCCAAAAAGAACTCGACCAATACGGGCCGCACAATTCCGTTCAATAAAGTTATTATTATAATGGCTGTTTTCAATCTGTTAATAAATTGTTGCGTTTGCCTGATCCTTTCTCGGTAAACGCGCGCGCGAAAGGTAAGCATATATTTAATTGAAATTGTCTTCCAAATATTAGGGTAAAACAATTTCTACTTTAGAACTAGATATAGCTCTCGCTAAGTGCCAACGAGTAACCATTTAAAACAAATACTAATTGCGAACTTAACAACACAGAGTCATGTTTTGTGCATGTCACTTTTTTGTAGTCAAGTATTTAAAACGTCAAATGTCATAAATCCTGATGTAAATATTGTAAATATTGCTTTGATTGCTTTTTGCTCGCTGGTGGTGACAAAGTTGGCTCACTGGCCGATGTCGAGGTTACTCTCGTGTGGTGTGGGTCTCTGGCCGATAGTTCGCTACAGTTGTCATTTGTTTTAGCTTTGCTTTGATTGAATTCAGTGTAAGAAGGTTTCTCAGTTTCTTTGATTGCTTTATGCCCCCTGCGTTGTCTGGATTTGGCAGACTGCGCTGGCTGAATTTGGCAGACTGGCTGGCCGAGTTTTGCACGGTGGTCGAGTACTCTTTTGGCTCGCTGGCCGATTGCTGAGCTTGCTAGCTCGATAAATATACCACTGACAATGGCACTTAACTAAAGTACACTCTAAAAACATATAAAACTTACAAAAGCAGGTAAAAATTAGGCTGTCAAGAAAACCTCAGGCCCCTCGAATTTCTTTTAAAGAGATTTACATTGTAAACCTGTCTCCCTGCTCGTATCACGTTTTGTTTTATGGTCCCGCAATGTTCAGAGGCAACAGCCAAAAAGAAGCGAGATATTTATCTTCTCCGGTTATATCGCTAGGACGGTTTAAAATAACAGCGGATATTTTGATGGCATTTGCTGGCGAATTTTTTTACCGAACAAATAGAAGACACAGAGTCGCTATAATGTTGTTCAAATTGAAATCAGTTTTATATCCACCATACGCGACAGCGATAACCGGAGTAGATAAATATCTCGATTTTTTCTTGTTGTTGCCTATGAACATTGTGTTACCATAAAACATTTTCTATTCGGTGATAAGATTGAGACAAGTTGAAACCTTTTTTTCTTTATTTATTTTCAGGGGTCTGAGTTTTCGGGATCTGCGTTTCATGAAAACTCAGTTCCCGGGAAACAAATAAAGAAAAAAGATTTAAACTCGTCTCAATCTTATCACCTAAAATGTTTTATGGTCACCTTGCAACAGGAATGTTACCTTACAAACATTTCTCTCGATCACTCCTGATATTTCCGCCTACAGAATACTTTCGCACGGCTCGATAACAAAAACGCATCTAAACCAGTCGAGAGACTCTTTAATCTTCCCAATCATTTTAACCCTATTCAGACTGACTGGGCTTTTTTTGGTCAATCTGTGACTGGGTATCTCTGTATCTCTGGAACCAATAATGCTAAGGTCATGAAATTTACACACAATGATCATCTCCGTACAAAGAAGCCCCACGCCCAGTTTTGATGTAATTAAAAAACTATTCCTAAGCAAAAACCATTTTAACAGAAAAAAGCACTATAAGTGTAAAAACGCGATATTAAAACAAAAAATTCACCATTTTTTAAATTTTCCAAAACCTATATGTCAGAAACTGGTTGCCATGGCAACATGATTAATGACATGGACATGGTAATTATACCAAAATGTTCATAGATAACTTTTAGGAAAAGTCAGAAAATTTCAACGTCATAGCTTTTTTGGTGTAGGAGTTATCACGATTTTGCTAGAGGGGGGTTCGAAAAGCCCCTCCCCCCCAGTCTAAATAGGGTTGAGCAATAAATCGCAAGCCTGCAACCTTTCCTGCATACATCAGGGAAGCACAAAATCCCGCAAATCTTTAGAACATACCTCTTACTAACTGAACTTTTTCACCACAAAACATCACCGGTCTATATGCCTTTCTAGATGGGAAAATCTAGACCTCTTTGGATATCGATTTCAGCCAATTAAATTCATAAATTCGCTATTTTCCAGTCCTTTTAGACACAGCCATATTATAAACCCTATTTCAAAACTTACCAATTTTACTGTGACTTGGCCTCTGAATGGCAACGAGGCTGGAGGTGACCTAGTTTTCATAAAGACTCCACTGATTTTTCGTATAAAGAAAGTTTTCTTAGGCTAACTAGTTAAAATTTAAAATTAAAATCAGAGATGTTTGTTTCAAAGTAAAGTCACCTTCAGCCTTGCTTGGATAAAAAAAGCCAGGTAACTGAGCTCACAACGTTAAAATGGCCTATTAAATAGGAAATCTCTGTTCATATGCAATGTACTTAGTCGGCCGAGTTCAGACCCATTCCCTTTCTTTTAGCTTGTCCGTTGTCCCTGGGACTCAGCGATGGACGAATAAGAGATAAACAGCTTTCAGCTTCCTCACAATTGGACGACATTCATGCAGCGAAAGAAGGAAGGGTTTCTTTAATCAGCCCAAGTGAACACAGGTATCGTGCCGGGATGGAGAATCTCGGTGTAATTGTAACCAGTACAGTACAAAGAAAAAGTTTACAACAAGCAAAAAATTGACTCCTGGGAAGTAATGCAATGCGGCTAGGGTTTCCACAATACTCATTGTTCTTCCAGGTTTTACTCTTGTCTGTATAACTTTATTGAAACTGTAGCATTTATTGTAGGCTTGCATTTCTATTTGTAATCATAATCATGGTCACGTTGGAGCAGCTATTATTACTATTATTATTAACATTATTATTATTATTAGCATTATTATCATTATTATTATTATTATTATTATTATTATTAGCATTATTATTATTATTAGTATTATTAGCATTATTATTATTATTAGCATTATTATTGTTAATATCATCATCATTATTTTTTTGTGGGGGAGGGGAGGGCTGGGTGCATAGTTTCTGTTGTTTGTTTTATTATTCTCTCCTAAGGTATTGAGTCGTCACTTGCTCCATCAGGATAGAAACTCAGAATATTTAAAAATAGATTCCATGTTGCCGTGCGTCTGTTCAGTAATAGATCACAGATGACGTCAAAGTGTGGTAAGAACAAAAAAGTGGCAAACGAGGCGTAGCCGAGTGTGTCACTGATGTCCTTATCACATTTTGACGTCTTCTGTGATCTATTACTGAATCAGACGCACGGCAACATGGAATCTATTTGTTTTATATAACAACGAAAAGCCTTTTTTGTTTCAAAATATTTCAACATAATGCGACAGCCAGCCTTTTGGCCCGTATTTGCCCCGCCTTTGCCCCGCCTTTGCACGAA
>CM042746.1:42743073-42750573 GCA_022496165.2 Catalaphyllia jardinei | reverse complement strand
CTTTATGTACAGCGGCAAACCTCTTTGTAAATGCGTTCAGCCATGCGCACTGAAGGAAGGAAAAGTCTGTGGAACTGACGGAGTGACTTACCAGAACTTATGTGAAATGAAGAAGGCGGTTTGTTTAAGCATGAAGCAGATCAACATCACCAAACGGCAGCCATGTCCTGGTTAGTACGTGCTGTCAGTATTTGTTGTTGAACTAGCTTGAGGTCCATATTGGACTATTGTTGGTCGAAGTTTTTTTTCCATGTTTTTAATTTATGGACCTAGGCACAGGCAAGGTCCATGAACTTGCCAAATTGAACTTGACCAATAAGGGCCGCACAATCTAATTTAAGAAAGTATTTATTATAATGGCTGTTTTTAAGTTAGTAATAGATTTATTGATGCCTCTGCTTGATCCTTTCTCAGTAAACTCGCGTGCGAAAAGTAAGCATATTTTTGCGTTTCTCATTTAGCTTTTGTCAATATTCAATTGAAATTGGACTCCAAATATTAAAGTAAAACGATACTTCATGCGATATTTAAAAATCGATCTAATAAGTGGCAATTGAACTTCGGGTCGTGCAATTTTGGTCTGATATCATACTTGTGAATCCAAATCGAACTCGCGCTGCACGCTTCTTTGATTTTGAAATCACGCGTATGATTTCAGACCAAATTGCACTCCACTCAGTTCCATTAACACTATATATTCGATGAGGCTAAATTTCTACCTTTTTTGTTTCTTCTCTTCTTCTCCGTTATAAGCTTTTAAGAGCAGCTTCGCCTAAATATTAAATAGACTTGGAAATAGCGCAAAAATCGAATTTCTCCAAACTCGCCCAGAATGAAGCCCTAGTTACAAAAAGCTTTTAAGAGCAGCTTCGCCTAAATATCAACTAGACTTGGAAATAGCACAAAAATCGAATTTCTCCAAACTCGCCCAGAATGAAGCCCTACGGGCACTAGTTACAAAAATATTGTTTTAAGTTCGTTAATTCAAAAATTATTATTTTACGCAATTGTTTCGTTGCGATGCCCCAAATCCGCCAAAATCGATCGAAAATGGGCGTATTCAGGGGCTCGTGAACTCAACAGTAAAAATCTTCATTAAAAACTTAGGCGTAGCTTCTCTTAATAATGAACGATTATCTTCCTAATGATTAGGGAAACAGCAGTGCGATCTGAGAAGAAATTATCTTGTTATGGTTGGCTAAACTGATATTAGGAGACGTCACACTTTCAATTGTCTGTATGGGAGAATCTTGACCAACGTCGTTAGTACAAATACAGACCGAACGTAGTGAGGCCTGCACACACGGCCGAGGTCAATATTTCCAAAAAGTCCGACTTAGCTCGGTTATTAAGATTTTTGTTATATGGCAAACAAGAACAAACAAGAACAATTTAATTCGTTAATGTAACCCGTTTGTAGTAAACTGGCTTTGTGTTGGCGAACGGCGATGAGCTGAACTTAGTCCTGCCAAAGTTTACTCCTCCTCTTTACTTTCTTTTACCATTTTGATAAAGAAATAATGTTAGAAGAAAGAAGTCAACATTCCTTACAGCGTAGTTTGCAACTTTTTCACCGCCAAACATTTCAGGTTTATATGCCTGTCGAGATGGGAAAATCTAGACCGTTTTCGATATCGAATTCAGCTAATCAAATTTATAAATTCGCTGTTTCCTAGTCCTTTTAGACACAGCCATACTATAAACCCTGTTTTAAAACTTACTAATTTTACAGTGACCTGGCCTCTGACGGGCAGCGAGGCTGTAGGTGACCTTGTTTTGATACAGACCTTACTGCTTTTTGTGTAAATGGAGTTTTTCTTTGGCTAACTAGTTAACATTTGAAAGAAAAACCAGAGATGATGGTATTAAAGCAAAGTCACCTCTAGCCTTGCTTGAATTTAAAAGCCAGTTATCTGATCTTACAACTGGAAAATGGCCCACTGAACAGAAAATCTCTTTACATATGCAATGTACTTAATCGGCTGATTTGATGCCTATTTTCTATCTTTTAGCTTGTCCGTTACCCCTGGCGCTAGAAAATGGACGAAGAAGAGAACAGCTCTCAGCTTCCTCACAATTGGACGTCTTTCATGCAGCGAAACAAGGAACGGTTTCTTTAATCATCCCAAGCAAAAACAGGTATCGTGCCGCGGATAGAAAAGCTCGGTTTAATTGTAACGAAAACAGGACAGAGAATGAAATAAGCAATGTAATTCCCCGGCTTCTGTCTCTGACACTGCACGTACCTTTTACTTTAAATTACCTTACATTGGTCCTTTTTCTATTATCACGCAGAAGATTCGCCATTTTGCCAAACGATATTGTAATAACACTGATATTAAGCTAGTTGTCACATCCTTTAAAATCGGCAACATGTTCAATGTGAAGGATCCTGTCCCTCGTGGGCTCCGTGAGGGTGTGGTATATAAGTTTTTGTGTGTGGGCTGTAGTGCCTGCTATGCCGGCGAAACAACCGGCATTTTTTCCACACGCGTACGCGAGCACATTTTCAGTGATAGGTCCTCGCACGTTTTTAAACATTTACAAAATTCTGAACATTGCCGCACTTTATGCTCTAATGACTGTTTTAGCATCCTAGATCACGCTTCCACCGCCTTCCAGCTAAAGATAAAAGAAGCCATTCATATTCAATGGGAAAAACCTTCTCTTAATCATCAACTTTATCACGTTAATTTAAAACTTTCTTTGTATATTTTACATTGTCATGTTTCCTTTTGTCTTTATAGTTAATTAGCATTTTTGGTTCACACTATATATTCACCTCTGTACTTTGTGTTTTAAACTGAAGATTACAGAAGTTTCTGTCGAAACATGTTTTTAAAGTTAAAAAGTGTCGTGTTATGTCTGCTACTATCTAGACCTTTTGGCAATAGTACCTCCACTATGTAAATAGTTCACCCCGGAACTGAAAACAATACCGTTTCCTTTCGTTTCGTTTCCTCAGAAGCGAACAATAATCAGACTCATACATACTAATGCGTTAATTCTCTTTAACGCGTTATAACGAGAAATTCAAACCCACTCTAACGCAGCACAACGCGCGCGTTTGCCTCTTCGCGTTAAGAACGTGCGTTCGATATTCGCTTGGTTCTGAGCGCTACTATTTCCCTTTTACACTTATTTTCCCTTCTCCCAGGTTCTACTCCGGTCTATAACTTTAACTGAACCGCAGCATTTGTTGAAAGCTTTTAACTTTATTTGTCATTATAATCATGATCACACTGGAGCAGCTGTTATTTCCGGGGGGCTAGATACATTGTTTCTGTTGTTTTGTTGTTTTATTATTCTCTCCAAGGCATTCATGTCAAAGGCATCCAATACGTGTAGATGTTTTCTTCATGAAGCACTATATAAAACACAGAATACAGGATTACCTAATGTACACTTGACTGGAAAATTTTTCTTCTATTTTCCCTCATTTTTAAACTTATTTCCCTTTTGTTGCGGCCTTCTGGGCCTCATCAGTGCAGTGCTGATGCTAGGATAGTCACCCCATACGATCCCACACTTGTGATATCGTCTAAGCCATGCCAGAATGCTCAAACTAGAAAAAACTAGCGAGCATGCGCAATGCTACTAGCAATAGTTTATTCTGGTAGAGTGTTCAATTTGGACATGAAAGCATAACTTTGTATGCCAAAGAGGTAACACGAGCTGCAGGCAAGTGTTTTCACAGCTTTTTCGAGTTCTCCCAAACTTTCACGAGTGTTTCTATTTAACAATTAGATTATTTGCTCGAGGTTTCTATTGCGCCCTCGTTAACTATCACGCATAGAAATCGAGAGCGAATATTCTAATTGTACGTGTTAGTATAAATCTACTAGACTACACTGCTTCGCTTCTCACTAGCTATCACATAATAGATAGTGAGTAGCGTAGCCAATCAGAGGACGGCATTCGTGATAGAACCCTAGCAGCCTTATACTAAAAGTCGATAGAAACACAGAAAACATGTTTTCTATTTCTTTTAAAACACATCGCAAAGAGAAAAAGGAAGACAATTTGTTAACTTTGATTTTCAAAATGTAAATTCTCTTTGCTCGCGCCATTATTACGTCAACAAATCGTCATTGGTTCAATATTTGGTCAATAGCAGCTGGTTATGGTGAATTATACGTGCGGTTTTAACCAATTAAAAACGGGGAAATATTTTGAATTAATAATGTTTGTTTACCAAGTTTGTTTAGTCAAGATGGCTAGATATTGGTCTCGTTCTTTTTTTGCGAGTTTTTGAACCTCGGCTTCGTCTTGCTCCATAAACAAGCAAAAAATCAACTTGGCCAGAATTCAGCCATGTTGACCTCACACTTGGTCAATAACCCATGTATATTTTATTTCTTCGGTACTATATAAACACGTGAACCATTTTCCGTTTCATAAATATCTCTTTTCTTTCGAAACACAGTTCCTGGTGTGCCGCTCCAACGTCTGATCTGAGAAGTCAACACTTGCAAGTGGATCTGCTGACAATTCATTATGTGTCAGCGGTTTCAACCCAAGGTGCAGTTACTCAAAACAGCTGGGTCAGCAGTTATCTCGTGCATTACAGCCTAGATGGTAACGAGTGGATTGTACTCACAGATAAAGAAGGCGAAATTAAGGTCTGTTTTTTAACAGTTCATATTTTGCAAAAGTTGTACTAGGGGATGATTTAAGATGGTGTGTATTGGGTGGCTAGCGACCACCCTGTTATAGAAGCAAAACATTAAAGAAAATCGAAAGAGGAAATAATAAAGGCGTGCTCCCTGAGAAGGTACCTTATCGTAATTTTTATTTTATGGCATTGCTAGCACTATTAGCGAAACGGTTGTTAATTAGGTTTTCATTCTTAAATTGCAAGAAGAGAAAATCGAGTGAAGTGAAGGTCCACGTAGAAAAAGAAATCCAATCCACGAATAATCTACTGAAAATCAGTTCAGATTATCGTAGAAAACGCTTAAAACCTCTTTAGCCATGAAATATTACAGTTACTATTTTAAGCGTTATTGATACTTCTTAACATGAACTATTAAAAACTGCCCTTTCCAGGAATTCAACGGAAATTCGGACGAGTCCTCACTCGTTCACCATTGGTTAAAGGCACACTTCCATGCTCGTTTTGTTCGTTTTGTTCCTCTCACGTGGGTTGGTCAGCAATGCATGCGCGTGGGGCTTCATGGCTGTAAAAAGCGAGGCACATCCTTTGTAAAGCTCATTGAAAACTTGAAAAATGGTAAGTCATGATGTCAGTTAGTAATAAAAGATGAGAAAACCTGCACATGGCCAATGAACTAAGATTTGATTCAAATTAAAGGCTCTTTTCGTCCTTTTATAATGAACAGCTTTTAAACTCACAATTCAATGAAAACTTATCATCCAGTTTAAAATATCACGCGTAAATAGATTGGTTGCTTTGTGTTGCTTTGTGTCTATTGTCCAAGAATAAAAATAACAACAACAACCATTTTATTTTGCTTTTACCCAGAATATTACTAAAAAAATCAAATCGGGTGATGCAAGCGTATATTCTAAACTATTATGAAATCTGGCGTGAGCAAACTTAAGATTTGCAAAGTCAATTTATTCAGACTTTTTAAAAAGGGCTTATCTACATACGTTAAAGTGGACCTAAAGCCAAAACCTTTTTTCGCTAAAAAAATAAAGCTTATTTTGTGGAGTAATTTGGCTCAAAAATGTTTTGATTTGGTTAAATCCTCGAATTTTTATGCCCCGTCAAAACCGAGTTTCCAATGGTTCGTCCCCGCGCACGGGGAATCTGGGGAGAGTTGAGGTTGTGACGTCAAATCGAGAACGAACGCTTCGGCTGTCCAGCCAGGTCTTCTATTTGGCATGAGTGTAGGAGCCATTTTGCCGCACAAGTTTTTCGCTGGGAGTCCGCAGTCAACAGGTTTCTGTTTCTAGTAACAATGTCTTCTACTTCGTCGGATTCCAAAATGATTCTGACTCAGAAGACTCTGAAATCTATTATATCGCTAAAGACGTGAAGTAGGACTTCACTCGATGACGATCAAGCTTATTTATTTGCTAGTCTTTTTCTGAGCGCCCAGCCGCCTAGCCTCTGGTCAACTAAGAAAAGACAACCAAATACAAGGAGGTGAATGCCAGCAAAGAATTCGAGCTCTGAAGGACAGACTCGAAGGCAAAGATACTGAAAAGTCAAAGAGTAATAAGATATAAATATTTGTAGCGCGTGACGCGTGTTTACTATTTTCGCACCTTCTTCTAACTCGCATAATATACCTTTGAAAATAACAGTCAAGTCCATTCACTTTCTTAGAATTATTTAAACTAATGCGTTCTTGATGTAGATCAACTGATTATCTCTTGACACAGTGTTTGTATTATTTGCGTGCAAAACTGTGGAAATAATTGTAGCGTCGCTTCCCTTCAAACATGAGCGAATGTTATTGTTGCAGTGAGTTAGAAGGTTGTCAAGACTCAAAGAAGAGTGATCTTGTTCTCAAAGATTTTGGATGTTCAGGGGTTCAGGGGTTCTGTAGATACCAATACTCAGTATTTCCTTGCTTGAATGTCTCCCTGCATGGCCACATTTGCTAAAGTTAAGCTTCCAAACCAGTGTGTTTGTTCACAACATGACTTCGCCGGAAAGGAATTGAGTTCTGCCCAAATTACCCTCCCAGATTTCTCTTTCAAATAAGAATTGACCAAGGAAGGAAACTTAAACATATCAAGGCAGAGAACATTTGCTCAGAAAAAATTCGCTCACTATTCTCCTTTCTTCTGTCTCTATCGGCTGCGCTGACTGACTGCTGTTTCTCAGATAAGATACAACGGATGCATGAATCGATAGAAAAGCGGTTTTTACCAAATTCGTCTTAAGCCATGGAGTCAGCAAAATCCCCTCGTTTTCCTAAAAATCCAGGCGTCGAACGAAATCATCTGGTTTAAAATGCAGAGAACAGATCAAGGAACTCCTAGAGGGCTCTCGCTATTAAATGCTTTGCACGTTTCGCTTTCACGCTGTTTCACGAAATCGACCTATCGCTTTCTACGTTTCTTCCCTTCAAGCCGATTATCACGTCCAAATAAAATGGGTATGACATGAAGCGTAATAGCTCCTGTAAGTTTGTTGAGTTGCTACATCCCCTTTACAATGCACCTGGCTGGCAATTTTTCGAACTACTTTCTCAGCCTTCCTCACAAAAACAAGTAAATATATGAACTACAGAATCATCGTGTTCTCGATTTGACGTCACATACGGCCCTCGACCCACGCTCCGTTAAACTCGGTCGCAAACCAAAATGACGCCATTTTGACGTACTTTGACGGAGCATAAAAATTCGAGGATTTAACGAAATAAAAAAAATGTTTGCGCCAAATTACTTAACAAAATAAGCTTTCAAAGTGAAGAGTGATCATCGCAGTAAATTTTCCAATTTGAGCAACTGGAAAGAAGAAGCCTGAAAAAAGTCAGGGCTTCAACGGGATTCGAACCCATGACTTCCGCGGTACCGGTG
>CM042746.1:42719185-42742673 GCA_022496165.2 Catalaphyllia jardinei | reverse complement strand
ATCTACAACCGCAGTACAAATATGAATTATTTCATATATACTTCACAAAATAAGCTTTATTGTTTTAGCGAAAAAACATTTTTGGTGTTAGGTGCACTTTGAACGAAAGACGTTACCGTTTGAACGACATATTATTCTGATGTACAAGGTCAAGCATCAAATGGTGCCAGGTTACTTTAAAATTGTTTTCAAAAGAAATGATTTAAAGCCATATAGCCTCCTAAATACAGACTTTATCCTGCCAAGATATAATACTGTGAAGTATGGAAGGCACTCCATCAGATACTTGGGCCCAATGTTATGGTCCAAGTTGCCCAACTCTTAGAGAAGTGCATCAACTCTGAAAGACCTCAAACGAATGATAAACTGTAGAGATATCTCTGCATTAGACAACAGTAGCTGTGCCTCTTGCCATCTCTGTAATACCTAATATTAACATATAAATTTTCATACTGTTTTGAAATTTTATATTGTTAAATTGATATAAATTGTACAATGTAATTTTTCAAGAAGTTTAGATTTTTAATTAGGATAATTTTACTTTATTTTAACCAGCTTAGTTTTAATAGTGTCCCCAATTAGTACTGTAATCTGCTGGAACCCTTTTATGACACTTACATAAATGTTTCTTCTTTCATCATCATTTTAACTGGACATCATCTTCTTTTGGTTTTACTAATGCGACGTTTGGATAACATTCAAGAAGCTAGCGTTCCTCTGGGCTGAGACTTGAGTAATTGTTATGCTTCTTTTAAACTTCCCAAACCTTAAAGTGCCACCAAGCCCCCAATTGTTTTTCTTTTAATAAAATCTACTTGTTTCCCCGATTTCATCAGCGAAAAAATTATCTAGATTGATAAAATCCTTGCGTTTGTACAGGCGTTTAAACACGTAATTTCTATGTTGACGACCGCGCAAAGTGGGAGCTTGGTCGGGCTACTAGTGACGGCACTTCGAGAGCCGAGCTGAAACACTCCAGAGACTTTTGACTGAGCTTGGAGGGCTTTCAAGACATTTTTGGGTTCTTTGTGATTTATATGTATCGAAACCGAACAATATTTTTGCGTGAAACAACTGTATCATCTAGTATTACAATTTGGAGTCTAGCTTCGATTTGGACGACTGCAACGTTTATTACTTTTTCCCATTTCGAAGTGCGGGTCGTCAGCGGAGGTTGCTGCGTTGTAATTTTTGTCAGGATCAGGATCGACAATTCACCGGTCCATTTGGGTTATAACGGTACAAGTAATGGCAGTAGAGTTAACTTACAGCTCTTAAAGAGTTATAAAAATGTCAATGGACACGAAGAGTCGGTAAGCTGCCTTAAGGAACGTGCAGATTTTGGAGTGTCAAAACATTTTTAGATTCACACACTAATTTCCCCGGAATACAAGTGAAAATGCGTTGCGGTCGTAGTCCACTTCTGCCTACTTCGCCAGATCAATGATTGAAAACAGTTTTTACATGAGAGATAAGCAGAGATGTCGGCAAACAATATCCAAAGGCGAGGTAAATTTTCGCTTCATTACTGTCGCCCGGCCGTAGTAGTTACTGTGTAATTTCACTATGCACGAACACAAGCTATACACATTTTCATATTTCGTAACACTAAATCATGGCAAATCCTTCGTTAGGATATTGAAAAGAGGTTTAATATAGTATCAGTCACTTCACTGTTATTTTGAATGAAATGTCCATTTTCGGGGGTAGAAGGGAAATATTGAATATTGAATATCGTATTTGAAAATCTTAGGAATATTGAATATTTACCTGAAAAATGTACGGAGTACGGAATATTTTAATAAAACACACGCAAAAGGGAGAATAGGGAATACTCAGTCAGCTTAAGAAATTTATTAATTAAACGAAATTAAAACGCAGACCACTCAATTATGTTCCCAATCAATACTTACAAAATCAATTACCTGGTTCTGATTCTTGATCATACGCATACGCTCTACCGCTGACCTTGCTCATTCGAGAGTCCACCTCCAGTGTTTATTAAGCCTGTTCATTTCCTTAATTTGAGAAACCCAAAATGCACGCACCCAAATTGTCTCCGCCTGCTTCCTTCTCTGAAAAGGAAAACCCTGCTCAATGCGAATCAGAGCAAAGAAACTAATTGTTTCTTGGTATGTTTTATTGTTTAACGGTTCAATCATTTTTTTTTTCATAAAACTGTATATTAGGGTTCTTGGTATCAGCGCGAGGGATGAAAAAAGAAATAGTTCAGAGTAAAGTTCAAATAGGATAATCATTGGCTTAAGTATCAAGTAAAACTTAACTTCTACCTAGCACTTAAAATCTAAAATAATAACCTCTTACTAACCAAGCGCGAGGGCCGTCTTGGGGAATATTGGCCCGAGGTCGTGGCAGTACGGAACGAGCGCAGCGAGGTCGGCACAAAAACGACCGAGGGCCAGTATTCCCCAGTACGGCTCGAGCTAGCTAGGTTAGTAAGTAGTTTATTATATGGCACTCGGGCCATGCTTGTTTTGAATTTGCCGGCTTTTGAAAACAAAAAAATACACGGCTCATGACCGTTTCCATGGAAACGGCCCGTTTGGCGGAATCGTGACCAAGAAAGAACCAATCAGAACGCTTGGATTTACCTTGCCATATAATAATAAGGAATATCCTCCGAAATATTATCAAGGAATGGGAATATTCAAACCTGCAGAACAGCGGAATACAGAATATCTTAAGTTGAAATATTCCCCTTCTACCCTCGATCCATTTTACGTACGCTGGGAGTTCTCGACTTTTTAATTTGCCTTTCGGTTGACTGACAGTCGCATTCTTCTTTCAGCACGACGAACTCCGTCGGTAGCTCTAGAGTCGAATCTTAATCGTTTTATTCACTTTTCTCACATAGTTATTAATGGTTGATCCATTCTAAGTTTGAAATTTAGATATATTTCGTTCCTCAAACACAAAGCTCAAGGAACGAAACAATTCTGTATTCGGTATGGCTATTGAGATACACGGTCGGACTACAGCTTCCGGTGTGCGTGTGTTTTTATAAAAATCCACAAATACATAGCTGGTTCACCAGTTAATTCAAAGGCTAAACAATTTTAATCGCTTCGTTGTAGGACGCAGTTTATTTCGAGCAAAAAAAAATTAACCGATGCGTTTGGTTTACCGTGTGAGTTCATGTGATGGACTCGGAGGATCGATGGCTTGCGCTTGGAATAGTCAGATGGCGTCCAGCTTATCCCAAATTCGTGTCGTATGCAGTACCATGAAAATGTCAAGCTTTCCACAAGAGATAGAGAATAATATACAGGCCATGAAAAGCTATAGGTTTTTATAGTTGCGGCGAACCCGAGATCGAAGAAATCCTCGACGGCTCCCCGACATTCGCTTCGCACAGATCAGCCCACTTCTTTGGTCTTTTTCTCGTTTCTGGTCGAGTTTCATCGGGATAGAGGTATCGAATGAAGAGGAATATTCTATCCTGCGTATCCTGTGTTGCTACAGTCTCCAACAACACATATTTCTTTCATTCTGCAACGATTTTGACATACTATCGCATGCTCGCATATATTCTTCTCAGAAACGAAAAATTGCTGTTCTCGAAATGAAGTCAGAAGCCAACTCGTCCCATTCTCCGCTATTCCTCGGTCGTGAACGTGGAAATGTGCAAAATTATAAACTTTAAAAATTCGTACAAAATTAACAAAAATGGCTATAATGATAACTTTTTCGCTGTGGTGATCAGGAGAAAAAGGAAATTTATATTAGTAAAAACAATTTTTTGGGGTTAGTGGCACTTTAAACTCCATGATTCCAAATAAGGCCTAAATTAAACATATCTAATAAGTTATATTGTAATGTCTTTTTAGAACCCAGAACCTGCAAGGCAGCTCACTGCGCATCCGCTCCACACTCTACTTGCTTTATGTACAGCCGCAAACCTCGCTGTAAATGTGTTCAGTCATGCGCACTGAGTGCAGGAAAAGTCTGTGGAACTGACGGAGTGACGTATCAGAACGAGTGTAAATTGCAGAAGGTGGCTTGTTTAAACAAGAAGCAGATTAAGATCTCCAAACGGCAGCCATGTCCTGGTTAGTACGTGCTGTTGAATATTTAACACTTAATGACTGGTCCCGAGGGGAACAGCGAATTTTGTTTCCCTCGAATCTCAATGTTTCCCGAGACTTCGTAATAATAACTTCGTCTCGGGAAATATTGAGATTCGAGGGAAACAAAATTCGCTGTTTCCCAAGGGATCAGTCATTAAGTGATTTGTTATATAGCAAAACAAAACCAAAGCAAATTTTGGAAATTGCACTGAGATTCCAGCGACAACATCGGGCCACCTCTGATCACGTGCAACAGCGGTCAACATTTCGCGGGTAACAGTGAACTGTTACCCGTTTGACGTCATAGTTTTCGCAATGTTGCTCGATCGCGGCATTTGGTGGGAAACAGTTTCATTGTTAGATGTCATGTGACCATGAACTAGCCAATGAACGGGCGCGCTAGAGCGGTAAAAACGCCAGCTATGTAACAAATGTTGTTAAAACTAGCTTGAGGTCCATATTGGACTATTATTGGTCCAATTCTTTTTTCCATGTTAACGCTTTTTGGGCCTAGCCACAGGCAAGGTCCATGAACTTGCCAAAAAGAACTCGACCAATATGGGCTGTGCAATCTCGTTCAGTAAAGTTATTATTATAATGCCTGTTTTCAATTTGTTAATAAATTGATGTGTCCGCCTGATCCTCTCTCAGTAAACGCGCGCGCGAAAGGTAAGCATTTATTTAATTGAAATTGTATTCCATTCTACTTTACAACTAGATGTAGCTCTCGCTAAGTGCCAACGAGCAACCATTCAAAACAAATACTACTTGCGAACTTAAAAACACAGAGTCATGTTTTGTGCACGTCACTTTTTTGTAGTCAAGTATTCAAAACGTCAAATGTCTTAAATTCTGATGTAAATATTGTAAATTTTGCTTTAATTGGTTTTTGCTCGCTGGTGGTGACAAAGTTGGCTCACTGGCCGATGTCGGATTTACTCTCGTGTGGTGTGGGTCTCTGGCCGATAGTTTGCTGCAGTTGTCGTTTGTTTTAGCTTTGCTTTGATTGAATTCAGTATAAAAAGGTTTCTCAGTTTCTTTGATTGCTTTATGCCCGCTTCATTTTCTAGATTTGGCACGCTGGCCGAGTTTTGCACGGTGGCCGAGTACTCTTTTGGCTGGCTCGCTCGCCGGTTGTTGAGCTTGTTAGCTCGATAAATATACCACGGACAGTGGAACTTAACTAAAGTATACTCACTTAGAATTGGAAATAAAAACAAATAAAACTTACAAAAGCAGGTGAAAATTAGGGTGTCACAAAAACCTCAAGTCCCTCAATTTTTTTTTTTAATATTTACATTGCAAACTTGCTCGTATCACGTTTTGTTTTATGGTCACGCAATGATCATAGGCAACAGCCAAAGAGAAGCGAGATATTTATCTTCTCTGATTTTATCGCTAGCAAGTTTTAAAATAACACCAGATACTTTGATGGCATTTGCTGGCGATTTTTTTTTTACCAAAAAATAGAAGACACAGAGTCGCTATAATGTTGTTCAAGTTGAAATCAGTTTTATATCCACCAGACGCGACAGCGATAAACCGAAGAAGATAAATGTCTCGATTCCTTCTGGCTGTTGCCTATGAACATTGTGTTACCATAAAACATTTTGGATTCGGCGATAAGATTGAGACAAGTTTAAACCTTTTTTTCTTTATTTATTTCTGGGGGTCTGAGTTCTCGGGATCTGCGTTTAGGTGTCATGAAACTCAGTTCCCGGGAAACAAATAAAGAAAAAAGATTTAAACTCGTCTCAATCTTATCACCTAAAATGTTTTATGGTCACCTAATGTTCATAGGTGGCAACAGCCACAAAGGATCGAGATATTTACCCTTTCCGGTTTATCACTGTCATTATAGCCAATCTGTCTTTAATTTCTATTTCTTCGGTAAAAATCGATTTCAACTCCACTCGATGAATGCCAAAGTTGGTGAGCATCGACGTTCAGAGCTATGCGGTCTTGACGTCACAATTTCTGCGCGCTAAGATTGGTCTGTTGCATAGCAATCGACCTCTTTTCAGCTACGTCATTGGAATCTCAGGAATCTTACCTTACAACAAGAATATTATTACCTTACAAACATTTCTCTCGATCACTCGTGATTTTTTTCCGCTTGCACAATACTTTCGCACGGCTCGATAATGCTACCGCCTCGCCAGCCTCGCGTCTTCGCTCGGCTGGCTCGTTGGCAAAAAGCTGTTTATTCTTTGCAATGAATTACAGCGCTGCGCGTGGTACGGTGAACACCCAAACAGTTTGTAGTATTGACTCTGATTTTTCCTTGACATCAGAGGGAATGTGCGACTCGTTCGACAAACGTGGTTATCCTGTATCTTTTATTGAACTTGAACTTTAACTTGAACTTCATTGATAATAATATATATACATCATTACAAAATTGCTTGCCACCGCTACTAGTAAAATGACTAATCGAGGCGGGGCAAGGGTTTCACACTTACTACAAGAAAGAAATAAAATACCACTATTAACTAATTAGTTAAATAATTAATTACAGAAAATAAACTAACAATATAATAAATTACACTCACATACGAAAAGCTAGAGGGTAATAACAAATGACTATATAATACAGCTAATTAGGGAAAATAAACTAACAATATGATAAGTCACACTCACACACGAAAAAAACTAGAAGGTAATAACTATATAATACAGGCTATGTTAATGTAGCAAAGTGTTTAATCAGTTTGGAAACTTCAATATAGTCATCTTCACAGTTTAAAACATCAAGGAGTAGTTTTTTAATTTTATTTTGATATGCTGATTTGTTTAATGATTTTAGTGATAGTGGGATCGAATTCCAGATTGAAACGCCAATTCTTCTTCTTCAATTACAATAAAGCACTCATTTGTGGACGATCTCGTGTTATAATTATGCATTGTTCTTGTTTTGGTAAATTGATTAATAAGGTTTATTGGAGCAACTTGTATGTGGATATCATACATCAAATAACATAGTTGCTGGAAAAATAAAAATGATATTGGAAGACAATTAAGTGGACCATCGGTGCGCTTAATAAATCAACCAAGGAATAAAATCTATTTGTTCTAAAAAGCTTTAAATTCATTCAAAATGATCTCGATACTAGTAGAATCGTCTTCCAACCTTCATTAATATCATTCAAACGCGACAAAAAGATAAGTAACTTTTAAATGAGAAGTGCAGTCTAAACAACTGATCAAACCGGAAGTTTTAAATGGGCACGCCCACGATGCAAAACATCTTCTTTCATTCGCAAGGCTGCGAAAATATCGGAACGATCCATCAAGGTCTTTGATCATTTCACCTGTACCTCAGCCAATGTCACATACTGCATTACTTGCACTCTTTGCAAATAGTTTTACTTTGGCGAAACAAGGAGACCACTGGCCGACCACCTTCGTGACTTAGAGAGAGATGACAAAAATACATCTAAACCAGTCGAGAGACACTTTAGTCTCCCCAATCATTTTAAGCAATAAATCGCAAGCCTGCAACCTTTCCCGCATACATCAGGGAAGCACAAAGTCTCCCAAATCTTTAGAACATACCTCTTACTAACCTCGTCTTCTCGGTCCGTACCGTAAGTTACCGACCGAGTTTTTTCCCCTTCGATTTATGGCCCAAGCGCGAATAAATCGTAAGGGAAAAAATGAGGATCCGAAACTTACAGTGCGGATCGAGAAGATGAGGTTAGTAACATGTTTATTATATCTCTATTGTGTGTCTGACGAGTTCGGGAACGATTTTTATCCACGAGGAACGGCTTTACTCGCGGCCGAGGTCAAGATCCTCCCAGCTCGGTAATAAGATATTTGTTTTATGGGAAACAGCGAATAAACTGTTCTTGAAGAACAATTTATTCGCTGTGCATTTGTAGAAAACTGGCGCTGTGCTTGCGAACGGTGATGAGCTGAACTTAATTCTGCCAAAGTATACTCGTTCTCTTTACCTTTTTTTTACTGTTTGCCATTTTGATAAATAAATATGGTTAGAAGAGAGAAGTTAGTTTCAACTTTTTCACGGCAAAACATCACCGGTCTATATGCCTTTCTAGATAAATCCAGACCTCTTTCGATATCGATTTCAGCCAATTAAATTTGTAAATTCGCTAGTTTCCAGTCCTTTTGGGCACAGCCTCTGAACAGCAGCGAGGCTGGAGGTGACCTTCTTTTCATAAAGACTGATTTTTTGTATAAAGAAAGTTTTCTTAGGCTAACTAGTTAACATTTAAAATTAAAAGAAGAGGTGTTTGTATCAAAGCAAGGTCACCTTCAGCCTCGCTTGCATAAAAAGCCAGGTAACTAAGCTCACAACATTAAAATGGCCTATTAAACAGGAAATCTCTGTTCATATGCAATGTACTTAGTCGGCCGAGTTCATGCCCATTCCCTTTCTTTTAGCTTGTCCGTTGTCCCTGGGACTCGGCGATGGACGAATAAGAGATGGACAGCTCTCAGCTTCCTCACAATTGGACGACATTCATGCAGCGAAACAAGGAAGGGTTTCTTTAATCAGCCCAAGTAAAAACAGGTATCGTGCCGCGGATTGAGAATCTCGGTTTAATTGTAACCAGTACAGGACAAAGAAAAAGTTTACAACAAGCAAAAAATTGACTCCTGGGAAGTAATTAAATGTGGCTAGGGTTTCCACAATACCCATTGTTCTCTCAAGTTTTACTCTTGTCTGTATAACTTAAAACTGTAGCATTTATTGTAGGCTTGCATTTCTATTTGTCATCATAATCATGGTCACGTTAGAGCAGCTATTATTTTCATTATTATTATTATTATTACCATGATGATTATTATTATCATTATTATTATTATTATTATTATTATTATTATTATTATTATTATCCTTTTTGGGAGGGGGGGAGGGGGAGGGAAGGGCTATAAATCAATCATCTTTATGGGCCAAAAATTATTTTCATTTGGGACATTACTTTAATACATTGCATGTAAATGAATAAAAATAATTAATTAAGAAAGTTATTCTTAAAAACGAGCCTAGAGGCTAAGGGGACCATAAGGTTTTCGAGTTAGCCCCTATAACCATTTAGAGTTATTTTAATAAAAAAGAAAAAGAGCAACAAGGAGAGAAAAAGGTGCATAGGTGCTAGGTGCATAGTTTCTGTTGTTTGTTTTATTATTCTCTCCTAAGGTATTGAGTCGTCACTCGTTCCAACAGGATAGAAACTCAGAATATACATGTATATTTTATTTCTGTAGTATTATATAAACACGTAAAGTATTTTCCGTTTCATAAATGTCACTGTTTTTGGAACAACAGTTCCTGGTGTGCCGCTCCAACGTCTGATCTGAGAAGTCAACACTTGCAAGTGGATCTGCTGACAATTCATTATGTGTCAGCCGTTTCAACCCAAGGTGCAGTTATTGAAAACAGCTGGGTCAGCAGTTATCTCGTGCATTACAGCCTGGATGGTAACGAGTGGATTGTAATCGCTGATAAAGGAGGCGAAATTGAGGTCTGTTTTTTAACAGTTCATATTTTGCAAAAGTTGCACTAGGCAATGAAAAAAAGATGTTGTGGATTTGGTAGCTACCGACCCCAATCTTATAGAAGCAAAACATAAAAGAAAATCGAAAGAGGAAATAATAAAGGCGGCATGCTCCCTGGGAAAGTACCTTATCGTAGATTTTACTTTGTAGCATTGCTAGCACTTTTAGCCAAACGGTTGATAATCAGGTTTTCATTCCCAAATTCCAACAAGCAACAATCGAGAATGTTTCCTGATTGCCACATTTCTTGCCCCAGTCACTCTGCTACCCAAAGTACCAGTCATCTCTCCCTCCATTCCTGGTAAAAAATCCAATACAAATTGAGGCTACACGTAGAATCTACTGAAAAACCAGTTCAGATTCTCGTAGAAAATGCGTATAGCCTTTAAGCCTTGAAGTATAACAGTTACTATTTTAGCCGTTATTAATACTTCTTAACATGAACTATTGAAAACTGTCCTGTCCAGGAATTCAACGGAAATTCGGACCAGTCCTCACTCGTTCACCATTGGTTAAAGCGTCACTTCCATGCTCGTTTTGTTCGTTTTGTTCCTCTCACGTGGGTTGGTCAGCTATGCATGCGCGTGGAGCTTCATGGCTGTAACAAGGCAAACACATCCTTTGAAGAGCTCAGTGGAAACTTGAAAAATGGTAAGTCATAACATTCTAGTGAATAAGGTGGATAGGTCGATTTTGATATAGGCTTGAATGTCGGCATGCTCGTGCATGTGCTGATACAAACGGCCATAACTTTTGAAATACTGAAATCGTACCGGGCATTTTACATTTTTGCCGATAGGAGCCTACACTTTGCAGCTGTGAAGACTAGAGGTTTCAGCTAGGTCCGATGTTTCAAAAATTAGCTCCTAAATGAAGGCCATTTGCAGCCATCGTTCGATGGTTATTAATAGTGTTCAGTAATATGCTTGATTTCGTCTTGCACTTAATTTAAGACAAAATTGGTTAGTCCCTAGGAAAACTAGAAAGGTTTATGAGCAAAATGACATAAGACTCCTTACTAGATGTTGCAAATGAAATATTTTACAGCGTCACAAAAAATTTCCAATTTTATGCTTTTGGAAGACGGCGCGACGGGCCCTGACGTGGCGAAATATTAAATGGCCTGAGGCGACTAGAAAATTATTTCAAATCAAAACAAACCTTCTTTTATTCTAACCGTGGTAATTAAAAGTCTTTCAGTTGCCAGAGTTTTAAGCAAAATTGTTTTTAAGCAAAATTGAGTGGGTAGTTGTTATAGGAGAGAGAGCGTGTTAAACTCAAAATTCAATGATTAGCACTTTATCAAGAATTGAACAAAATGGCAAAAAGCTTAGCATCCCGTTTTAAATTATGCGTAAAAAGACGAGATTGGTCCTTTTGCGTCTATTGTCCAAGAATGAAAATAACAATTTTATTTAGCTTTTACAAATAATAATATAAGTAGAGTAAAACCGGGTTATGCAAGCGTGTAATGAGCGCTCCTGGCGTGAGCAAAGTTAAAATTGTCATTACTCAATTTATTCGGCCAAGACTCGAGCAATCACTTTTAAACTTTCCATTACCTTGAACTTTATGATTCCAACTAAGGCATAAATTAATTGTCGAGTTTCTGTTTCACTTGTTTAGTGAAATTACATGTACTTTAACAAAACTAATATGATATACTGTAATGTCCTTTTAGAACCGAGAACTTGCGAGGCAGCTAGCTCTCACTGCGCATCCGTTCCACACTCTACTTGCTTTATGTACAGCGGCAAACCTCTTTGTAAATGCGTTCAGTCATGCGCAATGGATGCAGGAAAAGTCTGTGGAACTGACGGAGTGACTTACCAGAACGAGTGTGAAATAAAGAAGGCGTCTTGTTTGAGCAAGAAGCAGATCAACATCTCCAAACGGCAGCCATGTCATGGTTAGTACTTGCTGTCAGTATTTGTTGTTCAGCTAGCTTGAGGTCCATATTGGGCTATTGTTGGTCGAATTTTTTTGATATATGGACCTAGCCACGAGAGGCAAGGTCCATGAACTTGCTAAATTGAATTCGACCAATACGGGCCGAGCAATCTAATTCAAGAAAGTATTTATTTTAATGGCTGTTTTTAAGTTGGTAATAAATTTATCGATGCCTCTGCTTGATCTTTTCTCAGTAAACAAGCGCCAAAAGTGAGCATTTATTTGCGTTTCTCATTCGGCTTTTGTCAACTTTTAATTGAAATTGGGTCCAAATATTTAAGTAAAACGATTTCTACTTTAGATAAAGTTATTTATTCTTTGGGCTGAATTACAGTGCTGTGCGCGGTACAGTTTGTGGTAATGACTCTAATTTTTCCTTGACATCAGTGGAAATGTGCGACTTGTTCGACATACGTGGCTATCCTGCTCCCGTTGTTTTAGTGGGCCATCGTCAAGCCCTAACCAATTGATCAGCAGTCCTCATTACAAACGTAACAGAAGAAAAGTAACGATAGAATTCCATTCACTTTCACATTTCAACCCCCCCCCCGCCCCCGCCCCCAACGCCAAGCAGTAAAAACTATTATTCCAAAAAGCTACGACTTACTTTAAAATGATCTTGATACCATTAGAATCTTTTCGCAACCTCCATTAATTGCATTTGAACGCGACAAAAAGATAGGTAATGTTTAATTAAGCAGTGCAATCCAAAGAACTGAGCAACCCTTAACTTTTAAATGTCCACGCACACGTTGCAAAACATGTTCTTTCATTCGCAACCCTGCGAAAATATCGGGCCAGAACGATCCATCAAGATCATTGATAATTTCACCTGTATCTCAGCCTATGCCTTACTCTTTTTTGAAAAATTTATGCGTTGGCGAAACAGTTAGACCACTAGGCGACCGATTCCTAGAACAACTTTGTGAGGTAGAGAAGACTGAAACGCATCTTAGCTGGTCGCAAGACACTTCTCCAATCATGTTAATATTGCCAGTCATTGTAAGTAACAAATCGCAAGCCTGCAACCTTTCCGGCATACATAAGGAAAGTCGCAAAGCTTCAATTTTTTTTTTAAATGGGCTTTCTTAATCATGATCCTTAAGGTGTCAACGAACACATTGCATTTGACCTATTTATTCTGTTGTTTTTCACGTTACTATGCACCAACCAATAGCGGAGCTCCATCTTTTTGTACATAAACCACAGCCAACCCATAATTGCTCGATTCGTTCCGAGGAATGGATAACGCTCAATACGTCAGCTTTCTTATCTCTCTATGCTGGCCAATTTGCATCATCAACTCAGTTGATTAAGCCTAGTTATTTAAATTATGATTGGGATAGATAATTGCTTTAATGTTAAAACTAGTTATTAGATGACTTGTGTTTTAAACCCATGTAACGGGTGCTCTAATTGATGCACACTAATTATTAGTTAATTGTAGTAAACTGTAGGGCATTATTCTACCGTACTGACCACCTTGCAAGGCAAAATTTATCGGCATTAAATAAATTACTCTCGGTTTATAAACTGTTATCATTACAGGCTAAATTTTAGATATTTTATTAAATCCATTTTGAAATCACTGGTTATCCTTGCAATATGATTAGCTCTCAGCTGCGCGATTTATTCACGAATTGCATTATCTTTTTCTCTAAATTGCATCCTTTTCTCAGTCAATAAGAATGGGACAGTAAAACAAAGCAACCAATCGGATTTTAGGCTTTTTTAAACTAACCAATCATATTTTAAGAAAACGAAAGACAAAAGAGCTATTGTTTGGCAAATTTGGCTATTAAATTGTGCGTTGTAAAAATGGATCTAATAACGTGGCAATTGAACTTCGGGTCGTGCAATTTTGGTCTGATATCATACTTGTAAATCCAAATCGACCTCACGCTGCACGCTCGTTCAATATTTGAAATCACGCGTATGATTTCAGACCAAATTGCACTCCACTGAGTTCAATTACCACTATATAGTCGATGAGGTTAAATTTCTAAATTTTTTTTGTTGCTTCTCTTCTCTGTTGTAAGCTGATAATAATGAACGATTTTCTTTCTGGGCCGGGTTGTTCAAAGCCCGATTAAGCTAACCCTAGTCCAGTCCCTGAACTCTCCTTTCTTCCCGCCCCATATAGGGGCTGAACCCGGGCGGGCGAAAGAAGAGTCCAGGATAACTTGCATGCGCATGCTCAGAACGAACCAATCAAAAATTACTAGGTCCCAACCACGCTGCTCGCGCCAATGTGTCGCGCAATGCCTTTTTCAGCTCGCGCTCGCGCGATTTCTTTGACGTTGATATTGTGGTAAAAACGCAACTTTCGAAATATGGCCATGGTTATCGTAATCTGTACTTTTATCGCATCGACAACGATTACGCGTCATTACTCTTTCCCCAAAAATTTTTTCGTATCGTTTCTGCATATATATTAAGCGAGTTTGCAAAAGTTTTTGAAAGGAAAGTCTGACACGTACAAGTAGCTCATTTGCATAATGCAGCGCGTGCACTTTCAAGTCTGAATCTGTGTTTTCAATCTGTCAACAAATCTTGGAAAGATTTCTTTCGTTATCTTTGATACTGTGACAAAAAACAAATCGAATATGGTATAGCGTGGTACTGGTGAAATTCCACTGATTTGGGATTAATTGACATGTTTTTTTTAATAATCAATCTGAATGCAGAAACTGTTGCTTGCATATTATCATTCAGAAAATCGCGCCACAAGCAAAATCTGAAAAATACTTCCAAATATGGTTTTTCCACCGATTTGGGGAGAAAAAATGGCGGCGTTCTGAGCATGGGCATGCAAGTTATCCTGGACTCTTCTTGCGTCCGCCCGGGTTCAGCCCCTATATGGGGCGGGAAGAAAGGAGAGTTCAGGGACTGGACTAAGCTAACCCAGGATTAGCCAGAATTCTAATTTCAGGTTTGTAACTTTTCGGTGATGTTTTCTGTTTATATTGTTTGGCCTTCTGTTTTGAGCTTGACTAATCTCAAGTTACACGAGATTTAAGAAGTGAAAAACATTTTTATACAAGAAAATTGATACGTCGGTTAACTTTTAATCCTGGGTTACCGTTAACCGGCTTTCGAACAACTCGACCCTGATGATTAGGGAAACAGAAGTGCGATCTAATGGCAGCATTGCTCGTACTGACAAGAAATAGTCTCGTTATAGTCGGCTAAAGTGATATTAGGAGACGTCACACTTTCAATTCTCTTGTAAGAGATAATTACGCGGGCTTCCGTATACTGAAAGCACGAGTCAGAAAATGCAACCGTTTTCCTCGCCAAAATGGGGGTCATGGTCCCAGGCGTTCCATGCATAAACCGCGGAAACTGGGGACGAGAAACTCGACATTGCTCGCTCGCGACATACAAAGGTGTCGATCTTTTTCCTAAGGGTCCTCGACTGAGTTATGTTCTTGAAAGCTAGCCAGGTAAGCTCATACTCGAACCGTTCTCGTGAGATAACAACGTTAACTGAGCCGCTCGCGGTACTGACAAAAATAGGTAGTCAATGACTTCATGTGGCTTCTGCTGTTATTATTTAGAACATTGCAATAAAACAAATCATATTGCAATAAAATGAACTAAATACGAAAACGTCTATGGACTCGTGGCTTCGCACAAATCTGATGACTTTCGGTAACTTGAATTAAATTATTTAGGCGCAGAAAAAAATAGCATTGTGTGATTTTAAAGACAAATTGCAACTTCAGTTGTGTGGGGAATTGTGCGGGGTTATTGAGGTTCTTGCCAAGTCCTAAGAAAAATTTGCATTGACAATAGTTAAGCCAAATTTATTTCACTAGTAGTTCAAATATACTTAGCAGTCTTGGCAATCACCGATGCTTTTAGAAAACTGTGTCTGACTGCTAAATAAAATCATGTTGCGTGACGCGAATAAGACGAGTAGCGTATGAAACCAAAGTAAATAACAAAACAGAATGGCGTATCTCACGTTATAAACGAGATCCTTAAAAAAAATACTCCTACCTTGATTCAATAAGAATATGTAGCTTGAATATTTCTTCTTAAAATGCGTTAAGGGTCGCAAATTCTCGGAAGTTATTCGCAAAAAAACACAACTTGAAAGTTTATGCAAATTATGTGGAATGTAAATTGACGCCGCGTTGGGCTGTTTGTTTAGCGTGAAGCCACTTCAGCATAATTCGTTTCGGCTCTCTCGGAAGACATTACTCGCTATCCAAAGGAGAGATGACTCTTGAAAAGGGTTTAAGTTCGCAACACGGCAAAGGTGTTCAGCTGCATGATTCACTCGGATCGCTCACCAGCAGTAAACGAACTTCACACAATTTCTGCTGGCATGTATGAATCGTCATTAGTTGCAATTGGAAAAAGACCTGAAAAATTCTTTCCAAACAAGTTCTCCATAAATGCGTAGATAGCTGTGCTTGATTCTTGAACCAAATTGGTTTAAAGTCATAACTTGCGATTGGATTAGGAGGATCTCAACGAAGCAACTTGAATACTAAATTTCTCAGCGGAAAATGATTCAACACTACTTGCAAAGTACGCCGGATTTGGTGCTGCGTTACGAAGCCCGAGTTAACGCTCTTAGAGCGTCTAGTTAGCTCTTGTTAACCGAGCAGGTCTCTATGAGAGAGTCTTGACCAAAGGTTGTTAGTACAGACCGAACGCAGTGAGGTCTGCACACACGGCTGAGGTCAATATTCTCTCATAAAGTCCCACTTAGCTCGCTTATTGAGATATTTGTTATATGGCAAACAAGAACAATTTAATTTGTTAATGTAACTGGTTTGTAGTAAACTGGCTCTGTGCTTGCGAACGGCGATGAGCTGAACTTAGTCCTGCCAAAGTTTACTTGTCCACTTTACTTTCTTTTACCACTTCGATAAAGAAATAATGTTAGAAGAAAGAAATCAACATTTTTTGTAGTGTAGTTTGCAACTTTCACCGTCAAACATTGCCGGTTTATATGCCTGTCGATATGCCTGTCTAGATGTAAAAATATCGACCGTTTTCGACATCGAATTCAGCCAATCAAATTTATAAATTCACTGGTTCCCAGTCCTTTTAGACACAGCCGGCAGTGACCTGGCCTCTGAATGGCAGCGAGGCTAGAGTTGACCTTGTTTTGATACAGACCTCACTGCTTTTTTGTGTAAAGAGAGTTTTTCTTTGGCTAACTAGTTAACATTTGAAAGTAAAAGCAGAGATGTTTGTATTAAAGCAAAGTCACCTCTAGCCTTGCGTGCATTTAAAAGCCAGTTAAGTGAGCTTATAACTGGAAAATGGCCTATTAAACAGGAAATCTCTTTACATATGCAATGGACTTAATCGGCTAAGTTAATGCCTATTTTCTATCTTTTAGTTTGTCCGTTATCCCTGGGCCTAGGTGATGGACGAATAAGAGATGAACAGCTCTCAGCTTCTTCAAAATTGGACGACTTTCATGCAGCGAAACAAGGAAGGGTTTCTTTAATCTTCTCAAGGAAAACCAGGTATCGTGCCGCGGATAGAGAAGCTCGGTTTAATTTTAACCAGTGCAGGACAGAGAAAACGTTTACAATAAGCAAAAATGGACTTCAGGGATATAATTAAATGCATCCAGGATTTTCACAATACTCATTGTTCTCCCATACTTTCACTCGTGTCTCCATAACTTTATTGGCACTGTAGCATTCCTTTGTCTTAACAAAAGGGCGGTCAGGATTGGTCTGGATGAGAAGTCTCTGCACTACCAAGAGCTACTGAGCAAATTTAATTTTAGTGATCTGTATAGTTTTAGCTGCCAAGACATGATGAAAACGGTTTTTAAAACAATTCAGTCGGATGGACGAATAAGAGATGAACAGCTCTCAGCTTCCTTAAAATTGGATGACATTCATACAACGAAACAAGGAAGGGTTTCTTTAGTCAGCCCAAGTAATAACAGGTATCGTG
The DNA here is from genome assembly GCA_022496165.2 of Catalaphyllia jardinei. Taxonomy (NCBI): domain Eukaryota; kingdom Metazoa; phylum Cnidaria; class Anthozoa; order Scleractinia; family Caryophylliidae; genus Catalaphyllia; species Catalaphyllia jardinei. The sequence goes on along the minus strand of CM042746.1, from coordinate 42,725,172 downwards.
CCGCGGATAGAAAAGCTCGGTTTAATTGAAACGAGTAGAGGACAAAGAAAAAGGTTTACAAGAAGCAATATCAATATCCGACTAATATCCGGCACATATTTCCCTTCTGTTCCGGCCTTCTGGGCTTCATCAGTGTAGTGCTCATGCTAGGATAGTCACCGCAAACGATCCCACACTTATGGCATTGTTCAAGCCATGCCAGTGGGCTTAAACTAGAAAAAACTAGTAAGCATGCGCAATGCTACTAGCACTGGTTCATCCTGATAGAGTATTCAATTTGAACATGAAAGCATAACTTTGTATGTCAAAGAGGGAACACGAGCCTCAGGCAAGTGTTTTCACAAATTTTTCGAGTTCTCCCAACCGTTCACGAGTGTTTCTTTTTAACAACTAGATTATGTGCTCGAGGTTTCTATTGCGTGACTATCACGCATAGAAATCGAGAGCGAATAATCTATCACCCATAGAAATCGAGAGCGAATAATCTAATTGTATGTTTTAGTATAAATCTACTAGTCGTTCAAAACTTATCTAAATCCTGTTCACAGGCTATTCGAAAACGCCAAGAAACGGCCTTCCTTTTGCCGACAAGAGTACACTGCTACGCTACTCACTAGATAGTGAGTAGCGTAGCCAATCAGAGAACGGCATTCGTTATAGAACGCTAGTAGACTAGAAGTCAATAGAAATACAGAGAACATGTTTTCTATTTCTTTTAGAAAACACTGCAAAGAGGAAAAGGAAAAGGACTCGTAAACTTTGATTATCAAAATGTATATTCTCTTAGCTCATACCATCATTACGTCAGCAAATCGTGCTAGTTTTGTGTCTCTATCGAGTTATAAAAACACGATTTTTAACTAATCAGCGCGGGTACTTTCTTAGGACTGTTTTCTAAAAAATGATGTAATTGAAGGATGAGCAGAGAAACAACAACCTTTGGTTCACCAACCTATTCCCTTCGGAAGGCGATTCACAGTGATTTCTGACAAATATTGATTAGTAGTGTATGATGGGAACAGAAATCGAAGGAACAAAGCAAATGAGTGAAAATGTGTTCAGTCGGGAATCTACCCGAGCGGGCAAGATGGAGTCATCTTTCTACTACACACTACCCGCTACCCGGAAGAAAAATTTCCCAGAAAGACATATAATTAGCAATTATTGAATGAGGCTGAATAGGAGGGTGTTATCCACAGAATAAGGGTACATATGCATGTTGTGCCGCGTAGCACTATGAACACAAGTAATGGAACAGAGAATTAACTCTGAAGTGCTAATTTAACTCATGAATAACCATCTGGGTGTTAGCCCTAGTAAAGGGAATCAGGGAACCACACGAGGTTAAGAAAAAATCTTTTGACCTCGGTGGGAATCGAACCCACGACCTCCGGATTAGATCTACCGTTACTCTGCCGACTGAGCTACGAGGTCGGACAGAGAAAGTCGGCCCTTTACTAGGGCTAACACCCAGTGGGTTATTCATGGGTTAAATTAGCACTTAAATTTACACTTCAGAGTTAATTCTCTGTTCCATTATTTGTTATCCACAGAGGCCGAAGGCCGAGGTGGATAACACCCTCCGAAATCTGCAGAATTCTGCATATCCTACGAAAGCCAAGTTCAATAATTGCTTTATTATTCATTCAAAATATTTCCCCGTTCTTAAAGGAGTTTCTCCATTTCGCTCTTTGTTTTTGCAATCACCAAAAATAACCCAACCTCATCCCCAGGTTTTCTCGGTCAACGGTTCAATAATCTGCAGCGGGCTGCACGTTTGGCGTTATTTTGACGTCATCGGTTCAATAATTACCAGGGGGCTAGACTTTTGACGTCATTGATTCAATATTTGGTCAATAGCAACTGGTTAGGGTGAATTATACATGTGGTTTTAACCAATCAAAACAGTGGAATATTTTGAATGGATAAGGTTTGTTTACCAAGTTTGTTGGTCAAGATGGCTAGATATTGGCCTCGTTCTTTTTTTGAGAGTTTTTGGACCTCGACTTCGTCTCGCTCCATAAACAAGCAAAAAATGAACTTGGCCGCAACTCAGCCATGTTGATCTCACACTTGGTCAATAACCCAAGTATTTTTTATTTCTTCGGTATTATATAAACACGCGAACCATTTTCCGTTTCATTAATATCTCTTTTCTTTCGAAACACAGTTCCTGGTGTGCCGCTCCAACGTCTGATCTGAGAAGTGAACACTTGCAAGTGGATCTGCTGACAATTCATTATGTGTCAGCGGTTTCAACCCAAGGTGCAGTTACTCAAAACAGCTGGGTCAGCAGTTATCTCGTACATTACAGCCTGGATGGTAACGAGTGGATTGTACTCACAGATAAAGAAGGCGAAATTAAGGTCTGTTTTTTTAACAGTTCATGTTTTGCAAAAGTTGTACTAGGGGATGATTTCAGATGGCGTGTATTGGGTGGCTAGCGACCACCCTTTTATAGAAGCAAAACATTAAAGGAAAACGAAAGAGGAAATAACATAGGCATGCTCCCTGGGAAAGTACCTTTCCGTAATTTTTACTTCGCAGCATTGCTAGCACTTCTAGCGAAACGGTTGTTAATTAGGTTTTCATTCTAAAATTGCAACAAGACACAATCGAGTGAAGTGAAGCTCCACGTAGAAAACAAATCCAATTCAAGGTAAAGCTCCACGAATAATCTGCTGAAAATCAGTTCAGATTATCGTAGAAAACGCTTAAAACCTCTTTAAGCCTTGAAATATTACAGTTACTATTTTAAGCGTTATTGATACTTCTTAACATGAACTATTACAAACTGCCCTGTCCAGGAATTCAACGGAAATTTGGACCAGTCCTCACTCGTTCACCATTGGTTAAAGCCTCACTTCCATGCTCGTTTTGTTCGTTTTGTTCCTCTCACGTGGGTTGGTCAGCTATGCATGCGCGTGGAGCTTCATGGCTGTAAGAAGGTAAACACATCCTTTGAAGAGCTCAGTGGAAACTTGAGAAATGGTAAGTCATAATGTCAGTTAATGATAAAACATAAGAAAACCTGCACCTGGCCAATGAACAAAGATTTGATGCAAATTAAAGGCTCCTTTCGCCCTTTTATAAAGAATAGCTTTTAAACTCAAAATTTAATGTTTAGCACTTAATCGAGAATTGAACAAAATGGCCGAAAGCTTTGTATCCAGTTTTAAAATATCGTGCGTAAATCAGACAAGATTGGTTTTTTCGTCTATTGTCCAAGAATAAAAATAACAACAAGCATTTTATGTTGCTTTTACACAGCATATTATAAGTAAAGTAAAACCGGGCTATGCAAGCATGTATTCTTAACCAGTAATGAGGTCTTATGGCGTGAGCAAAATTAAGATTGGCAATGTCATTACTCAATTGATTCAGACTTCTAACTGAGCAGCATCGTCTTCTGGTTTCACTTGCGACGCTTAGATAATATTGACAAAGCTAGAGTTTTCTCCCGGCTGAGACTCGAGCAATTGTTATGTTTCTTTTGTATTTTACAAACCTTGATCTCCATGTTTCCAAATAAGGCATAAATTAATTGTCAAGTTTCTGTTTCACTCGTTTAGTGAAATTACTTTGACAAAACTAATAAGTTATACTGTTATCATCTGCCAGCAAGAAATGAGTTTTAGTGCTTGCTCAAATTATATCTGTTCAAGAGAAGACAGTTAGTTATTCAGGGAAATTCGGGAGCCTGTGCGATCATACATCATAGACCACTGTAGTTCATTTGCGGCGAGGGATAAAATAGAAGCGGGAGCATATTTAGTGAGAACTATTGCTAGTTTAGTGAAATTAGTTCAACAAAACTAATAAGTTATATTGTAATGTCTTTTTAGAACCCATACTTTGCGAGGCAGCTCACTGCGCATCCGTTCCATACTCTACTTGCTTTATGTACAGCGGCAAACCTCTTTGTAAATGCATTCAGTCATGCGCACTGAGTGCAGGAAAAGTTTGTGGAACTGACGGAGTGACTTACCAGAACGAGTGTGAAATGATGAACGAGGCTTGTTTAAGCAAGAAGCTTATCAACATCTCCAAGCGGCTGTCATGTCCTGGTTAGTACGTTCTGTCAATAATGTTATTGAATTAGCGTGAGGTGCATAATGGATAAATATTGGTCAGAGTTTTTTATTTCATGTTTGTGGTTTATGGACCTAGCCAAAGGCGAGATCCATGAACTCGCCAAAAAGAACTCGACCAATACGGGCTGCACAATCTAGTTCAATGACGTATTTATTATAATAGCTCTTTTTAATTTGCTAATCAAATTGATGCGTCCGCTTTAACGCGAGCGCGAAATGTAAGCAATTATTTACGTTTCTCATTTCGCTTTTGTGAACTTTAACTGAAATTGTCTTCCAAATATTAAGGTAAAACGATTTCTACTTTAGAAAAAGTTGTTTATTCTTTGCGATAAATTACAGTGCTTCGCGCGGTACAGTGAACACCTATACAATTTGCAGTATTGACTCTGATATTTCCTTGACATCAGAGGAAATGTGCTTGTTCGTCAAACGTGGCTCTCCTGCTTCCGTTGTTTAAGTGGGCCATATCACGCCCTAACAAACTGATTAGCAGACAGCATTAGAAACGTAAAAGAAGAAAAGTAATGAGAGAATTCCATTCACCCTCGCATTTCACACTCCCAACCAAGCAGTAAAATGTATCACTCTAAAAGGCTTCAAATTAATTCAAAATGATCCCGATACTGGTAGAATTTCATTCGAAAGTGACAAAAATATATGTAACTTTTAAGTCAGAAGTGCTATTCAAACCACTGATTAACTCGAAACTTTTGAATGGGCACGCTAACAATGCAAAACATGTTCTTTCATTCGCAACGCTGGGAAAATATCGGGAAACAAACGATCCATCAAGATCACTTACCATTTCACTTGAACCTCAGCCAATGTCATCTACTGCATAACTTGCACTCTTTGCAGAAAGTTATTCGTTTACGAAACATGGGGACCGATTCTGAGAAAACCTTCGTGACGTAGAGAGAGAGACAACAAAAACGCATCTAAACTGGTCGTGAGGCACTTTTATCTACCTAATCATTCTAAGCAATAAAGCGGAAGCCTGCAACCTTTACCCCATACATCAGTGAAGCACGGAAAGCCACAAACATTTAGAACAAAAAGACTGTATTTACAAAATATAAGCAGAATTGACTTTTCCAGCAAAACTGTTGCGTTCCCATACAAACCTTTCTAAATTCAAACCTTGTAACCGTTGTAACACAACACCTCGATATGCTGCAACGCGAGAGTCTCGTTTCGCGGTGACCAATTCTATTGTTAGGTAAATAGTATGTGCCCCATGTCACGTTTCGCGGAACGTTTGCGTAAAAGTTAAAAAAACAACAACAACAATATACGAATCAACAAGTTTTTTTGAAACGGATTTCACTGCTTTACGTTAAAAAGCAACGACGTTTGGACCGTTCGACGGTCATTTTCAAGTTGAAAAGTAAAAATTTTTTGTAGGCGTTTAAAATATATACAATCGATTATAAAAATGCTTTTGAGATACTGGCTAAAACTCTAAAATATTTACATAGAAACAATACAAATAAAAAATTGCGGCATGAATGAATAATAAAGAAACATTAAGTAAAAAGCTTCGCGCGGATCAAGTCACTCTGTTTGTTCAGTTTTGGTTGAAGTTTGCGAATAAAAAGCATTTCAAAAATTAAGCAGTCAAGTTTAGTCTGACACTTTTTTAAAATCTTGAAATTGCATTGTTTCTATGTAAATATTTTAGAGTTTTAGCCAGTATCTCATTAGCATTTTATAATCGATTGTATATATTTTAAACGCCTACAAAAAATTTTTACTTTTTAACTTGAAAATGACCGTCGAACGGTCGAAACGTCGTTGCTTTTTAACGTAAACTTTTTTAGTGAAACAACAATATAACCTCTCGTATTATGAGCTTGGGCCGCCTGTGTTTAAATCGACACTCTTAATCAT
>CM042746.1:42704185-42711685 GCA_022496165.2 Catalaphyllia jardinei | reverse complement strand
AACCCAAGGTTCACCTACTCAAAACAGCTGGGTCAGCAGTTATCACGTGCATTACAGCCTGGATGGTAAAGAGTGGATTGTACTTACCGATAAAGGAAGCAAAATTAAGGTCTGTTTTTCAACAGTTCGTATTTTCCAAAAGTTTCACTAGGGGCTGATTTAAGATAGTTTGGATTGGGTGGCTAGCGAAACAAAAAAGAAAATCGAAAGAGGAAAGAATAGAGGCGTGCTCCCTGGAAAGGTATCTCCTTATAATTTTAACTTTGTAGTATTCATAACACTTCCAGCGAAATGATGGTTAATTAGGTTTGTATTATTAAATAACATCAAGAGAGAATGGCTCCTGATTGCAACATTTCTTGTCCAGTCACTCTGCTACCCAAAGTACCAGTCATTTCCTCCCCCCTCCCCTCATTCCCGTTAAAAAATGTAATGCAAAATAAAGCTCCAGGTAGAATCTACTGAAAAACCAGTTCATATTACCCTAGAAAATGCGTATAGCCTTTTTACGCCTTGGGATATAACCGTTACTATTTTAGCCGTTATCGATACTTGTTAACATGAACTATTGAAAACTGCCCTGTCCAGGAATTCAACGGAAATTCGGACCAGTCCTCACTCGTTCAACATTGGTTAAGGCCTCACTTCCATGCTCGTTTTGTTCGTTTTGTTCCTCTCACGTGGGTTGGTCAGCGATGCATGCGCGCGGAGCTTCATGGCTGTAAAAAGGCAAACACATCCTTTGAAAAGCTCAGTGAAAACTTGAAAAATGGTAGGTCATAATTTTAAAGAACAAAACTTGCTGGAGATCAATGAGCTAAGATTTGATTCAAATTTAAGGCTCCTCTCATCCCTCTTTAAAAACGTGTTTTAATCTCAAAATTAGATGATTAGCACGGTATTAAAAATTGAAAAAGGAGACGAGATTGGTTCTTTACCGTCTATTTTCCAAAAATATATAAATAAAAACAAGAATTATTTTATTGTGATTTCACACAGAATATTATATTCTTGGGTGACACTTGACGTCATTATTTTCTACAATCCAAAACTAAAGACCAATTAAATTTATTATCTATATCAATCATGAGAGGCGGTAATTTTATATCTGTGAACAACTTTTTAGTCTAGTAACTTGCTTCTGGTGCGTGACATAAAGCTATGAACGTGTTTGTACTTAAATGTTTGCTGGATCACTTCAGATAATCAGTGGCCTAGATACCGAAACCAAGTTCCAGATGAGTTCACTATTTTCCGGCCGCCATGTTGGTGTCCCTTCGAGGTACACCAACATGGCGGCTCCATACTGTGCTCTGTAAATTTGTGCCGAAAAGGGAAGTAGGGAAAATGTACAGACCTAAACTCTACTACTGGGATAACCAAGTGCAAAATGGGAAAAATACGCCAAACAAGTTAAATGATAACCCAAAGACATTTCTCCAGGGCATGAAATTCAAATGAGAACAAGTTCATATGTGGCTGTGTGACGCTTTCGTTTGAGTCAGATGCATCTCTGTCTGCCTTCTTCCTTACAATCACAGCATAATCGATTGACATCAGAACAAACTTCACAGAGTGGTTTTAACCTGTGCGTTAGATACCGTTGTTAGTTATGCTTCATTGTTTTAGTTCCTGGGGTATATTTCTTTTCTTTCTTCCCGCTAGGCCAGGCTTAAAGCTGCGTCCTCGAAAATCTTTTCGGTCTTTTAACCAAAGATCAAACTTTGCAAAGTGATATAATTTTTAATTCCAAACAGCCGTGTGATTTTTTAACGGTGCTTAAGCGAAATTTTTATTTCCCTGATATGGCACAAAAAGTAAAAAAAATCTCCGTGTACTAAAGATAAAGTCAAATTCGGAATAATTATTAAAAAAGCTCAGTCTGTCTTGAAGATATAAAACTCTGAATTTTCTTAATGTTCTAAGACTTCTAAAAATAGAAACAAAATCGGCGAAATTCAAACTTTCGATAGCAAGTAAAACAACGCTATGCAAGAGTGTATTCTAAACCAATGATGAACTCTCATTGCGTAAGCAAAGTTAACATTGGCAATGTCATTACTCATTTCATTCAGACATCATGTTTAACTGGACATCATGGTCTTCTGACTTTTGAATAACACTCAAGTAGGTTGAGTTTCTCCCAGCTGAGACTTGAGCAATTGTTATGCTTCTTTAGTACTTTCTAAACTCGGAACTCCATGATTCCGACTAAGGCATAAATTAACTGTCGAGTTTCTGTTTCACTTGTTTAGTGAAATTACTTTAATAAAACTAATAAGGTATACTGTAATGTCCTTTTAGAACCGAGACCTTGCAAGGCAGCTCACTGCGCATCCGTTCCACACTCTACCTGCTTTGTGTACAGCGGCAAATCTCTTTGTAAATGCGTTCAGTCATGCTCGCTGAGTGCAGGAAATGTCTGTGGAACTGACGGAGTGACTTACGAGAACGAGTGTGAAATGAAGAACGCGGCTTGTTTGAGCAAGAAGCAGATAAGCATCTCCAAACGGCAGCCATGTCCTGGTTAGTACGTGCTGTCAATATATAACACTAGTAATAGTTATCACTAGGCCTGGTTAAACGTCGCATTTTACATGCGCAGAATCAAATACTAATTTTAGTCGACTCGAATGGATACGTTCGACTGATTTGATTTAAATGTCGCATTGTTTTGCCGAATAAAATTGCTGAGCGCGAGTGACGTGTTTTAAACTCCCATTCGAGCAAACATAAATTATTAAACATAATTTCAATTCAATTCGGCACATGTAAAATGCCGCGTTTAAATCAACTGTGGAAGTTCAGTCGCATATTCGGCTGGATCAGTCAAATATTCGACTGACTCGCATCAAATTGAAATATGTCGTATTTAATCGATTTAGACGTCGCATTTTACATGCACTTAATTTGGCAATTGGATTCGGCGCATGTAAAATGCGACGTTTAAACCGGGCCTAAAACTGCCCCCGCTTTCTTTTATTTCTGCTGATTGAAAACAATAATATCGAACGTTGTTGTATGAACTAAAATTTTATATTTTTTGCAAACTATATCACTCATACTGTTCAAGTGACCTAGGCATCTTACCATAAATATGATCCAAAGAATCCACTAAGTGGACTAAACCAACACATTCTGTATAACTCATTTTATCACATTATATTCTTTACTTAATACTCTGACAAAGTGCATTCTGGAAAAAAAAATATCAAAACTCTGTTGTTCTAGTTTTGATACTGAAACACTGAACCATTTGTCTTGATCATAGTTAATAGAGGGTAATAGTTAGTAGACTGGTTAGGAAGCCCGGCAAACATCGACGGGACAAACAAGGATGCCGAGATTTATGTTGGAAAGTCCACCACCCAGCACAATCTTTTGTTTTACGCTCATATGCGTGAGTTACGTAACCAACACGTCTCTATTTTTTAGTTCCTCAGTTCGGGGTAAACAGCTATTGTGTTGATAAGTAAATGAAGATGGTGAATTTTGAGCTCGGTAACTAAATGTGAAATATCAAATATTTAACATGACACGAGCGTGGGACAAAGAAAATTGGCGCCATGTTGGCGCAGGTGACTACTGCAAAGTGAAAAAGTAGAACTGTTCAATATATGCAGTTATATATGAAAATAAGAGTATATGCAAATGATTAGATGATGAATGTTGGTGATGAGAGGCATTATTGAATGCTTATAAGCCATTGTTAAAGAATGCTTGAATTTGCCCAAAAGAAGAAAGCAAAATGGTTTTTAATAGGCCATTTTCAATGCCATAAAATAGTAACATGGCTCCAAGGCTGAGTAGAATAAAAAAAATTTAATGAATTATTCATTCCTCAACCTTAGTGTGATTTTTTTTTGGTGTATTTCACCACGTCAGAATTTTAAAACTTCAAAAATGACCTATTAGTACACGTGGGTGTTGCCAGTGTAAAAAAAATTAACAAAATTAAATGTACAATCATCAGCAGTGTATGAAAAGTAATCAGTAAATAAACATGATTAGACGATCAAAAACATTTTTTTAATATTTTAATGAACTGATGAACCAAAATTTAAGGTAAACAACACGACGAGAATGGTACAAATCATATAGCAACAATTCTGGGGTTAATTGAGAGTACCTGTATTGTAGCATAAGTCAAGGTAACTTTTGCAACACTGTGTTGCTGGCAGCACTACAGAAATGCATCAGTTGTCTATCAGCTATTTTAATAGCCAACATATCCACTGATATATCGACCAAGGTACCCTATAAGAAAATCCGATATTCCACCAATAGGGCGGCCTATTGAAACCGCCTCGGACGACAAATAGATCGGTCGATATATTGTCCAATAAATATAGCGACACTAACTGGAACGTCACCTATTTTCATTAAGGTTCCAATCAGAGTTTTACTGGCTGTCGAAACAATTCTATTGTTCTGTAGTGCAAAATTTAAATATCAAAAGACTTGTTTGTAAACAGTGAGTATCAAAGTGTCTGTGAAGTATCGGTGAAGTGTCCGTGTATTGCCGACTATATCGGCCGCTATAAATATATCTCGGTTGCTATATCGAATGAGTATCAATTGTGACACTGGTTGCTAGTCGGTCGAGCATCGGTTAATTATCAGTTGAGTGTTAGTCAAGTAACAACCGACGTATCGAGAGACGTATTGATCGGTGCATCGGTTAACATGCCAATCGAGGCTTCCCATACGATACATGATTCCAAGTATTAATGGTACATATTATCCCAAAAAATGATGAAACACAACTTGCAATATAAGCACACATTTGTAGCTAGATATACATGTAACTAGGTATTTACTGTATACAGTATTAACACTATGAAATTTTGTAACTCATTATTTTCCTCTCAAAGCTAGTAGGTTAAATGTTTGTATAATTCTTTTTCTTCATCGAAGAAAAACTTTACATTTAACACAACAGTCATTCTCTATTGATAGAGTAGAACATCACCAAACCTGTGTAAGTGACAGCTGACATGGGTACAAAAGTTGAATGGTGCTGTTGATACATAGTGCAATTTATCTATGTGACCGACATAATATTGATTTCTGCAGTAAGTGGATTGGATTACATGTATGTCTCCGAGAGCTTGACAAATCTGTGGAACATCTTAATTTGCTTTTTAGTAGATCTCGTGGGATGTTCCCTAAAATATTGACCAAACGCCTAGCGCTCTACTATGCCAATGAAACGTGGGACCACTATACAACCTGAAATAAAAAGAAAACTGCATCACCAGCAAGTCTAGATGGTTCGCTGTCTCTTACTAGACTGACTCGAAAGTCGATTGTTTACAATTGAAAGCTTTATGACAGACAGTCTGTTCACAGCGGTTCTACAGCAGTTGATGGCTCATTTCCAATACAATCATTTACCATATCACAGTTACCTGAACTAATTGTTTCCTGTCTTTCACAAGTACACACAGCTTTCATATTGACGGTTTTTCGATCACCATATCCAACATGGTCGTTCGAGCGGCGCAATTTTGAAACTAGATATTAGATGACTTGTGTTTTAAACCCATGTAACGGGTGCTCTAATTGATGCACACTCAGATTTGTTAATTGTAGTAAACTGTAAGGCATTATTCTACCGTACTGACCACCTTGCAAGGCAAAATTTATCGGCATTAAATAAATTACTCTCGGTTTATAAACTGTTTATAAACAGGCTAAATTTTAGATATTTTATTAAATCCATTTTGAAATCACTGGTTATCCTTGCAATATGATTGGCTCTCAGCTGTGCAATATTTTTCACGAATTGCACTATCTTTTTCTCTAAATTGCATCCTTTTCTCAGTCAATAAGAATGGGACAGTAAAACAAAACAACCAATCGGATTTTAGGCTTTTTTAAACTAACCAGGCATATTTTAATTAAACGAAAGACAAAAGAGCTATTGTTTGGCAAATTTGGCTATTAAATTGTGCGTTGTAAAAATGGATCTAATAACGTGGCAATTGAACTTCGGGTCGTGCAATTTTGGTCTGATATCATACTTGTGAATCCAAATCAACCTCACGCTGCACGCTCCTTCAATTTTTGAAATCACGCGTATGATTTCAGACCGAATTGCACTCCACTCAGTTCAATTACCACTATATAGTCGATGAGGTTAAATTTCTACATTTTTTGTTGCTTTTCTTCTCCGTTGTAAGCTGATAATAATGAACGATTTTCGTTCTGGGTCGGGTTGTTCAAAGCCCGATTAAGCTAACCCTAGTCCAGTCCCTGAACTCTCCTTTCTTCCCGCCCCATATAGGGGCTGAACCCGGGCGGGCGAAAGAAAAGTCCAGGATAACTTGCATGGGCATGCTCAGAACGAACCAATCAAAAATTACTAGGTCCCAACCACGCTGCCCGCGCCAATGTGTCGCGCAATGCCTTTTTCAGCTCGCGCTCGCGCGATTTCTTTGATGTTGATATTGTGGTAAAAACGCAACTATCGAAATATGGCCATGGTTTATCGTAATCTGTACTTTTATCGCATCGACAACGAGTACGTGTCATTGCTTTTTTCCCAAACATTTTTTCGTATTGTTTCTGCATATATATTAAGCGAGTTTGCAAACGTTTTTGAAAGGAAAGTCTGACACGTACAAGTAGCTCATTTGCATAATGCAGCGCGTGCACTTTCAAGTCCGAATCTGTGTTTTCAATCTGTCAACAAATCTTGGAAAGATTTCTTTCGTTATCTTTTGTACTGTGACAAAAAAACAAATCGAATGTGGTATAGCGTGGTACTGGTGAAATTCCACTGATTTGGGATTAATTGACATGTTTTTTTAAATAATCAATCTGAATGCAGAAATTGTTGCTTGTATATTATCATTCAGAAAATCGCGCGACAAGCCAAATCTGAAAAATACTTCCAAATATGGGTTTTCCCCTCGATTTGGGGGGAAAAATGGTGGCGTTCTGAGCATGCGCATGCAAGTTATCCTGGACTCTTCTTTCGCCCGCCTGGGTTCTGCCCATATATGGGGCGGGAAGAAAAGAGAGTTCAGGGACTGGACTAGTGCATACTTGGCATGTGCTTCACCCTTAGAAACATTTACGCTTACATCGGCAGTTAGAGATATTTCACGAATTGCTACAGAAAGCTTCTTTAGAACCTGATGAGAAGATGTGATGTTTGTTTGGAATAGCCAAGCGATTCTAAAAGTTGTCATGGATTTATAGCGGACGAATTCTGCAAGGTTGTGCATATGGTCTTTATCCGACTGCCGGTCACGGTCTCAAATGGACTAAATGCCCGGCAGTCAGAAATATTCACCATATTCAGACTGAAAACCTTGACACGCAGCTAGAAGATGGCAAAACACGAACTCGTGGTTGAAATTCTGCTAGATGTTAGCGAAATGCGAACTCGTGGTTGCACTGCTAGAAAGAACTCGAAATGCTGCTAGAAGACGGCGAAACGCAACCTCCTGCTCGCAAGACCTTGAAGCGCTGCTCGAAGACTTCGTGGTT
>CM042746.1:42686685-42699185 GCA_022496165.2 Catalaphyllia jardinei | reverse complement strand
GTGGTCACGTGACATTTTGCGGTTTGCGGTTTGCAGTTTCCCATGAAAAACCTGATGCTAAAGGTCTCTAATATTACGCTGATACTGAATACACATGGCACAGTGCAGCAGAAATAAAACGCCACGAAGGCACAGTCTATCACTGACGTTGAATATACATGGCACTTTACAACAGAAACCAAATGTCAGAAAAGCATAGTCTATCGCTGACGCTGACAATCGCCGCAAAACTTTTTATTGATTGATTCCCCACCACGTACTTTTACCCAGCAAGTTTTGTGCCCAGGAAAATTCCCAGCAAGGAAAAAACTTTTTTAATTAAGTTCCCAGCAAGCTGAATTTAAGACCGAGGAGCGGATAATTTGAGGAGCGGTTCCGCTGAGTACTCCTGCTGAGTTTTGCTATTAAAACGAAAACATATATTACTCTAGAGCTCCGACACATTAAAAGAAATGTTTCTTCTAGTGCAAGCACCGTTCAGTCAGCAAAACCTAAAGTGATGACTCATCGTTTGAGCTGCGCGACAGCCTTCTCGGGCCGCAATTTTCATGTCACGCAGTGCAAAAGCTTGGAAATTCGAACATGCTCTATTGCAATAAGAAGAACCACGCCGAGCTTAAACATTGTGAAACGTCAAGTTCCTGTAGGGTCTTTTATTTGATGAAACTCAAACCTGAGAAGGAAGGGTAATAATTTTGGATTACGTCACATGAAAAAAAAGAATAAGCCTAAACAATGGCACATGGCAAACGACAGAGTTGTCAACATTAACATAACAGCGGATTGGTTCTTTCAAAACAAAAGCTAACCGCCAGCAAACAGAGGTGACCCGTCCGTTGAGCAGACGTTCGTGGGGAGGAACGCGTGACAAGACTAACAACGTCTGCGTGGGAGGCTATGTCCGTTTTCGTCTGCAACGGCAAGGCGGAAGAAGCTGAAAAATCGTTTATCTCGAATTGGGCTGAAAACTTAGCGGAGAGTGATGAGGGCTCTTACTTTGACCAGGAGCAATGGCTGAAGGAGTTGCACGAGCAGCCAAGCGCCAAACGCGACCCGTCGATTTCCACATCAACATTTAGTGCAAGCAGATCAAACATCACGGTTCAAGAACCTCTTGCAGATCTGGAAAGCGAAAACACTGAAACGCTGCAGGCCAAGATCAGCGAATTGGTGATTTTTCGCTTTTGCAAGGTCGCGTTGAACTTGTGGAAAATTTACAGTGAATTTACGAAGTAAAAACGGACCTGGTTTCACTCAGTGCTAGAACGAAAGCTCTCTGTCGCACGAAACTAGTCTTAAAATTGTCAGCTTGCGAAGAAGATTAAATTAGCAACGTTTGAAATTGCGGCAAAATCTGTATACGTGCAACGAGAATTTTGAATTAGCAAACCTCTGATAATAGTGATTTGTATCCAACCGGAAAATACAGTGTATTCCCGCCACGTCCTGCGTAAAGATTTGGCCTGCTGCATATCACCTGTTCAACGCTTATTGTTATTGCAAGATGATCCTTCTCTGGTAAACATCAACATGAACAATTAGGTGTTACAATACTATTGCGGATAAGATGCGGCAAAAAGTGTATTTTTCTTGTTTTCTCGAAACGAAAACTTCGGAAAGTTAAGCGTACGCTTTTAACTCCAAGTCAGCAGCCCTCGAACCGATTTAGCTGATATTTGGCCAGCTTATTACAAAATAGTTCCTTGAAAAAAAAAAACGCTTCGGCGATTTTTGTTTTCTTTTACCGTTTTCAAATAATCGTCAGTTTTTCAAAGGAAGTGCTATTGATTTGTCCTCTCTGACTTTATCATATTGTCACAAAAGACCAAGTGCACGTGTCAAAAATCTGAGACACGGTTTTTAGTGGAACGTGTCAACAAGCAAATGCGACATTTATCGTTCTCCTCCGCTCATTCTGAGCGGGACTGGAGTTCAATTTACATACATATGCTTTCGCAAAAAAAACGTCTCAATTACGATCTGAGGCATATTCGGTCACCTGACCCATTTAGACCAATCGCGCGAAAGAAAAAAATATTGGAAGCTTATTCAAGCGAGTAAAGTTCGCTTTATCTCTCTTCTTTTTTAGAAGGTGCAGATTTCCATTTAGCGATCTGTGGCCCTTCTGTCTGCCCACCCTACGCTGTATGTGAGTCTGGTGACATTTGCGTGTGTACACGATGTTCGAAAGATGGAAAAAAGGTGTGTGGCTCAGATGGACAGACCTACAAGGACCTTTGTGAGCTTCAGAAGGTCGCATGCGAAAGCAACATCACCTTGAAAATGACCAGGAAGGGTTCATGTCAAAGTAGGTTTGCGTTGTTGCATTTTCCTAGTCTCCTTCGTAGCACCTCTCGGGGGAGCGGCAAAAAAAACTTGAAATGCCATCAAGACCGAGTCAAAGAACAAGAGGCGCTTGCCATTTACGCGGAACACACCGAAATTCTGGTTGGAAAATGAAATAATACATGCCATTCCCTTTGGAACGTTTTACAAATTTTAGGCTGTCGGTTTAATTAATGCAATTTTTCTTTTATTTGTGAGTTTTGTAATTGATTTTACTACTTTTTTCCAATTTGCGTTTGGAAAGCCTGCAGCACTGAACATTGACGCCTAAAATTTCCACCCGATGGATCATGTGTCTGGGAAACACCAGGTATCCCCAGAACGGATTGTAGGTGCTTCACTGTTTGTCATGCAAGAGAACCTTGTTATCTCATTTCCTGCCTTCAAAATGCTATGGAATCTAAAAAATAACTGAAACCTCCACTGCTAACAGGCTAACTAAAATTCAATGCTAGAAAGTCCCTTTTTTTTCTTCATTTTTTCACAGGACGCAATAGCCGTGTGCTAACTGATTTGCCACTTATTTTTTTTACCTCACAGAGTGCGCCGGAAAAACTTGCCCGCCACATGCAAACTGCGTTCATTCAGACAGTGGACATGTTTGTGTTTGTCCTGATTGCTCTCCAAATGGGGGGAACGTTTGCGGTACAGATGGCAAAACCTACAACCATTCCTGCGAACTTCAAACGCATGCCTGCAAGAAAAACAAGCGAATTTCAATTGTTTCACACGGTGGATGTCCATGTATGTTATAAACAATTCGTGTCGATAATACTAGTATCCAGCTTTCTATTCGCCAAAGGCACACTACCTTTCCCCTTCAACCGGCTGAGCCTTGACCCGAGAAAAAGGTGACTATGACGACACATAAGTAGGTGCAGCTGAATTCTTGGGCTTGCTTTTCCACCAAATGCAACGCTGGTTCCCGACTTGATTCATAGATATCCACCTCTTGATCTCTCACTCAACCCTTTTATGTTTATAATGTTTATCTTCTTTTTAATAAACATGTGCATTTCTTAGATACTTTTCAGTGCATCTAACATAAATTCTAGAACATTATGGGATGTTTTGTGTTTATCTGTGTTTTCCTTGGCATGGTCGTCGCGTTTGCTTAACGCTGACAATATATAGAATGCCTTTCTCAGGCTTGGTGGGTCATCCCTTTGAATTCCACAGAAACTGGTGGGTGTAATACTGAGATTTTTGATCTGCATATCTCCGGCTCCTAAATTTAGTAACGACACCCGTGGTCTCGTCTTATTTTCAGGGAATAGGAAGAAAGAACACAAGGTCTCCGAGTTATTTAGCATGGGTATGATAGTCTTTGTCGGCCTT
Source organism: Catalaphyllia jardinei (assembly GCA_022496165.2). Classification (NCBI taxonomy): domain Eukaryota; kingdom Metazoa; phylum Cnidaria; class Anthozoa; order Scleractinia; family Caryophylliidae; genus Catalaphyllia; species Catalaphyllia jardinei. The sequence continues at coordinate 42,695,501 of CM042746.1, read as the reverse complement.
GTGCGCCTACTGGCCCGGAGAAACTCGATGGTGGTGGTAATCAGTGGGGTTGTAGGCGCAACGATAGCAATCGCACTGGCCATGTTCCTGTGTCTAAAAGCTAAGAGGTAACATTATAGTTTCAAGAAATAGAAGGTTGACTGAGTTGGTTGGTGGTCCCAACCGGTTTTGGGTCGGGAGGATTGCGTGACAGCTTAAATAAAGGTCACGGTTTGAGTCGTAACACAGCAATCACGCTCAAAGTAACGGCGGGGTGTGCAAAACTACTAATCCCTTCGGGGATATATAAATTCCCGTAAAAATTTAGAGTCCGATTCAGGTAATTGCTTATTTGTTGAACTGTTCCTTTGTATGTACAACCTTTAATTGCTTTCAGGTTTTCAATGTACGCACAAAAAGAGAATTTGTCTTGCCCTTAGGGTAAATTGCTGATCAGACTATTGGATAATAAAAAACGCCTGAATGAAAGCCTATATGTGAGATTAACTGTCCGCTCAAATTACAGTGCGTTCTTTGCCATCTAACTCTCTTTTGTCACGTGATACCTTTTTCAGCAAAACTGGAAAAGATGGGAGAAACGTGTCAGACCTCCAAGAGACGGAAATCCCCTATAACAGTCTTCAAGTAGAATACTACGGTGAAGAAGAAGACTACTTTTATTGATTAACGGACCACTCCAAGCTGTAACACTGCTCTGGTATTTTTATCTTTGACTCTTGTACAAGAAAAATTAAGGTTTTAACCAAGGTGAAACAACAAGAAGGACAAATTACTTTTATTGATTTACGGACCACTCCAAGCTGTAAAACTGTTCTGGTATTTTTATGTCTTTGTATTTTATACAAAAAATTAAGGTTTTAACCAAGGTAACACAACAAGAAGACAAATTACTTTTATTGATTTACGGACCACTCCAAGCTGTAACACTGTTCTGGTATTTTTATGTCTGACTATTGTACAAGAAAAAATAAGGTTTTAATCAAGGTGAAACAACAAGAAGACAAATAACTTTTATTGATCTACGGACCACTCCAAGCTGTAACACTGTTCTGGTATTTTTATGTCTCAGTATTATAGACCAAAAAAATGAGGTTATAACCAAGGTGACACAACAAGAAGACAAATAACTTTTATTGATTTACGGACCACTCCAAGCTGATATTTTTATGTCTGACTATTGTACACGAAAAATTAAGGTTTTAACCAAGGTGACACAAGAAGAAGGCCAATACCTTTTTATTGAATCATGGACAACTTCATTCTGTAACAATGTTCTTTTTTCTTCTTACCTGACGATCGTACAAGAAAAATAAAGGTTTAATCCAACACTAGCTTCACGCGTACTTGGAACAATTTGAATGCACGATCCACCATGCGTTCAGTTCATCCATCCATTGAGTTTGTTTATTTTTTTTAATGTATAGCTTGTCAAACGAAGAAAAGATGTCAATGGCCTGCGTAGCAGCCGTTTCCTTTCCTTTTCCAGGCGGAGATCGAACAAGCGAGCGAAAAAGTGGGCGAACGAAGGGGCACGCCTTGGGTGAGCAAAACATGGGGGAGAAGTGGGGGAGGTTAAGCGAAAACGGGCAGGGGTGGGGAAAAAGGAATCACCTGTAGCCCGTCAATCAAAATGCCACATCAGAAATTCCTTTTTCATGCATAATACAACATCCGGAACACAGAGTCAAAATCGATATGGCCGAGTGTAAAGAAGCGCTCGAAGGGGTCTTCTAATTTTCTATTCAGGAAAGATCCAAAGACCTTTTGCAAAACGGTAAACTCATCGTTCTAAAACCGGAGCAAGAAGCTGCCATGAGAGACTTGTCGGTATAGAAAGGATGTCCTTGCAAACCATTCATCAAATACCCTTTAGGATACTACGTGGTTACCGCAGTTATTGGCATGCCGATAGCTTCGTGGATATGTTTTAAAGATATACTTCAAGTCTCTGAGTACAAAGAGGCATTGACTTTCAATGAAGGAAGTTTGAAATATTTTGGGAACATGTATCGTGCAATCCACTATGACGCGGGCTGGTTGATTAAGTCGAACTGTCAAGCACAGTACGTTCGTTCCTTCTTGGAAAGGGAAGTGCTGTATAATACCGTGGAGACGAGTGAATTTAGAAGTAGTATCTCACAAAGAATTCATCAAGACGAAGGTTTGTTCGATGAACCTTTTAACATGATAGCACTGCCTGAGGGGTTTCAAAAAGCGTGGAGTGTATGGAGAGCTGGTGATACAGATAGCGGTAAACTCGGTTAAAAATCTTCAGTTATACTAAGAGTATTTTAATTATAATTATTTTTAAGAACTGATTTACAAGATTGCCGAGTGGGAATCGGATGTTTTAAGTGCGCGGTTGATTTTCTTCTTAAACTGCCCAATTGATCTAATCGCCCTAATATTTTCAGGAAGAGAATTCCATAGTAAGGCACCGCTATAGCCAAAGCTACGTTTCAAATAGTCAGTACGCGGCTTGGGTAAGTTTAACTTACGGAAAGAATCACGCATGTCATAGTCTGTGTCGCTCACTGAATAAATCTTGCAAGTCCACTGGGGCTAACCCGTTGACGTATTCAAACATCATTATAGCTTTCTGTGTTCGTCCTCTTAATGATAGCTTGTCCCACTTCAAAGTTTCAAGAAGCAGGCGGAGTTTACCTCACAGTTGGCTTACAGAATAACCCTCGGTTGAGGGATACTGTGGGGTCATTAGGGCTGAAACACTCTCCGTGATAGCCAGAGGTGGTTTCACAGACAAGTCGGTAAGACCATATATCCGTTAGATCGATTCGTGGATGCCATGGGAAGGGAAAATTGGAGAGTAGAAGGACGAGAGTAGCATCATTCCAAAGGTTGGAGTCGATTAATGGGATCTTGCATACAAGGGGTCTTGGGGTCTGAAAAAGGAGAGAGTTTTGGGTGAAAAAACTTGCCCTAGTCACGAGTCGAACCTGCATCTCTGAGGCCACCACTCAGCGTCTTAGCCATTAAACCAACGGAGCACTTACCTCTTTAAAGTTTGCTTTTGAGGTAGTCATACCAGTCTAGCGGAAGCGCAAAGGGTTCCCAAAGGTCACAGTGTTGCAATGGGGGCAAAATATCCGGACTGGGTGTGTGGAATAGTTTACACCCCTGGTAGTAGAATTGACCGCAACACTTGGCAAAAAGGTATCCGCGTTTGAAAAGAGTATTTTCATTACACCAGGGACATTTGCAGCGATTCCTGTCTTTTTTCTGAAAAAGACCCATTTCTTACAACTCAAATCAGTCTTTAATTTTTCACTCCCAATACTTTTTACATGTGGGGCGTTTTGCTACGGGTCCTGGTCACCTAGCGCCCAATCGGATCATAAAGGAAGGACTTGACGTGTTTTACTCTGGACATGGCTTGCTCTTTTCGCAGCCCCCTCGGTACATGGGTTTGTAAGCGGTTGTTTCGACATCGTGGTACATCCCATAGTAGGCATTGCAACAGGTCACCCTCACACTGCCCAGTCCCCAGGCATCCCTTAATCGTCCCTTGATGGAGTGACGAACTTGTCATGGTGTCCTCGTCCCCACAGTTCTAGCAGAGGTTGCCGACAGCATGGCCTTGACTGTTTACACACGTAGCATTTTTGAAAGCTTGCTTTGTTCGTGGCTGTCGGTGAGAAGAAAAGAATTGTGGGGACGGGATCCCATTTTTACATCTATTTTGAAAAGAATGTAATAGTCACCTCTTGACTCTTCTTCTTCTTCTTCTTCTTCTTCTTCTTCTGTCCCTTTGATATAAAAAGCATAGTGAAACAACAATGTGGATTGAGCGATTGCAGCGTCTCCTTTATATACGCGTCCAAATTGGACCCCAGTCTCTAACGATTGGCGTCTAATCTCTCCCGGTCGAACTGAACAGGGATACTCCCTATCTCGTAGAAATCTTCCCACCACGTGACATGCATGCTGATCGCTGATTGGCTAAGTCGAATTCTATTTAGTGTGTGAATCACTTTGGGGTGTCACTCTGCTGTTTTCAGTGTGTTCTTCAAACTTGGCATCAGGGCTGTGCATCACAAAAGAAGCAAAATGGCACCTGTCATGCCATTGCCATGACAACAGTTATGCCGCTGGTCCTGTTTTAATTAAGACTAAAATTCCCAGATTTTATCCTAAACAGGGATCATGCACTCACAATAATCTAATCGGGATAGTTATACAATATGGGAACCATTTGTGTGCCGAGCTAGACCCTCTGTCCCACTTTAAAAGATTGCAAATGGGGACATTTGTTTTTTCACAGAAAGAGAATGGAGCCGAGAAAGTTACTTTGGCAACAACGTAGTAGGTGTCATTGTGTTTTCTTTGTGATGTACATTTCTGGTGCCAAGTTTGAAGAACACTGCTCCAATATTTCCGGAGATATTCTTGATTGAGTGTTGTACTGTTTTAGTAGAACCACCTATGACGTCTCCACTTTCCTCATTTGCATAATACAAAAACGTAAATATCTTTAAAAAGAAAAAGATATTCCCAAAAGGAAAACGTCATTCTTCTTTACTTTGAAAAGCCTTTCAAATTCATTATTCACTCAAATATGTAATTTTTTCTTTGTCACTTAATCATAATTAATTATGTATGCATGTTTCGCCTAGTTGTTATATAGTCCTAACGGTTTTTTTCAAATATTCTTTAACTGACGATGATGTGCGTAACATCGAAACATGTCTTCTAAATTTAAATTTAAAACGATTTAACTTTCAAAGATAACGATTTGCCTTTCAAATAAGCAGCAATTATTTTTTATTTCATAGGCACTTAAAATAAAAGAAAAGGAAAGGAAAGAATTCCCTGCTAGCAGAGGCTCTTTTCCTGGTGTTCGCTGACTAGAGTTCCAGTCAGCGAACACAGGAAAAGAGCCTCTGCTAGCAGGCAAAGGAAAGAAAAGAAAAGGAAAAAATTAAATCAATTTTTTTCAGTGTTGAAGTGTTTAGCAACATTGACTGTACTTATTTGGGGCACTGGGGAAAATAAGTAAACAAACTTTGTAACGTAATTGAACAGAAACTTGTCAAAAATCTCAACTGGCCAGCGGCTGACCAGTTCGCCATTTAGAAGGCGCGAAGTAGTTGAATTTGGGATCACCAAACACAAATCCATCTAGTGGTACTAGGAAGGAGGATTTGAACCTGAGACACAAATTCAGGGCCTTATCTCTGGGCCATGCCACCATTTCCCAGTCTTTTGAAACTGAATTTCATAGTTCGGTCACACCGCGAGAGACGCCAGTAGAGTTTGATGTTGTTGTCTCTGAGGCAATACCGAGAACAGAGTTGAAAACAAGGGAAGTATGATCCTCGCAGTAAATTTTCCAATTTAAGACGAGGCCTGAAAAAAATCAGGGCTTCAACGGGATTCGAACCCATGACCTCCGCGATACCGGTGCGATTGTCTACCAACTGAGCTATGAAGCCACACATTGGGAGCAAGGTCAATTTATTGAGTTCATATCTCCCGTAAGGAGTGAAATGATGTAAAGTGTATGTGAAATAATTCATATTTGAACTGCGGTTGTAAATGCAAGTGAAGTATGATCCTCGCAGTAAATTTTCCAATTTAAGCGATTGGAAAGAAGAAGCCTGGAAAAAATAATCAGGGCTTCAACGGGATTCGAACCCATTACCTCCGCGCTACCGGGCGATGCTCTACCAACTGAGCTATGAAGCCACTCATTGGGAGCAAGGTCAATTTATTGAGTTCAGATCTCCTGTAAGGAGTGAAATGATGTAAAGTGTATATGAAATAATTCATATTTGAACTGCGGTTGTAGATGCAAGTGAAGTATGAAATTGATCTTGTTCCCAATGTGTGGCTTCATAGCTCAGTTGGTAGAGCATCGCACCGGTATCGCGGAGGTCATGGGTTCGAATCCCGTTGAAGCCCTGATTTTTTTCAGGCTTCTTCTTTCCAATCGCTTAAATTGGAAAATGTACTGCGAGGATCATACTGCACTTGCATCTACAACCGCAGTTCAATTATGAATTATTTCATATACACTTTAAAGAGTTGAAAACACCCACGCGCAGCAAAGTATTTTGGACGAACTTTAAGTTGTTTTGGAAATGTGGAAAAAACGGTCTTGGCTGTTCGATACATCTTCTTAATCGAAACTAAAACTAAGGCCCCGTGCACACATATCCTGATATTTTTCAATCCGCAACTTTTTCTCTCCGGATTCAAAAATTTCCCCGTCCACACATAGAGTATTCAAATTGAGTTCGCCTGTTCACACGCATCCGATGGTATCCGGATTCACTCTAGTATTCAGGACTCCTTTGCAATAAAATGCGCCACAAAGCGCGCGATAGTGGCGGAAATATGCTCTGTTGTTGCTGTTGTGCCGCCATATTAATTCACTGTTCGGTGAGAGACTGGACACGATTTTGCCACGTCATCGGATTCGAAAATGTCGGGATTCACCCGTCCACACGTTATCAGATTTTTTGAGGATTTAAAAATGTCCGGATTCGCTGTCGAATTCGCCGGGTGCATGTGGACGGAAGCCGTATTCGGAAAGAAAAAGTTGCGGATTAAAAGAATATCTGGATACGGGTCGGGTGGACGGGGCCTAAGGAAAGAATGGAAAATTAAAATCGTAGAAATCTGTGTTAATTAGGATCATCAGTCCAAACACCGGCATGGTAATCGATGATTGTGGCTCGAAACAGTTTCCAGTATTTTCCAAGACTAAGATTTTAATGGGTCATTATAACCATTCTACTGCATATCAGTTGATGCTACAATCATGGTATCAAAAAACTGCCCACTAATCAAGGCGAACATGTTGCTATCAATTTTGTGGCACAATAGGTTACCATTGCAACAATATATATGACTTACTGAAAGTACCCTTAATTAGGGCTTCAAGTGCTTATAAAAAAAACCAACTCGGTGACCTCCATTATTGTCGAATTGAAATCAGCATTATAAGATACAACTTTTTGCAAGTTTTAATAAAATTCTGTACAGGGGGTTCAGAATTAATTATATGAGTTGTTATTTTTAAAAACAGTTTTTGAACAAATGCTTTTTAATCACAGAAGTACATAAACACCATTAAAATACGAAGTGAACTTTCGCGCGAAAACTTCATATCTTCACACGTGAGGAGGTCAAAAGCAAGGAATCCTTATCGCTAATAAGATTAGCGTCGTTGGAAAGGACGAGGAGAAGGCGGAACTCTTCAAACGTAGCCATGCTACGATAAAAAAGCCTTCTTATTTTTAAAGTGCAACAAACAACTCGACAAAGTCGCATGCAGAGGCCGCCCGTCATCGAAATCTTAACAACTTTAACCATGGCACGAAAACAGCAACCTCTAACCCAGTCTACCCGGGTTGTCACGTCGCCGTCGCCCCGAAAACGACTGTATCTTAAGCTCCCTATTCATCAGTTCATGACGAATTTGAGGCAATGGCAGCATTTCAGAAAGGCTTGACAGTTGGCTTAACTTTGAAACATTATGAACAAGCAGTTCACAAAGCACAAACAATTGGAAAGGTATTTTTTGTGAAGAAACTCAGAAAATTACGAACTTTGGCAATAATTTATCCTTTAAACTAAAATTATATTTTTCTTAATGTTCTCCGTTTTCGATACAATAAAGCAGTAAAAATACTTGACGCGGTTGTATAAAGCGTAATTTGTCACCCACGATATTAAAAGGTAATCAAATGGCTTCCTCATAAAATTAGGAAATAACTTCACTTGCGTTTTGTCAAAATTCGGATAATTTTCACGCGCGTGAAATTATTCCCTAATTTCACGGTGATTTCAAAAGTGACATTTTATTGTCACTATTTATCTCTCCGGGAACTTTTCCAGACTTTACCAGTGAACAATCTTTCTGTCCCCTTCTAAAACAACTTTTGCTGACATGAGATTTACGATGGAAAATAAGCTCCGAATCAATACTGCCGTACTTATTTGGGGACGGTATTTAATGACTTTCCGTTCCATATGCCGCGCTTAACTGTGGGCGAGGCTTATTACTATGCACTTCTTATGCAGGTAAATTTGGTGTACCAAACAGAAAGCAAGCGCTACGAGCGCACGAGGAGGCCATGTTTGTAAGCATGACTGCAATGGTGGGCAGCGGTTTTTCAAGACGAATCGATCGAATCGATCCGATCGACAATGCCCTGTATAATAACTACTGCTACTCGATATTTTCCAAGTCTCCCTAGTGAGATGCAACAGTCCAACGGAGAACTGCCTCCTTCCGATCGAAAATATAAATTCTTTATTTGTCAAATCGACCGAATTGATCAAATCGACAAAAGTTTTAGGCCCTTCTACTACGGCGATATTTTTCGATGTCTCGCTAATGAAATGCAGCAGTCTAATGGAAAGCTGGACTTTTCCGATCGAATATAATTATTTTCCATTTGACAAATCGATCGAATCGATCGAATCAACTAAAGTTTATGGGGTCCTACTGCTACGGCGATATTTTCCTGTCTCGCAAATGAGATGCAACAGTCCAATGGAAAGCTGCACTTTTCCGTTCGAAATAAGAATTTTCCATTTGACAAATCGATCAAATCGATCGAATTGTTATGAGCCATTTTCCAATGGACTCTATTTGACAGTATTGGACAGCCCTCATAAATCCAAGAAGCACATTCTTTAACAGTAGAAGATTACGAGGTGAGCGATTTCATTTGAAGCCAGTCAGCTGTTGCAGTATTTCAGCGTTCTACGCACTGAACACGTGGAAGTTTATCAGCCGCCATATTGGATCTCTGCTCTCGAAAGCACCGAAACTGTGAGTCACA
>CM042746.1:42642556-42660056 GCA_022496165.2 Catalaphyllia jardinei | reverse complement strand
CATACAGGCGGGGCTTATCCCTATCCGCCGTAGGATACGATACCTTGCGAATCTAACACAGTCTATGGGGCACAAATGAAACCAGTTTCTTCTATATTTTTCCCTGTACTAAGGACATTGACTAACCTGGGTTTGAAGATTTCATAACTTTTCTTTACTTTTTATGAGCCTTGTTATGGTTTTCTTGCGCTGAGAACTATGGGTAAATGTACCAGACGCCTTCCTTTTTCCTACGGAAGGTTTTCTGTAACATGAGACGACTAAGAGTATTTCTACTCTCCTGAATGAGAGGCTAGTCCATCTCCGGGTTTTCCCCCTACTATTAAGTCTATAAACGGTGCCTTTTTCATAATCTGGGTTGAGAACAGCACCGTTGCAGTGTCTTGTCTAAAAACACAACACAGTGACTCCGACCTTGGCTGGTAATCCGAACGTCAACGGCCTTACGATGAAGCCACTGCACCTCAAGCGTGCAAGCGTGCTATATGAATAACAGATCTTGTAAGAAGTATTATCAAGTAGATCTACTCCGGCGGAAAATTTCTATCAAGGCAATCAAAAATAAGTTGCTTCCGATTCATCAAACCTGTCTGCATTCATTTGAGAATGAAGCTAGGATGGTTTGGGTATAAAATGTATGGAAATGACCTTTTAACCATGTCATCTGATTTAGTATATAGATTTAGGCCAGCATAAAAGCGTAGCTCTAGGACACGGTTGATCAGAGCACGATTAAGCTAACCAAGGAAAAGGTAGAATTTTGATTTGAGTTTTGTAACTTTGCGGTGATATTTTCTGTGTACTGTTTGGCCTCCTGTTTTGAGTTTTAATGATCACCGTATACACAAAACAAAGCAGCAAAAAAAATGTAAAAGAGAAAAAGTTATAATTCGATTAACTTTTAAACCTGGATTAGCGTTAACCGTCTTCCGAACAATCCAGGCCTGTGCTGACATGAGCCCGCGATCCGAACAAAACCCAGCACTTGGTCAGCGGTCAACTTCAAAAAAAACACGCGACCTTGATGAGCTCTGAACCTCAGCCCGCGATATAGTCACGTGATACTGGTGGGAAAGTTTCTTGATATGACAGCTGTCAATTATACATACTATGCATGTCTAATAGCAAAGATATGTATATGTAATCAATGGGGCCGAGGGCAATTAAGGATTAATTTCACGAGTATTTTCAAAGTTTTCACAAAATTTGGCAATTTGGAAAACTTTGAAAATACAAGTGAAATTAATCCTTAATTGCGCCGAGAGCACTTGCGATTACTTGTTTATCACATAAAGGGCAAAATTTTGTACAAAGGAGAACTTTCAAGGTCTTGCCGTGGCGTAAAGGGGTTTGCCGGTTATCATTATTTAACATGCTAGCAGTAGCCCCGGGGAAAGCCTACTATAACAGTAAGCAAAACACAGCAACTTGGTTCAATTCATTCAAAGCAATTTTTTTCACAAACAACACTTTAAGCAATCTAATTTTATTCACCTGTTTTACGAAGCTTGCAACGGCGTGAAACTACTTCGTCGATCAATGAAAGACGTAAACAACTGTCCAAAGGAGCTGTAATAACTTCTTGAATCCAAAAATGTCCTTTCCACTGCGAAAACTTCACGTACCAACACAATTTACGCTGCTTTTACGCCGATAAGGTGAGCTGTGTTACTAAAAAAGCGACCCGAAGCAAACCGAAGAAATTAACTTTCAGTTTGGCGGCCATGAAGTTCTGTAATTCTATGCGTCGTGCAACACCCCGTCCCCACTCAAAAGGTTATTCGGCTGCGAATCAATACATTTTTAGTCGAAAAAATCCTTTTGCTTTTCCGCCAAAAGACTTGTTGCATGTTGATTCTCTTTCACGTTAAGACGAAATAATCGTGTTTAGATCAAACTCAGAACCGTTGTGTTTCTGAAATTTCTTTTCAAAAGGGCCGTTTGAAGCGGAAAACCAACTTTATGCAGGCCCGCTCAGCCACTCAGCATCAAGTAATCATGCCCTCTTGATTACCAAAAGTGCCCTCGTGATTAAGTAAAAATGCCCTCTGTCTCAGCCAATCAGCATTCAGTAATTTTGCCCCATATGTGATAAATGCTGTAATACAAGACTGCATGACTTGGTATTAGCTGGATGGCCGCCATGTTGTGCGACGTCGTCGTCGTCGTTCGTCGTCGTCGTTGGGCGCACGCGCCTGTGATCCATGCCGCTATCCATTTTGACCATGAGAAAAGAGTTGCATAGGTTCTTATCTCTATGCATACGTGTGGTTCCTTTCTTCTATAACTATGGAGCTCCGCTTGGCGGCCCTTCGGACCGCCGGAGTTCCGCTAATATGAGTCAAACTCTTTTTCGTGAGATCATGCTTTTTGCAGAAGTCTTCATTTTGAACCAAGCAAAAGAAGATTAAGAAATAGGCCTCTTTTTTAAAGTTATCCTTCTCAAGTTATTTTTAGACACACTTACCAGTTCTTCCGAAGGATAATATTATCACACAGGTTACGTGGATGTTTTCCTGAAGGATGACAACATGCGAAAAGCCGCTTCGACTGTTCACGTGACCAAACTCTGCGTCACAGGGCTAACTAGTTTTATAGAGCCCCTGAGATTTCCGCAACTGGGGGTAGTCTAAAAAATTAGAAAGATTACGTTGGTAATAAGATCTATAAGCGGTATTTTAAAACTCTCTAACGCTTGATCGTCTCTTGCATAATGGTACGTTTTTTTAGTAACTGCATGTGTAATTACTTTTGCAGGTTTCGCGCGAAAGGAAAATGAAGGCTTTAAACGCGCTTTGCCTTTATGTAAAAGAAACGGTATCTACAAAGCCAAGCGCATTCTACACTTCTGTGACCCCGTCATCACGCGTCAGGGAAAAGCATGCACTAAGAAATGTATGTATTTCACATTGTTGCACGTTTCCTGTGTGATCTCAAATTTGGTTCGCTTTAAGCAAACCACTAGTTGATGTATATTTCTATTTCATTTCATTAAATGACAGTATAATACAGATATCTCCTACAAGCTGTCCTTCTGTAAAGATCGTAGCTTAGTTAAGACAAAATGACTCTCTTGACCTTGTTTGTACGTACAGTAGAACTACCAGTTGGATGTAGTTCCTTTCCGTATTATCAATGAATTAAATAGTCCGTCTAATTGCCCCCGCAGGGTTTTTGGCCCCACGGACAGAGGGCCAAAAACCCGAGGAGGTAGCTTAGTACTCCCCGCGTAATATAGAGGAAAACTGGAGAAGAAAGAATGGTCAGTATTTCCGGTAGATTGTAGCTGGAAAAAATCTCGATTTTATCGCTTGCACGTCCTCAAGGTATCGACGTTATGCCCTCAAATGGCCATGGACAGCCCCTAAAGAGAAACGCGCGCGAGGACTTGTGGGATCGGCGTTTTTGCCACAAGCCTTGTCCTTGGTTCAGATCTCTAGTTTAAGCGTCCATGAAAAGCCTTTATTTTTGCCGTCTTATTCCCTATCAACCGTTTCCAAGTCCAACGGCAAGTGTGTATAGCATCTTTGTAACAATTAAAGGTAGTTTTGAATTAAGAAAGTGATCAAAATCCGTCAAAAGAGAAAAACTTGAGTTGCGTGCAGCCTCGATCGAAGCGTGGTGAGCGCTGTTTTGTCTTTGTTGGACTTAAAAGAAAGCTATCTTGAATCATATGTTTTATACAGAAAATAAAACAGAAATAACTTCATCGATGCTCAGAAGACGGTGTAACCTAAGCATTTTCACCAAAAGACTCGGTTAACTTCTGATTTGTCAGCCACAAATCAAGCTTATTCCCCAAGGCCGAAAGACTCGACAACTTCTGGATTTGTCAGGCCCGGTTCATACGTCGCATTTCTGCCGTGTCGAATGCAATTCAAACAAAAGATAATGAAGCAAATAATCACATCTATTGTCTCAATTGCATTCGACACGGCAGAAATGCGACGTATGAACCGGGCCTCAAAGGCAAATCCGTATTTGTTGGGCGCGAAGGACTTGCGGCAGAACTGAAAGTAAACAGTCAAAGAAAGGAAATTACTGGTTGTAACTGGGGATTGGATTTTGGATTACTTTCAGAGTGATATCATACTTAAAATAGGACATTTTCCAGTACCGGAACAACTTAGATTTAAGCAATAGAAAACTTTTTCCGTGCTTGCATTTCCTGATATAAACACGAGAGGGGTTGGGAGAATTCGAGACAGTTATGCAAACCCTCGACTTCGTCTCGGGTTTGCATAACTGATTTGTTTTTCAGGCTTCTTCTTTCCAGTTGCTTAAATTGGAAAATTAACTGCGATGATCATTCTTCACTTGCCTTAATGCCGTTTGTTGTTGTTGTTGTTATTGCCGAATAAATAAGGTGCAAAACTTCACAAAAGATAAAAATGATTAGACAATTAGGGGGTCCTCGTTTTAGAGTTTTGGGGGTCTTAGGGTCTTCGATTTAGAGGTCTTCTTTTTAGAGACACCTTCTTTCAAACGAGGACTTTTTCACTCGACTGAAACTATTTTACATTCACCCAAATAAAAAAATATCCTCTCGCTGGCTTTTCAAAATTCGACAGTGTGCTTGCATGTGTCAAAACTGAAGTGTTAAGGCGATTTGTTGTTAATTTTGCGTGTTATAAATTTCTCGCGTTTCTCTTCACAATGAAATGGAACTAGACAAGATACAGGTGAACATTCAAGGAGTCGAACACGATCTGAACAAATTGAACAAATTGACTCAAGGCTGTATATTAACGAAGATACCTAGCGTGTAATACAGGAACTAGGGAGTAAGTAAACATGAACGTGATCAGCACTAAGAGGACTACAGTCAAGATGGGTTTAATACATTAAAACACTCCTGTAGTTTGACGTCTGTTCTTGGGTTCATGAATTATTAATGAGTTTGGAAACTTGGGCAAGCGGGGAAGTGCCCTGGCCAAGCAAAATTTGCCCAACGGCCAAGGTAGAATTCAAATATTTTTCGAGCCCTGCATACAGTTCGAGTACTTCTTTTCGATTTTGATACCACATCACAATAGTTAGATTGAAAAAAAACTGTCATCAATCATAAAAAATCAATTATGAAAAATATATTGTATATACGGTTGCAGCTATAAATCATCAACTTTTCTTTTTTACAGTTCATGGAGGCCCGTTCTGGCCAAAATTATAATAATAAAATTGCCTCACAAGTCCGTCTTTTCAGCCACTCTTATACTTTTTATTAGCTTGCTGGGCATTTTCATCGGAGGTACCAATTTTTTTTAGGTGGGTGCTTATTATTTTTTAGCCACTTGAATTATTTTAATTTAAGTCTGGTTAATTTTTTTTCAGGTTCTACGAATGAGTTTTTTTCACTCTTATTTCAAATTATTTTTGAATTGAACTACGAATTATGTTTTACTTCTGGTACTGAGAATTATTTTTTCATTGGCGCTGAGAATTATTTTTCACGGTATTGTGAATTTATTTTCGGCCTACAATACCTTGCGGGCTTGCAATTGAGGGGAACCGGCTCGGGTGTATGACTTTCTAGGCGGCCATTTTCAAAATTGTACGAGTGCTTTATAAGAGAATGCCAAGGCGAAACATTGCCAGAGAAAGAAACGAAAGAAGATTTCAGCTTTTCTTACAAAAACTGAACGGAGTCGTTAGTCTGTCCGCAAGTGATGAGGTTTCCTGGACCGATGATGTAATAGAAGAGACTACGCAGCGGCTGCAAGACTCGTACACAACTTTCACCCTTATTGGGTCCCAAATGAACGTTCCCCTTCCTGAACATGTGCGTCGTTTAAAGAGTAGTGTGCAATCTCTTTAAAGACTTCTCGTGTCTTGTGAAACTACTGCATCAAGTGCAGAGAATTCTGTTTCATTTTATCCTCAACCAAGGCCAAAGATGGAGGGTCATGGACCTGGAAGACCGGCCTTGAACATAACGAAGGAACAAATAGAATATTTGCGCTCTATACATTTTTGATAGGAAAAAATAGCCCAGTTGCTTCACATAAGTGTATCAACGCTCCATGGCTTGGTTTTCATCGATTTCTTGCTGTTCTCGGTTTGTCGTCAGGAGAGCATTTAGGTTCTCATCATTGGCATCTTCAGTAGCAAGGTAGTTTGCGAGCGCCCATGTGTGTGTGTAATCATTCGATATTAGCTCTGTTCGGTTTCCGAGCTTGTAGGTCTCAAATCGAACTGGTTTGGGCTTGATGACTAGCTGTTCGCAGTATTTCACTTCAAAGCCAACCTGCATCGTTGAGCCTGGTGCCTTTGGTGGGAGGGCGAGTGGGTTAATTGACTGCCTCACCATCTTCTGCACGCTGGTTCAAAACAATCACCGTGCCATGGAATGTATTCTGTCCTGTTGGCGTGTCTTCTAAGAGGTCGATATTGTCGACAGCAAACAAGGTATTTACACCCCGTTTAACAAAACTAGGAAGACAAAATCCTCCAACGATAAGCTGAAGAGCACTCTGCTCGACGCACTTTTCGATGTCAGGCACGAATTTGTAGTCACTTTATTTCGATGTACACATCCGATAGGGTATTGACGAGATTCTTGTCGCGCACTCTTGAGTGAATAGCAAGGGACAGACCGACTGAGAGGGGCGTTTTCACGGTCTGTTTGAATCCTTGGTTTGCCTTAGGTTGATGTTTGACTTGACGATCAGTTCTCGGCAAACTTTAATATGGCTTTTTCCCCACGGAAAAAAAAATTAAGTCATACCACCTGCGTCATCAAGCTTCGTTTCAATCTTGAGTCAGAAAAAAGATATTCGCAAAACCTCTTTCTGCATCTAATTAGCATACATTAGCATAAATTAATCCCCTAAGTAGCCAGAAACCTGGGAAGACGTGGTCTGAAAATTTGCACCCCATCGGATTCTTATTCTTCGACCCCAAAATAGTGCAAAACAGCGAAAAAATCAATTTCGGCACGAAAGTCCTACGGGAGCGATTAACTAAACCCTCCTCTGCAAACTTTGGTTCCAACAAATGGACAAGATTCCTGTCATTGAGTTTGGTAGAGGAGGGCCTGAAAAGGTATAAAAACAAAGGAAGCTTTGCCATCAGTTGCTGGATTCCCACTTTACGTAAACCATTTCGTGGGTTGACCATGCAGGGTGAATGCTCAGATGAATCATCAATAACTTCTTGCAGTTGTTCCTCGGACAGAAAAGTGGGAATTTTCCCAATCTGTAAAATACGTAATCCCATTATTATACCAGATATATAGTAACGTTCAGCAAAGTCCTCGATGAGTCCATTGTCAAACAATTGTTCTTTGATTTCTTTAAGAACTAACCTGAAAAACTCTTTTCTAGGCCCCCCAAAGTCCTGAGCTCCCTCTGCCATAAAATTTACATCAAGTGGCAGCCTTAAGTTGTCAATTAATGGTACTTCAGCTAATGCATCTTGAAAAAGATGGTCCCTATCTATTATTAGAAAGTTGGTCTTTCCTTTTAATTCTGTTGAAGGATCAACTATGTCTAACTGTCAGCCAACTAAAATGTGTTCTTGTGCTTTCTTCAGAATGCGAACTGGATTTTGAAATCCCTTACATTCATCAACCATATTTACAGTAATGTTATCAATGATTCTCATATAGTCAGCCTCACTGAGAGTTCCGTCATTCTCTATTGGCTGTTCCTTATTAGCCGCAAGTTGCACTACATGTTGTTCTCCACCGCCTCCCTCTCGATCATCTGCAGTTATAGGTGCATTTTGTTCTCCACTATCTCGCTCTTGATCATCTGCGAATTCAATTGCACGTCCCTGTTCCACTGCACTTTTCTCTTCCTTACCTGCATTCGTATTTGTGTTTGTGTTTGTGTTTGTGTTTGTATTTGGCACTTCACAGCTCATAGATTGCACCTTATCTTCTATCATGATCCCCTCTGCATGACTATTGATTTACTTGTGACATGAAATCATCCATACTTCGAATTCTTTGAATACCACCGTCCACCTCAGCAGGATCATCCTCGACCAGTAAACGCAAATACACAGCACCTGTAGAGGCAATGCTCTTCAGCAGAATGTTTCTATTGATCCTAGCCCCTGAAGCCAATTTCGGTTTCACTAGCACTCAAGCGACATTCTTATCGAATTCGAACTCAATGCCTTTGCATTCCTCTGGAAACTGTGCTTTCACTTTTTTTGTGAAAGTTTTTTTCATTCCACTCTTTGTCAATTGTAAAATCCACTGATAACACGATTTCTACGCTGGAGACTGACCTTTTCCTGGCGAGTAGTTGGTGTTTTTTCACACTGCAAACCAACAATAATAATGCCTTTGATGCAAAAGTCATTAGATGGACGGCCAACCCTTTGTGTGGAATTAGAGCGGCCTCTGCCGTTCGAAGTAGGAGTAGACCTACGATGAGTTGTTCCTTGCATACTCGGGAATCTCCTGTGCAGTTCACTTACTAAGCTTCCTGAACTTCCAAAAGAAGATCCTGACGGGGGGGGGGGGCACCTAGAACCAGAACCAGCTGATAATGGACTCGAAGTGGAAGAACTTCGCAGATTACTTGCAGCCGCAGTATGAGTGGAGTTCACAAGCTGAGAAATTCGACTAATTTCTGTTATGGCATTATTGGCTTTCTCGCGTATCTGCCGTCGAGCAGATTGATCCATCTCCAAATACTCACAATACAGTGCTAAAAGATTAAACCACAAAGATGGCGCGAACTGCGAAGAAATCGAGCGGGAACGTACTCGAGCCAGTCCCCCTCAATCGCAAGCCCGTAAGGTATTGTAGGCCAAAACATAAATTTACGATAACGTGAAAAACAATTCGCAGTACAAGAAGTAAAACATGATTCGTAGTTCAAGTCAAAAATAATTTGCAATACGAGTGAATAAACTCATTCGTAGAACCTAAAAAATTTAACCAGACTTAAATTAAGATAATTCACGTGGCTAAAAAATAATAAGCAACCACCTAAAAATAATTGGTACCGCCGATGAACATACACAACAAGCTAATAAAAAGTACAATAGTGGCTAAAAAAAACGGACTTGTGGGGCAATTTTATTATTACAATTTTGACCAGAGCGGGCCTCCATGTTCATAATGGTAAAACGTTCTATTCGACAGACCAATTTTTCATAGCCTTTCAAACAAGTTATATTTAAAATTGCACTCTCAAGCTATAATTTTTGGTATCCAATTAATAGTGTATTAAGTGCAAATTGACAAGTTTAAAATATTATAATAGATTTTTCTACAGTGCTGTCTATTAATTGTTCTACAATGCTGCCTATAAAAGGCTAAAGGCTCACTCAAGTCCCTGCATTCTCGTTCTTCTCAATCGGATAAAGACAAAGAAATCGTCATTTGAAAACAGAGGGGCAAAACAAGGTCCAAATTCAAAACATCATACCAGAAGATTATTACTGTAAACAACAAGCCAAACTAAAAAAAAAAAACAAAAACAAAATGTACTCTAGGGCGGGGGCAGCCCTAGTGAGAACTACATTTGATGATATAAATGTTCCTGCTTGTATTACTGGTTATAA
Source organism: Catalaphyllia jardinei (assembly GCA_022496165.2). NCBI lineage: Eukaryota > Metazoa > Cnidaria > Anthozoa > Scleractinia > Caryophylliidae > Catalaphyllia > Catalaphyllia jardinei. Next base: position 42,650,534 of record CM042746.1, on the reverse strand, counting down.
GAACAGAGTTTTATCATTTCATGGCAGTAGGTTCATGGCACCATTCCTCGCTTTTGCATGCTTCGCTCTTAGTCTATCTCCGCCTACACTAATTTCCTTATTAAATTGGAGAAAATTTAATGAATAAGTATAGTGCGATCGTCATGGTGAGGTTAGTTCTTTAGAGTCTATAGGGATGACCGCTGCTCAGGTTGTCGAAAGATCACTCGAGACGAACTACTGATATTCCTAGATTCAAACCATTTACTAACGTTATGTTAAATTTAACTGTAATATTAAAGGGTTTTTTACAATCAAAACTTCAGTTAGAAAATTTAACGTTACTGAATTTCTAGTTTTTTTGCTGGTTCTGTTATCGTCCGTCATCACCTCAAACAGAAGTGCGATTTAATTCCAGTTTAGCTCATGCCGATGAGAAATTTCCTCATTAGTCGGCCAAGCTGATACAGGGAGATGACACATTGTCAAATCGCTTACAAGAAATCTCTACACATATCTTCGTTACCTCTCTTTTAGCTTGTCCGTTATCCCTGGGACTAGGCGATGGACGAATAAGAGATGAACAACTCTCAGCTTCCTCGGAATTGGACGACATTCATGCAGCGAAACAAGGAAGGGCTTCTTTGATCAGCTCAAGCTATAACAGGTATCGAAATTATGTTGATAAAGTGCCGCGGAAGCTAAGTTTAAGAACACGAGAAAATAGTTCCTATTTCTTCGGTATTATATACAGGGCGCCAGTTTCTGTCATAAATATTTCTTTTTTGACTGACAGTTCCTGGTGTATCGCTCCTGCTTTTGATCTGAGAAGTCAATACCTGCAAGTTGATCTACGGTCAATTCATAAGGTGTCAGCGGTTTCAACGCAAGGTGCAGCTACTGAAAACGGCTGGGTCATCAGTTATCTGGTACATTACAGCATGGATGGTAAAGAGTGGATTGTACTCACTGATAAAGAACGCAAAATTAAGGTATGTTCTTTAACCGTTCATATCTTTTAAAAGCTTTAGTAGGTGTAGTGTCGAACTATAAAAGTAGGCCACGAAAGGCGTCCCCGTAGGTAAAAGACAACAGTTCACAAAGAACACTTATCAACACTAGTCCCGCTCTTGCACTCTCCCGGATGTACACTTTCACATGGAAGACCGCTGTTCTAATATATTACAGTAGGGGCGGATTTTCGAGGGGCTGGATTTGGTGGCTGGCCACCCTCCAACCCCCAAGCCTCCCCCCCACCCCTCCCCCCCCCCCCCCCTCATTTGGAAGACACAAAACATAAAAAAAAATTTGAAAAAGGCAGAAATAAAGGCAGGCTCCCAGGGCAGGAACCTCATTACGATTTTTACCTTGTGGCTTTAGTACCAATTCTAGTGAAACGGTTTTAAATTAGGTTTCTATTCTTAAATTGCAACAGGAGACATATAGTTCCTGATTCTAATTAGATATAAATTATGTAGTTTTCCAGTAGTTCCATCAGCCTTTTTTGGTTGCCCCTTCCGACCTACTTTACCAAATGAAGTATGTATGTGCGTATGTATTCTTCTTTTAAGTAGAACGTATTTCGTAGAGCGTTCAACTCAATTGATTGAGGAGCATTAACTATAACTTCAGAGAAGTTCAGGTTTCACGAGTAATCATTTGTAGCAATAAAACGATGATTACTCGTGAAACCTGAACGTCTCTGAAGTTATGTATGTATGCATGTCGCCTCTTAAAGCCTAAAAAATATAACAGTCACTGTTATAGCTGTTATTGTTAAATATAAGTCACTGTTATAGCTGTTATTGTTACTTCTGACCATTTACTATGAAAACGTCTCTGTTTAGGAATTTAAGGGAAATGCGGACCAGTCCTCTCTAGTTCGTCATTGGTTGAAGCCTCACTTCCACGCTCGTTTTGTTCGTTTTGTTCCTCTATCGTGGGTTGGGCAGCGGTGTATGCGCGTGGAGCTTCATGGCTGTAACAAGGCAGACACATCCTTAGAAAATCTCAGTAGAAAGGTAGAAAATGGTAAGTCATACTATCATTGAACAATAATAAGAATAATAAACCCGCGATCAACAAAAAGAAAGGATTTTAATGCGAATTCTTGGCTCTTTTCGTGCTCTCACAAAGAGCAGTTTTGAACGTCCAAAATTCAATGATTAATATTTTGTTCGTTTTCAGCAGGTTTTGTCACTTTCACTCATCAAAAGTTTATCATCCAATAAGAAAATCTCATGCCTAACTAAGACGAAATTAAATACTTCCTAGTTTCCTTGGGTCTATCGTCAAAAACTACAGCTCGCCAGCAGGGAATTATGGGTAGTCTAATAATAATAAAAATAATAATAATAATAGCAATAACAATAACAATAATAACAATAATAATAATAGTAATAATAATAACTGGAATGATTCATTTTGATTCTCTTAATGAGGTATGTACCTCAAAATATGGCGATGTTCACTAAACATTCCGTTTTTAGAAAATACAAGATTTAAGACCGTGGAACACTAGTTGAAAACATTTTGAAACAACCTTGCCAAATTTACCTCTAGGTGAGTGTGAAATTTAAGGAAAGTACACAGTGGTACAATTTTTTTACGTAGACGCAGGCAAAGCAACGGCTGTTTACAGTAAGAACATGACGAAAAGCATAGGTTAGTTTAAACATATATTAACGATAGTTTGTATTAAAGCTGTAAAGAGATGCACAACTCGATTGGTATAATTACGACTTGGAAAGAACTTTGCCTTATTTGCCAACATAGGCTCATTTTCTTTCCCTTCTTATAAGGAATATTTCCTACAATTGCGGAAACTTTCTACAAAATAGAACAACTATCACATGCCCTCCTAGGAGATCCAATCTGCACCCCCTTCCCCCATTGTTTGGCTTGTTAAATACTTAATGCATCCTGTAAGAAACTTTAAGTGCATATTTCTCCAGGGTCTACTTTTGCACCAGCTGACTGTAAAAGTTGTTCTTTAGAGAGTATCAAAGAGAAATTCCTGACATTTAGGGCAATCAAGACTGATAGTTTCGTTATACAATAAACTAAAAAAATCTTAACATTTCAACCTCTGTCACGTGACAATAGATTATTTGTTGACTGGGTTTGGTGCAAAATAAGGGTATTCCAAATAAAGCCTGTAAAAACACTGAAAACAACAGCTAACTGTCAAAACTGTAGGTTATTGTATAGAACGACCCAGAAACATTCAAGATATGTTTGTTTGAAAACCAAATCCTGTTTTGTAAAAGAGAAGGAATTGTTACAGTTAATGCTATCAAATAAAACTACCAAAGGCCGTGACTGGTTGCCATGGCAACTATTTTCAGGAAAACCTTCAAAATTTATTTTCTATTCACGAGTGCAAGCGCTCACAATTGATCTTTCTCTACTACATTTAAACAACCTTTTCGGTATATTTTGAGGTACATACCACATTAAAATATCGAAAGTCAGTGCAGTTCCGCAAATAACTTGGTAATGCGTTGAACATGGCTGCTGAGCTATCTAGAAAGGTGCCGTTAGGCACCTTTAAACGGACTTCACAAGACGAGCGTAGGTCTCTTGCTGGTATGTGTTGGTCGAGTTCACCAAAACAAATATCTAGTCCAAAATGAATTGGTTCTGCCAAATATTCTATGGTTTTCGCATTTCCTTTCAAGTTTTCTACGTTTCTTTGTAATAGTTTTATTTCGATGTTTTTTTTACGGATGTGATTGCCCACGTACGGTAAATGACAAAAAGAGCTGTATTATGCTTTGCCCTAGCTAGCATTTTGTAGAACGTGCTTGGGAAGATTTTTCAATTCTAGTCAACGAGTCGTCGTGTTAACGTCAAGAGTTAAGATTCAACGTCAACTTTGTAAAATCCCTAACGCCGACACAGAAGTAAGTCATGTTTTACTTTGTGCATGTTATCGTTTACTTTTTAATCGTCCCTTTTGGACACCTTTAACGCTAGTTTTCAAGTTAGTCTAATTTTAGTTTTCGCTATATTTACTTCTTAGTTTTCGAAACCGCTTTTCAACGCTTTTCGCCCTATCTTCAGCATTTCTCATCGCTTCGCTTCGTTACACATCGCAGTTAACTTTCAAGTATTGTTAACGTCTCATCGCTGCGCTTCAATAAACCTTGTTTACATCAATATCGTCTTTAAATTTGTTTCTAACTTTATGAAGCGCGTATTAAAAGTTCTGATCTTAACGTGGGATTAAAAGATTGCCTGTGAGAACGTATTGCACTCACTTGAATAATGCAGCTACCATGATTCCTTGCTGGTGCATCTCATAGAAGGAATTGACCATTGCTACATATACAAACAAAGAAGTGAAGTTAAAATAACACTTCTCAGCTAACACAAGCGCCACACTCGCAAGTAACAGGGATAACCAAAAACGAAATGGGAACCAAAGATTTAAATAATTACTAAAACCTTTCTTGAGTGACCGCAAAGACGGTGGGTTCACTCTATACAAATGAAAGCAAGTTCAAGTGCGGCTCTTTAGTTTGATTTAAATGCACATCTGCTAGGCTTATCCCCAGCAGTCACAGACTGATCAGTTCTCGGTTAACATCTAGACTATACATAATGATTTTATTCAACCAGATAGATAGATAGTAGAATGTAAATAATGCTTCATCGCTTTAGTTCCTGCTGTAAATTCCTTATCTTACTTTCTCCTTTTGTGTTTTATATCACGTACTTAAACTAAATAGTAACTTTACTTTAATCATTTCACAGCAAAGAAGCAAATTACACGTATACATATACTTACGTATACATATACTTAGCATGCTGTTGGCTTTGTCAGAACAGGAATGAACTTTCCTAACAAGTGTAGGCTACCAATAATTTTAGTAATGATGTTAAATATATAATTTAACAAAGATTAAAACAATATAAACTAAATAGATAAAAAATAAAAATAAATAAATAAAAATGTAAGATCAGTCATGCGATCGATCTGAAGACAAAACAGCTTTAACTCTCGTTTAAACTTAGAAACTGAGTCACTTTACTAACAAATATAGGTAACTTATTCCATGAACTAAAAACTCGAGGAAAAAAAGAATACTTGAATGTGTCATTTCTAGTATAAATAGTTTTCAAAAAATTCCTTCAGTATTTTACTGAGCGTTAGTACAAATATTAAGTAGTTTACAAAACTGCGCTAGGTAAGGGTGCACCCAAACCCAATGAAGCATCTTAATGGCACGTGCAGAAATGACATCGGCATTATCTGATATAGCCCAATTCCTTTACCTTTGGCTCTGCATCATCTAGTGCTCCTTGCACTTGGTACGTCTCAAGAACACTCAAAAAACTAGAGTTGCTGTTGGAAGAGACTAGAGCAGTTCTTGTTCTTTTAGTGCTCTCCAAACTCAAAGCCCGATGATGTACACCAAGGCATAAATTCTTTGTAAAGTTTCTGTTTCACTTGCACAGTGAAATTACTTTAACAATGACAATGTCTGCAATTTTTTTAGACCCCAGACCTTGTAAGCCAAATCACTGCGCCAACACTCCATACTCTACATGCTTTATGTACAGCGGCAAACATATTTGCAAATGTGTTCAGTCGTGCGCCTTGGATCTTGGAAAAGTTTGTGGAACTGACGGAGTGACTTACCAGAACGAGTGTGAAATGCAGAAGGCGGCTTGCGTTAGCAAGAAGCAGATCAACGTCTCCAAACAGAAACCATGTACTGGTTAGTACGTGCAAGGCATTATTTTATGGCTAGCTAAGTAAGCGAGATAGATGAACAAAATCCTGTTCCGTAATTGGTTACCCGAGGGGCAAGATTGCGCTATTTTGCCCTCTCGGGATTACGCGTTGTGTCCCGCAAGAAAAATGTTCCTGAAGCCGAAGCAGAAGCCATATATATATCTCCTTAATTGACCAAGCTTTTTCGGCCAAGATAGATGGATTTTGGCCTTGATCTTTTTTGTGTGTGTTTATAAGCCTCACCTCCATCTTGGTCTGTAACCACGGAAAAAAAGAACTTGACCAATATCAAGCCATCTTGGCCATACGTTTGGTCAGTAAAACATATTTAACTGAAAAACAAAATTTCGGTAGACGAGGTGGCTTTAATTTCAACATTATATCACCAAAAAGAAATTGTAAACTGTTTATACGATAGCCAAATCAATGCGCGCGCTCTGATTGGTCAATCAGCTGTGGGTTATTGTGCCGGTAAACCCACGGAAAATTCGCGCGTCTTCTGAATTATTGTATAAAAGCAATAGACCACAAGTTTTCTACAGATTATAGGCTGATAAACCACTTGGCATGTTGGTAGAACACTCAAAGAATTCGTAAACCACTCGCCTGCGGCTCGTGGTTTACAAATTTTTCTCGTGTTCTACCAACATCCCGCGTGGCTTATCAGCTTATAACCCAGAGAAACTTGTGGTCTATTGCTTAAAGTGCTTTTGTTTCAAAAATGCTACCTTTCACCTTCAATTTCAATAGGCCGTTCCGAAATCCAGCAGGAAAAAGGAGCGAGTTTCAAATTTTAGCCAATCGATGAACTGAAACCACCATATGAAAGATTATATAAAGATTGGTCATTTGACCAAGTACGATGCTTTCAGGGTGAACAAGGACCAAGCTATGAATTTTGAATTATGGTGCAAAATCGACACAAAAATCTCTAATTTTGAGATATCGTCCCCCAAAACCATAAAAACTCTAAAACGTTTTTAAAAGTTTAGTGACAACTGCAAAATCCAGTCATACACCTACTATTTAAAACAAGCTGACATAAATACCGATATGTTTGCCCATTTTAAAGAGTATCGGTGAAATCATGACAGTCCTAAGGGTTTATATTTATCCGTTTGTATGGATTTGGAACAATAGTTTGGTCTCCGTTCACGATAAAAGCATTTAGCGGAGCCTCGGCGGCCCGACGCCAAGCGGAGCCTTATACTCATGTAAGAAAAAAAAGGAAACCCAAAACTCAAATGATTTCAAACTTCTACCTTTTCCTGGGTTACCTTAATCAAGCACTGACCAACCCCATGAGGGAGCTATGCTTTTAGGCTGGCCTAAACCTATTTAGAAAACAGTCCTAAGAAAGCAGGCGCGCTGATTGGTTAATAATCGTGTTTGTATAACTCGATGGAGACACGGAGCTAGCGCGCGCTGTTGAAGGAGTGATTACGCGAGCAAAGAGAATTTACATTTTGATAATCACATTAAACACGTTGTTTTCCTTTTTCTAGTCGCGGTGTTTTCTAAAAGAAATAAAAAAAACATGTATTCCGTGTTTCTGTCGAGTTATATAAACACTCGTGAAAGTTTGGGAGAACTCGAAAAATTAAAACTGTAGAAACCCTCGCCTACAGCTCGTGTTTCCACAATATTTCTCGTTCACCCAACTTCCACTAGTGTTTATATAACTCGAAAGAAACACGTTACATGTTTTTTTATTTCTTAACTATTCCTTGGTCAAATAACAAAGTATAATAATCGATTTAATAAAATTTAAAACTTACAACAGTCCTCTGCTGAATTTCGGAACGGCCAATTGGCCCATTCGGAACAATATACTGCAAATTTGCGACCTTCTTAACCCCTCCTACATCATTGATGTTTTCCCAGGTTTATCCAACGCCATCTTCTAGAATCTCAAACAGAATGGCTACGTAAAGTGACTTATAACGCTTAACTCGCCAATTTCTGTGAAATTTTTATAGCTTTTCTGGGCATAGAAAATCGCTACGATTTGGTGATCGCGTATAAGAAGTGCAATTGGGAATATGGGCTTTTTAATAACCCCAGGGGCTCATATTTTCATTGTGACGTCAGTATTTGACCGTTGTTGGATAAGCAATCGCACGTGAGTGAGAATATTACATGGATTATAACTATGGTTATTGAAGGCAATGTAATTCGTTTCATTTCCTTTCCTTTTCAAAAGCTGTGACCTCCCACAGAGTGATTTGCGGCTCTCTTGTCTGTCCACCATATTCT
>CM042746.1:42628293-42636383 GCA_022496165.2 Catalaphyllia jardinei | reverse complement strand
AATCGTACAATATTGCAAGTAGTGTATAAATTGGTAAGTTTAATATGTAATTAAATTGTCTTTATTTTGTTGCTCATTGTTACAATATGGATGTAAGTATCGTATAATTTTTTGTAAGTAGTGTACAAATTGGATTGTAAGTTGTATAGGTAATCATATTGATTTGTAATGTAGGTAATGTAAATTGTATTATGGTAAGTTTAAATAATAAAGATTTCATATAACGTAAAAAAAAAAACTCTTAATTAGATCATTAAATGGAGTGAAATGTCGATCTCGTTTAATTGCACCAATGGCACAAGCTATCTTCTTGGAGATGTTTTTAATATGACAGTCCCAGTTTATATTTTAATCGACATAAATTCCAAGGGATTTAGCGGAGGTTACTTGTCCTATTGAGTTTTCGTTTGTAGTGAAAGAGGGACTTTCCGTGAATTGTGATAACTTCTGCCTTGATGCAATAAGCATAAACTCAGTTTTTGTCATATTTAGGGTAAGCTTGTTAACAGAGAGCCATTCGTACACATTACTCAGGTCGTCATTAAGGCAATAATTTGTATGCTAAATGTCACTACTGGCAAGCGTCAGGCTGGTATCATCTGCGTACACTCTGGGTTCCGAATATGTTAGACAAAGTGGTAAGTCATTAATACATATCAAAAACAGAAGAGGTCCAAAAATTGTTCCCTGGGGAACACCACATCTTAGACATTTCGGAGTTGACTTACAAGATCTGTGTTCGATTATCTAAATAAGAAGCAAACCATTGATGGCTGGTCCAACAAATCCCATAGTATTGCAATTTTCGTAACAAAATATCGTGATCTACGGTATCAAATGCCTTTTTGAGGTTTAAAAAGACTACGGCATTAACAAGTCGACGGTCCATATCCATTGCCCAGATATCTGTATCTTCGATGAGTGCTGTCAGAGTGGAACGCAAAGGCCGAAAACGAGATTGATGGCACGAGAGAAAGTTGTTTTTAGTTAAATAATGATGAAGCTGATCGTAAATTATCCGTTCAAAGACTTTGGCCACAACTGGAATTACTGGTATTGGTCGATAATTCGTCGGATCAGAGCGCTTCCCAGAATTTTTATACAATGGAGTGACTCTAGCAGATTTCCGCTCATCGGGAAAGATGCCAGTCATGAGGGATTGATTAAATATATGAGTAAGAGATTCCGCTAGCACATTTAATCCAGTTGCCTTTGCCTTGCAAAGCTTTGATAGTAGTGCAAAATCATGTGTTGGTGGTGTTTTTTCATAATAAGCTTTTTTTGCGCTGTTAATTTCCCAGTTCACTTGATTTTTAACTATTCGAAATTGGTTCCAAACAAATGGATCTTTTGCCTTAATAGCCTTTCTTTTAAGCCGGTCTCTGAAATTCATCCGCTTTTTCAGAATAGCGGTTATCCATGGGGATTTAGAATCTCGTGTCCGTTTGGTCTTCATTGGTGCGTGCTTTTCACACACATTCAGGAATAATAAATATCCGCATAAAAATTTGCGCTATTAAAGTGTTTAAACTGTCTATATGTTATCAACCTAACTCCTTTGGAGAAAGTAGAAATTGAAATTTTTCGATGTGCATAAACAAAACTGTGGTCACTTATGGCGACATGAGAGACACCTCCGAACAATACACATTCTCTGGTCGACTTGTGAAAATCAGATCAATTAAAGTACTTGTAGTAGGTGTAATTTGGGTAGGTTCGTTAATGAGTTGATCCAATCCATAAATGTCTGTTATGTTTAGAAGAGTTTTCACATTGACATTGTCTTTGGATTGCAAATCAAAATTTAGATCACCCATGAGGAAATGTTCTACGTTTTCAGAATCTAATTTACCCTATAATGTGTTGACGTGCGTGAAAAGTTCATTGGGTAAATTTGGGGGTCTGTACCATGAAGTAATAACTAAGGGTTTCGAGTTGTGTTTACGAATTTCAATTGATATCATTTCCAGGAGCTGATTCTTCAAATCTATGTGGACAGAATAGCTTATGTTTGAACGAATGTAAAAACATACGCCACCACCAAACCTGCCATTTGTTGACCTGTCACGGTGTATTATATCATCACCCTGGACTTAAACTACCTGATCGAAAATATTTTCAATTACCCTGGTCTTATTTATTGCTAGAGCGTCGATGTTTTGATCATTGAGAAAAACGCGAAAATCGTCAATATGCTTCAAAAGACTTGTAATATTCAAACTAGCCATTTTAAATCCACGACACTGGCATTACAGTTGATCTGATCCGGGCGTTAGAGGTGGTAGTGAGGTTAGGTGTCGCCACAATTGTCAAGTAAGAATCTTATCAATGAACTATATTTACAAAATTACTCGCTAAAATAGCAACACCTTTCTTGTTAAAATGGAGCTTGTAGTTGTTCAGATATGTTTCGTCGATGTTCAAGTGTTTGACGAAGCACCAGCCATTTTGATTACAAAAACTTTGTTGCAAAAAACTTTGTTGCAGTCCTTTACTTTCCTCTTGAGCGATTCTTCATCCGATCTCTGTGTGATTGCAGAAATGGTTACACTAGTGTTAGGAGAGTTTGTAGAAATCATATTTCCCAGGTCGGCGATTTTCTCCGCCACATTCCGAGCACAGGATGAATTTTTCAGGTCATTTGTTCCGACGTGGAGGATTATCGCCTTCGGTTTTGCAGCCAAGTTTAGTTGTAGATAATGCTCCATGTCTCAGGTTGTTGCACCTCCGAGCTAGCCAATCAGCGTACGCAAAAAGTACTATTCATTTGTGTGGTATATACTAATAAACATTACAAATAATATTAGGTAGCTTACAAAACTGCGCTAGGTAAGAGTGCATCCGAATCCAATTAAACACCCTAATGACGCGTGCAAAAATGACATCGGCATTATCTGATATAGCCCAGCTCATTTACCTGTGGCTCTGCATTATCGAGTGCTGCTTACACTTGGTACGTCTAAAGAACACTGAGACTAGAGCAGTTCTTGTCCTTTTTGTGCTCCCTAAACTCAGAGCTCGATGATGTACACCAGGGCATGAATTCTTTGTAACGGTTGTGTTTCACTTTCCCAGTGATATTACCTTAACAATACCAGTCTGTTCTACTGCAATGTTTTAGAACCCAGACGATGTGAGGCAGATACCTGCGCCAAGACTCCATACTCTACATGCTTTATGGACGCCGGCAAACCTCGTTGCAAATGTGTTCAGTCATGTGCATTGGATCTCGCAAAAGTCTGTGGAACTGACGGAATGACTTACGAGAACGAGTGTGAAATGCAGAGGGCGGCTTGTTTGAGCAAGAAGCATATCAACCTCTCCAAGCGGCAACCATGTACTGGTCAGTACGTGCAATACATTATTTTATGGCTAGCGAAGTAAGCGGGATAGATTAACCAAATCTTGTGCCGTGATTGGTTACCCGAGTGGTCAAGATGGCGCTATCTTGCCCTCTCGGAATTACGCGTTATCTCCCGCAAGAAAAAATTCCCTGAAGCCGAAGCAGAAGCCATATATATCTCCTTTATTGATCAAGCTTGTTCGTCCAAGATAGCTGGATTTTGGCCTCGTTCTTTTTGTGTGTGTGTGTTTATAGGCCTCGACTCCATCTTGGTTTGTAACCACAAAAAAAAGAACTTGACCAATATCAAGCTACCTTGACCTTCAGGGGTGTCTCGCGTGCAAGCGATGTAGCGCGTGCGGTTTGAACTGTAGATATCTAAGCCCCTATATCAAATTAAAGCTAACAGGACTGGCTATCAGGCTATACCAAAAATGTTGAAAAAAAAAATAATTGTCGAATTTTTCACGACTTCTAAATGCGAAAGCGCTAAAAAAACGCAAAATTCGGAAGATAACAAAGGGAACGACCGCCAGAAAGCAAACTAAAGCGGCTAGGCGGGGAAAAAAGTTTAGTAGTAAAAGAAAACGCGGCAGCTTCAAATGAACCAATAAACTTTAGAGAGAGAATTATTATGGCGATTTCAGAAATTCAGCATGTTTCTCTTTCTCCCTTGATAATAATGGTGATATTCTGATGTTGATAGAAATAATTTTTGATTGATAACAAAGCCTTTCAAGTCCAATACCACTGCCGTATTCGGTAGGATCAACAAACATCCGTACAGCAATCGAGCCATTCCTTCATGCGAAATGGCAAGAACTTCTTCGTTTATTTATGACAGTTTCGACGGAAACTCTTAAGCTGATATGTTGGAGAAAAGCACGTCGGATTGGATAAGAAGAGGCAAGCTAGCCAGAGAGAACATGTTCTATCATGACTCGATCTTTTGCAGCCTTGATCCCAAATAGCCATAGCTTCAACTTTCCGCCAACTTTCGCTTGTTCGTTCATTGTGTATTTTCATTTTTGGTTCGCTTCTTACGCTTCTTCGAACTGGTCCACGGACATTTCCATTGTCTAGGTTTGTTCACACCTAAAATAATTACATCAAGGAAGATGCTTGCGTGGTGGCTAATCAACTGAGTAGCCAGTTCTAATCCCGAGAATGTCGTCTCGGTTGATTGCATAACATCATAGGGCTGTCAATCAAGTGGTGAACTTTTACTTCCGGCGTAAACGTTAAACTGCGATTTCTTCGCCAAAATTTAGTCTTTTTCAATATATTTTTTTAAAAGTTAAAGATCACACTTCGACCAATGTTTTGACTCAAAATCCAGATTTGAAGAAAATTATCGATCTGAAGGTGATGGTAACCTTAGCTAAAGAAAAACTTTCGGTAGACAAGATGGCTTTCAACATCATATCACCAGGAGAAATTGTAAACTGTTTATAGTTTTAATGCTTTTGTTTTAAAAATGCTAGCTTTAACCTTGACTTCAATTGGCCGTTCCGAAATCTAGCAGGAAAATGGAGCGAGTTTCAAAGTTTCCAATCGATGAACTGAAACCACCATATGAAAGATCATATTGAGATTGGTCATTTGACCAAACATGATGCTTTCAGGGTGAACAGAGAGAAGGCTATGAACCTTGAAATATGATTCAAAATCTGACTGACTGACTGACTGACTGACAGGTCTGCACAGGTTGTCCAAAACCTTCGCTGCTTCAGATATTAATCTTGGTCTTTAATTTAACTGATTGGACAAGATTAATTGCTGCGGAGCGAGCAGCAACATGATCAGGGTTTAAGCAGAATATATAAAAGGGGGTAGGAATTCTCGAATTCATTACTTTTTACCAGAATGCATTGCCGCAATGCATTATGGTAAAAAGTGATTTAACCAGAGTGTAGTGCGCCGTTTTTTACCAGAGTCCACTGCGGCGTCACGGACTTCACGAAGATGTCACGCCATCTTCTCGTGTGGATTCCAGTGAGAAAGGTTTAATGGTGGTTATGTTCTTCTATGATTTGCCTGTAAAAAGATGTGAAGGAGATCGTGCTTGTGGGTTTTTTTTGTTTTAATCCAGTATGTGAAAGTTTGTAAATTCGGACGATTAATTGTGACGTCTTAGTTTTGAACTTAGTATGTCATTTCTCATCCGCAGTCTTGCCGACCTTGGTGTAATTCTCAAATGAAGAGAAATCGTCGTTACGGAAGCTTGTAGACTAATTTAAACAAACGAAAACCGAAGAACACGCTAATTTAATAAGTGTTGCGATCTATTCCTTTACTTCTCAGACATCTAAACATGAGCTTAGGCTAAAGCTTGCGGAGCATTTTCACACATTGCGACGGACGCGTCCTCGACACGGTCTGTCAACATTGTATAGACATTTAAAGCGCACCAGTCCAGAATTTATTCGTTAGTTTTCTGCTCCTACAATTTCCACATCTTTCGATTTTCACGATCTGGTAAAAGGGAGGTTCAGTGATGTGTACCGTTTTATGTCCAGACATTAATGTAGATCACTATGTGCTTTTCTGTCACGATCCCTAATTAATTGTTACACCTCGCCATCGATGTGTCATAAAACATGAAGTTGATGTATCCAAGGACAGATTCCTCACGATTTGGCACTGCTTTGAGAAATAAATGCTAATGCAAAGTCTTGCAACATGCTGCAAAAGATGAGTCACTGCGTATAAAATATGTCAATAATAACAGAATGTTCCGCAGCATTATTATCTTTTAGACAGCCGAGTTTAACTGATTGGACAAGTTTAACCGTTTAATTCGTAAATTTCAGTGAAATTTTTATGGCTTTTCTGGGCATAGGAAATCTCTAGAATTTCATGATCGCGTATAAGAAGTGCAATTGAGAACATGGGCTTTTTCATAACCCGGGGGGGGCCCATTGTGACGTCAGTATTTTGCCGTTGCTTGTTAGATAAGCCAGCACACTAGCTCAAATCTAGTAAGTTGACGGTTTATAAGCGTTTTTCGAGCCATTGTCTACTGCAGAAGCCCCAAGGCTGCCATCGTAAAGTTAGAATGTTGGGTAGAGGCAAACTTCTGAAAGAATCCAGAGGTGAGAGATGCTTTGCCAGTGATTGCAACGCCAAAACTATTTGTATGGAAACACGGCGGTTCATGAGTAAAGTTGTCTCTCTGGAAATTCTGTGGGTGGTTAACAAAACCTACCAAGCCAATTTGGACGAATTTTTTACTTCTAAACAATGCAATCGATTTTTTTTTTTTTTTCAGGCTTCTTAAATTCTTTCCAATGGCTTAAATTGAAAAAATTTACTGCGATGATCATTCTTTACTTTCATCTACAACCGCAGTACAAATATGAATTATTTCATATATACTTCACATCATTTCACTGCATGGGAAGATATGAACTCAATAAATTGACCTCGCTCCCAATGTGTGGTTTCATAGCTCAGTTGGTAGAGCATCGCACCGGTATTTCGCGGAGGTCATGGGCTCGAATCCCGTTGAAGCCCTGACTTTTTCAGGCTTCGTCACGGGCTTAAATTGGAAAATTTACTGCGATGATCATTCTGTGACAATAGGTATTGTTCTATAGCTTCGACACCAGGTCGCGTGATGTGTCAACAGAGAAACTCTCCGTGATAGCTTTAATGACGTGTTATCAGTTGGTTTTACAATGGCGTTCGACTGCTTTGATACGGACGACACGAAACATGGTTTCAGAAGTGGGATTCCCAAGTCTCTTCAGCAACAGATGGTGAACCGAGTTCATTATGCACACACCGGAACAGCCAGCAGTCTGTCTCGACGCAGAGAGTGCATCTATTGGCCTGCATGGTAATGAGCACCGATGTGAAGCACTTCATTGAAAAGTGTGAAAAACAGGCCGCAAACTACAATAAAGGAGCCAAGGATTTGCCAGAACTACAGAAATGAGACGTAGTCAGATTCATCCCTCCGGGAAGCTCGACTAAAGAAGCTGTAAAAGCAAGAGTTGACAAGCAAGTCGGGATGTGGTAATATGAAGTCATCACAGAATATGGTGCACAATGCCGCCGCAATCGAAAGCACTTACGAAAGACAAATGAGGATGACATACTAATCAAATCAAGAGCTCTCCAGGTGAATGCAACACCAGCGTTGCCCGTGGCTCCCACCTCCAGAGTGCCACCTATGGCCACCCCTATCAGGCCATCACCTGAGGCTCCTGTCACACAGTCCCCTCTGGAAGGCCCATGACTCCACATTCCAAAGAACCAGCTGTAGCCACGCCTGGTAATCCATTCTCCGAGGCCCCTGGTTACAGAACACGCTCAGGAAGGGCTGTTAAACCGCCCTCATACTTACAGGACTTTGTCATCGGACATTGATTGAACATTAGTTATACATTGATTAACTTTGATTGAACACAGAACCCTGATTGAACATTAATCTTTGATTTTGATAATACCTGAACTTAAATGGCTGAATCGAGATTCTTTTTACTTTTATTTTCTTTATAAGAGAAAGGATGTGACAATAGGTATTGTTCTATAGCCTCGACATCAGGTCGAGTGATGTGTCAACAAACAAACTTTCCGTGATAGTTTTAATAAAGTGTTATCAGTTGGTTTACAATGGCGTTCGACTGCTTTGATACGGACGACACGAAACACATTCTTCACTTCCATCTACAACCGCAATACAAATATGAATTACTTCATACATACTTCACATCATTTCACTGCACGGGAAAATATGAAC
>CM042746.1:42613293-42620793 GCA_022496165.2 Catalaphyllia jardinei | reverse complement strand
GGTTTATTACTATCTCGGAAGTGTTTTCCTATCTTTTGTACGTATTATTTTCGGGTTTTCTTCAATTTAAAGGGTGGACCATTTGATTTTGGATGGGGGGTTGCACGATTTTTAGGCTGCTAGATATCTTCTTTATTCTCCATGTCCCTGCATGATATTTTTTTAATGGAAATTTAAAACAAAAATTTTGAAGTTAACTTGACAGTCACCAGCCACTCAAAATTCACCCTATTAAAAACCACCTTTACACGCAATGCCTTTTAAAGTTTACATATTTTTTTTTCAAAGCAATAAAGAGTTTCATCTTTATTCAGTGTACAAAAAATGCATCTCCACTAACCTGCAGCTAGTTGATTTCTCTGTCAGGCTAGTGGATGTTAAGGATCACTTGCCCACCGGATCACTTGTCCACTGAACAAGTGAACGTTTTTTTCTTTCTAATTACGCAATGCTACTGAGAAAAGCCTTCAAACTTGCGTGTAATGGTTACAACTAGTCCAGAGGGCGAGCTGGAAATTCCATCTTATTTGCATCCTGTTTATTGCTTTCAAAGCAAGAGAGAGGCACTTCAAAGAAGGAGAAATTGAACAGTAATCTGTCTTCTCAATATATGCATTTAGTATTTGGAGTTATCCATAGTTTCAAAAGACATGGGGGTTCAAGAAATGGGAATCTCACTGTAGATTTTACCAGTTTAGACGAATTTCGAGTGGACGTAGAAGCAGCTGAAGGGTATATAACCTGCAGGTGTTACTACAATATTTCAATGCCTCAATTAAGTAAAACAATAACACTTTAATTGATCTGCTACAGACTGTTTACTATTATTTTTTGGCTTGAAAATAAGCAATGAACACAACAGTATGGTTTGTAGAACTCTGCAAAAGTAGAGAATTCTGCGAGATATATATATATATATTTTTAACCAGAAGCATATGCTCGATATTTTGGGAGAGATTTGCACAACCGCCCCCCCCCCCCCCCCCCATCAAATATCAAATGGTCCACCCCTAAAGGTAATTTTGTTGATGGTCAAAATAACGCAAAATACCATGACGTAGTCCCCTCAAGCAACACCCTTTTCTGGCTTAGCGGCCTCTCCGTCCCCCAGACACTGAAGGGTGTAACACTGAGATTTTCCGTATGCATATCTCTGGCAACTGAATTTAGTAATGACACACATTGTCTCGTCTTATATTCAGGGCCTTATGTTAACAATGACGAAACGATGCCCGGCATTTCTAAAACGCTTTACATCTGTACGATAGCCGTCGCGTTTCTAGGCATAGCGATCGCTGCGGCTATGTGCCTATTTCAACCAGTCAACAGGTGAGATTATAGTTTCAAGCAGCAGTGAGTTGACTGAGTCGGTTGGTAGTCCCACGTCGTGAACATTGCGTGACGACTTCGATAAAGGTCACGGTTTGGGTCGTAACACAACCATTACAACAAAAGAAACAGCTGAGAGGAAGATGAACCGACGGGCAAAACAACTAATCTCCCTCACGGATAAAATCTCAAGGCAAATTAGGGTTGATGAAAAAAATAAAACAAACAAACAGTGGTGAAAAACATTAAAAACATGCATATTATAACCTTGACGTTTCGTATGCTAGTCAACATACATTTTCAAAAGTATAACCGTTGCAAATTTTTGGAAAGCTATTTTTTCTGTAACAATGGGGGTCTGGAATCTAGACAGAGAACATCTGCAGTAGAAATTTCAGACATTTCAAACAGAAACTGTCAGTAAGGAGACACACTGAAAATGCTTTCTCGATAAACAAGGTCTCCCCAACTATACAGCCAGCATGGAATGCCAATGTAAGCAGTGAAAAGCTTTTACTTTTTTCCAAAAATTTGTAACGGTTATACTTTGGAAAATGTATGTTGACTAGCATACGAAACGTCAAGGTAATAAAATGCATGCTCTAATATGTTTATCGCCGCTGCTTGTTTTATATTTTTAATCAAGCTACGATGGCTGAAGACCAGAAGTTCAAATTAAGGTTATTCCTGTATCATTGTACCATTTTTAATATTTGCTTTGTATGCAGAGCCTTTACTAAGTCCCAGGTTTTCCATGAACGCAGAAAAAAAGAGAGCTTGTTTTGTCTTTAGTAAATAGCTCCGCAGAATGTTGGGCAGGAAAAAAAGAACGAATGAAGGCTTATATGGGGGATTAACTAGCTTACCCTTCATCTGTTCCGCTTACAGTGCGTTCAGTCTGCGCCTGCTAACTCTCTTTTGTTATGTAATACCTTCTTTTCAGCCGAACTAGAAATAACCGGGGAAGAGTTCCGGACCACCGGGAGAAGAATATTTCAAGAATATTGAAGAAAAACTCCTCTAACAATCTTCACAAGAAGTCTCGCGTGGAGGACAACTCTGAAGAAGGCATATAACTTTTAATGATTCACTTTTCAATGAGCCACTGTTCTGAAGCTGGATTGTACACGAACATCATTAAATGATGTATGAAACACATGAGCATCGCGATTACTTTTATAGGCAATTTGACTCACACCCAATCACACCTCAAGTACTCCACCCATCAACTGAACGTAATGCTAATCAAACGCGAAGGAAAGTTCAAGAAAACTTTACCTTTCGCGCCTGGCTGCGGTTTGATCTTAAAAGAGCTACGGCACGGTTTTTTGCGTGCTGAATACTCGAAAAGTTTATCCTGGACTTTTCAAGTACATCCGGCGTGTGTCATCCGTGTTTCAAAAAAATGACTGGTTATCAAAAATCACTGGTTATCCTTGCGATGTGACTGGCCCTCAGCGGTGCGATTTATTCACGAATCGCACTATCTTTTGGTCTAGATCACATCTTTTTCTCAGCCAATGAGAATAGAACAGTAAAACAAAACAACCAATCAGATTTTAAGGCTTTTTTAAACTAACTAATCACATTGCAGGAAAATGAAAGACAAAAGAGCCATTGTTTGGAAAATTTGGTTATTAAATTGTGCGATTACAAAATGGATCCGATAAAGTGGCAATTGAACTTCGGGCCGTGCAATTTTTGGTCTGAAATCATACTTCTGATTTCAAACGCGCTCATTCAATTTTAAAATCACGCGTACGAATTCAGACCAAATTGCACTCCACTCAGTTCAATTACCATTATTAATCTTCTCCATCCGTTACCATCCTTGTTCATTTATGGTTTATTATTGTCCCTTTGGTGCTTTTCTATCTTATCAGTAAAATATTATTTTCAGGTTTCCTTTAATTAAAAGCTAATTTTGTACATGCCCAAAATAACCAAAAAGTGCCGTGACTGAGCTTCTTTACACTCTGAAGCGATCTCAACGAATCTCTTGCTCGACTCGCCCCTCATTCCAAGGAAAGAGAAACGCGTAGAGAAGAACAAGCAACAAGGGTTTATTGGAGGTCACTAAAATTCAAACTTTAGAACTATTAGTTCGTATTGTGTGATCGTCCGGGTGAGAATGTGATCGTCCGGGTGAGACGATCACACAATACGAACTACTGATACTCCTGGGTTCAAACCATTTACTATGTTTAGAACTATTGATCCTCCTGAGATTTTACTTTCATGATGTGTAAGAGCAGCTAAAAACCAATATTTACACAAATTTTCACCCCAAATGGGTTCTTGGTTTTGCTATAAACTACGCTTGAATTTCTAAGCTTTTTCGTGACGCGGCATTCACTTGACGGGCGAGAGAGCTGCGATGTTGGTTTAAAAAGTGACTTATTTCGGGGAATTCGGCTATCTGGACAGTTCTTGTATTAGAATAAAGTATTATTGTTACGTTTTTCAGTTCTTCGAGAGATAAATTCACGCTTTTGTAGCAAAACTCAGTGACAGATTTTTCTGCTGGTTTCCGGCCGCCATGCTGGTGCCCATCTAGGTGGGCACCAGCATGGCGTCTCCATACAAATCTCTATAAATTTGGGGAAAACGTTTCTCCGCATATTTTCCATAGGAAAAATTGCTGTGGCCTGAATCTTGGCTTTCTTTTCCCTGATTCTGGACTTAATCTATTCAACGCTTTTGATTGTCTATTTTGATCTATTTTGAATGGCGTGACACTGAAAACCAGCTATTGTGCTCTCTCGACGACTATCGTCGATTTTCAAGTGCCTTCGGAGACGTTCGTGTGTTCTCGTCAGCTTTCGACAATCCTCGTGCAAAAGTTTTCAATAGTTAATTCTCTTTCGTTTGTCCAAATCTCGCTAAGAAAGTCAGATGCAGCTTAACTTTCAGCTCTTGACGACTGTCATTCTTATTTGTCCCGGTCTGTTATCATTATACTATAGTTTACCGAGAGTCAATCCGACGGGTAACGCTATCTAAGGCTCCTAGCAAGGCAGGGGAGGGGGAACATTTGTATACCATCTTTAACAGACGTAGGTAGCCCTTTCATATTTGTTTGTGTGGTATCCCTTTCTCAAGCCATTTTAGTGTAGTGTATCCCTTTTATCTTAGTAGGCTATAATATATAGATTTAGGCCAGCCTAAAAGCGTAGCTCCTTTGCCGGGTTGTCCAGTGCCCGGTTAAGCTTTCCCAGGAAAAGGTAGAAATTTGATTTGAGTTTTGTAACTTCGCGGTGAGGTTTCTGTTTATTAATTGGCTTTCTGTTATGAGTTTTATAATCACCATATACACAAAACAAATCAGCAAAAAAAATTGAATAGGTGAAAAAGTTATAATTCGAATAATTTTTAATCCTGAGCTAGCGTTAACCGGCTTCCGAACAATCCTGCCCTGTTTCCAACAAGTTAACCCGACATGAGCCCGCGATACAATCGAAAACCAGCACTTGGTCAGCGGTCAACTTCAAAAAGCACACGTGACTTCGATGAGTTGTAGACTTCAGCTGGCTATATGGTCACGTGATACTGGTCAGCAGATACCTTGTTTTGACAGGTGTCAATTGATCATAACATGGCTGTCCAATAACAAAGAAGTACATGGTAAACCAAGGCTGCATGTCTCTGTCAACCTATTATTTGGAATTGGAGGGTGGCCGCCATCTTGCGCGACTCCACCGTCGTCGTCGTCGTTGTTGTCGTTGCTGTCGTGCGTACGTGCCCACGAGCAGTAGCTTTAGCCATGACAACCATGAGAAAATCAATTTATGGGTTTCCTTCAGTTTCCTATATGGGTATGGGGCTCCGCTTTGCGGCCCTTCGCCGGAGCTACGCTATAAACATTTGGATAAATCTGCCGTTCCAGGTTTGTGGAAGGGGTCTCTTGGATCCTAAATGGATATTGTCCACTTTTATTTGTGAAACAAAACCCTACATTTTGATATATTTACATCCCAGTATGGCTGCTTTTGTACAATGTGACCGGGTTGTCCAAAGGCCCTCCAATTTCAGCTCAGATAACAGACATGGTAAGGAAAATCATAAAGTTTCATAATTTCAGTCAGCTCAAGGAACAGACATGGTAACGAAAATCATAAAGTTTCATAATTTCAGTTGTGGTCAGTTCAGTCCTCCCGCGGATAAGCTAACCATGCGCGTTGTCCCAAGGGAGAAGAATGGTTGAATCTCAGGGTATTAACTATTTCTAAGCTTTCCTTGGCTTTCTGAAACCCAGAGTGAACCCTGTTGCCCCTCCCACCCTCTCATAACATAAAATGTGGTATAACATTCCGCTTGCTGGCCATCTACACGGAGAAACTGGCTCGTTAACGGTTGTGCAAATGGTAAGTTAAATCCCCGGTGGTAAGTTCTGTTCGGATTGCCATTTACCATTGACTCAACAACCACCTATTTACCGAGAGGGTACTAAGACGAGTTCGATCTGACAATAATTCCAAGATAGCGGCGAAACAAAGATTAAACACGTTTTGCATTCACATACTTTGGTTTGAAATTGTGGACTGCTTTTCAAGACGTTCTGTATGTTTCGGAAATTTTCCGTTTGGCCAAGCCAAAATTGTCTCACCATTTACCCATAATTGTTCCCGGAATATTTGGGTAAATGGTAAACAGGTCCAAACAACCTCCATGAAGTTCTTTTACATAAGCCAAGTCATTTGGCTTTGTTAAACGTAGCCTATATCCTAATTGTGAGAGTACAAAGCGTTCTGCAGATGTAACCATCGTTAGGCTGAATCTGGAGTACGCTACAGCTGTGTCTACCGGATAGGCTCGATTACCAACCGCTGTTCAGGAAGGGAACCCGCGCTCCTACACCGAACTCATGAGGAAGTCTCAAGAGAGAGCGGCATAGATCGAGCCGACTTCGGTGTGTGATGTTTGTGTTCTACATGCTACCGTGTTTGCTAAAACAGTTTTTTTGCAGTTCTGTGGTTTCTTGTCTGACCTTTCTTAGACCTACAGAATTTAAAGGGCAGTGTAAATAAGATCTTAAAGTTAAAGGGCAGATTACATTGGGCTTTTAGTCTTATTTTTTTCCCCACGGCTATGCGATGCTGATGAGGCCTAGCAAGGCCGAAACAGCTGTCCATGGCGGCCACTGCCCGGGTGATATTGCTGCGCGCATGCGTAAGGTACTGGCCAGACCGTGAGTTGGTGTCCGAGTGTGTCACTTGCTTTTATTGTTTTTTACATAAAACTACTGACACACCGAGCGGCAATTGACTGATCCACCATCTCAGCGCATGTCGTGGAAGAACTGCCCAGGCGGATATGGCTGTGTGCATGCATAAGGTACTGGCCAGACCGTGAGTTGGTGTTCGAGTGTGTCACTTGCTTTTATTGTTTTTCTATAAAATTTAGCATCCAAACTTCGTTAATCCGTGATAATTTATACAAGCACGTACCATTGGTTTTACCAAAATAGAGACCAACATTGTCTAGTTAAGCTTCAATATCCTTGGCCTTCAGCTGCCAATCCGAAGCTGTTTCCATTAATACAAAGCTAGTTGCTAGGACTGCAACGATTTTTACATTGGGAAAACGAAGCGAAGACTTTACGACCGGAAAACGGAACATTTCAAGGCCCTTTCGAAACACGATCACTCTTCTGCAATTGCTGATCACGTTAAAACAACTGGTCACAACATCAACTGGGACCATTTTGACATTTTGGCGTTCGGCAAGACTGATTATCATTGTAAAGTTAAGGAGACCTTGTTTATTCAAGAGTTACAGCCAGCTTTGAATGCCAATGTCAGCAGTGAAAAGCTTTTACTCTATTAAGACAGCCTTTTCATTGTCCCTTTACAGACAGTTTCCGTTTGAAACGTCTTAAATTTTTATTGCAGATGTTTTCTGTCTAGGTTCCAGACCCCCATTTATACAGTAATTATAAATAGCTTTCCAAAAATTTGTAACGGTTATACTTTTGAAAATGCATGTTCATGCATGTTGACTGGCATACGAAACGTCAAGGTTATAAAATGAAAGTTTTGATATGTTTATCACCGCTGTTTGTTTTATATTTTTAATCAAGCTACGATGGCCGAAGACCAAGAGTTTATTTGACAAAGAACTTTGCTCGAACAATATATTCGGACCTACGTCTCTAGATAGTCCGAAGTTCTT
>CM042746.1:42583293-42608293 GCA_022496165.2 Catalaphyllia jardinei | reverse complement strand
AGATCATTTATTCTTTTACTGTGTTTACTCTGTCTTTTACTGTGTTTAATTTGAACATCATGCTACAGCCAAAGAACAAAGGAAACTCGAGTTAAAGACTATTTTACTCGGTGTAAGTGTCACAGATACTGAATGTCCTCTGTTTAACTACTTAATTGTTTTAAGTAAGCTACATTTATGGAACTGCCGTAGGAATACAAGTCTTCTTTTTTTCTATTCCTACAAGGAACTAGTAAAAGAAAATATGAAACTGAATATCACATTGCTGCCAAGTGGAAACCTGTTTGACATTGTAATTCGCTTGGTACATGTGTGCACTAGGTAGGTGTGTAAACGAAAAACAAATTAAAACAGTAAAAGTAGTGTAAGAATTGTACTCTAAAGAAGTATTGTTTAGTAAGTAGTATAAGTAACGTATCGTTAGTGGTATTGTAAGTAGTTTTTGTCTTGTTTTGTACTTTGTGTGGTAAATTTTAAAAGGATTTAACCAGGCACTCTTTCGCTGCAGCTCACTCAACTTAAAAATTTCTAGACTGAAATGACACTGCCTTGAAACTTCGCGGACGTCAGGTCAGTTACTGAATAAATGTTCTAAAATTTGCGTCATTTTAAACTTTGACTCGTTGGAATGCTTCTAGGGTTCATTTACCTACTGCCCGGCGTCAGAGAAAAAAACTTTTAATTTGGACCAATTTTACTGTTTTTAATTGCCAAGTGGTAGAATGAGTCGTTATCTTTGCTAACCCGGTTTAAAAAAAAACAGCTACAAATAAATTTATCTTGGCCAGTTTGCTGCGCAGACTAATGAAACAAGAAGCACACCTAAGGCTTAAACAAGTTCTGTTCCCATGGCAACCAAGAGACCATGATCTAAGAGAACACATCACCCATACATGGGCCTCTTCCCATGATAATCTTTTTCAATCTAATTTTAGCGCGTCGTCAAGCTGCGAGGCTATTTTAGGAAAGACACCTGATTGGCCAATTTAAATGACGTGATGACATTGAGGTTTAATTTTAACAGTTAATCAAATTGCACCGGGATTTTCGAAGCGCATTTCGTAAGGTCAGAGGAAGAATAATTCTAACCGTCTGGCGCTTTGAAAGAGCTTTCCAAAGAGATTTTTTTCTCTTTAGGCCGTTCAGTACTTTTCGAGAAACGACTTTAGAGCGTGTTATGAATGCAATTCTTGTCAGCAGTCATGCAGAGAAATAACAAGATTAATTATAAAAAAATTAATAATATAAGACGTTTATTTACCCTCAGAAGTGTTTATAGCACAAGCTGCTAATGGGGCGAGCAAACAACGGAAAAAAATAATTCAAACTGAACATTGCTAAGAATCCCAACTGGCCGGAGGCAAACCAGTTGGCTATTTACCAGCGTGGCCGAGGATTTGAACTCGGGGCTACCGATAAACAAATCCAGGTAGTGGCCAGAGCAGGACTCGAACCCGGGACCGCTGGATTGCGAGTCCGACACGCTGACCACTCGGCCACGCTGCCGCCTGATTTCCGAAGTAAAAATCAGAATAAACACATAAAAGATAATTTTCCTGCCCAGCACTTTCAAAAGGCTTTCCAGGTAGGTCTCTCTCGATCCAAACAATGTTTTAGTTTCAGAGATGCACTTTTTTCCTCACGGACATCCAACTTTGATGAATATTACACAGCAACTTCAAAAAAATAATTATGCAAACATTTGCACCGGGATTTTCGGACCGAAACTTCTAACAAACGGGAAACAAGTATTCAGCTGCCCTGCGCTTTGAATAACCTCTCGAAGAGATATTTTTCGATTTCATCCGTTCAGTACTTTTCGAGATACGACTTTCGTGCGTGTTTATTGGACTGTAATTCTAGTCAGCAGCCACGGCATGGTGCCTCTTGGAAATATTAAAGTCATGCAAAGAAATCACAAGACCTTTTTTCGAAGTAAACTTAGGTTAAACACATAGAAGATAATTTTCCTGCCTAGCGCTTTGAAAATGCTCTTTAACGAGACCTCTCTTGATCCAAACGTTGCGGTAAGTCCGGACAAGCACTTTTTCTCGACGTGGTCATGCAAACCTGGCAAATATTACACAGCACTTCCGAAATTAAATATACGAAGATTTGGACCTGTTTTAGCTGTCTTCCGCTTTAAAATACCTTTCGAAAGAGATGTATTTCGCGCATTTTAATCAACATGACACGAGCGTTAGACATATGAGCTCAGTAAAAATAAATCGTAGCTCAGTGGCTTGAGCGCCCGCCCGGTGTGTGGGAGGTCATGGGTTCGATTCTTATCGGGGACTCAGATTTTTTCTTTGTACCACGCTCGCATCGTGTTGATTAATTCATCTTTCACATTTAATAACTGAGTTCAAAATTCACCATCTTTATCCACTTATCACTATTTTTATTGAAGTAACTAATGATCTAAACTAGTAACAGATATCACTAAAGCTGCCCTCGATTTCTTTTATCTATACTGATTGAAAGCAGTTGAACATTATTGTATGAACTAAAATTTCTGTATCTTTTTTTGTAAAATATATCACTCATTATGTCCCTATATACCTTAGGCATGTTATCATGGTTATTATCCAAACATTCAGCTACGTTTTGTTTAACTCATTCCATTTCAGACAGCCGCGAGTTTTCATTTGAAAGGACACAAAAAAGGTTTTCTTCATAGGAACTAACATTTCTGTCACAAAACTTTCACTCAGTAGAACTTAAGAAAAAAAGATAAAGAAAAAATTCACAGAAACAAAATATTACGTCAAACCACTCTGCTGTTTGAATTTAAAGGGGCATTGTCACGCTATTTGGCAACTTTATAAAAAGCTAGGTGTCTTTGCATCAACTAAATTCCAAAACTAATGAGCTAGTTTGTTATTGAAGACCATTTGAATGTACTGAAACTGTTTCGTGTCGCCTGTCGCTATGGATGGCATGGATGGAAATGGATTGAAACTTGAAAAAATTGGCCAATTTTTCGAGTTTTGATGCTACGTGTCTCAAAAATTCTCAAGAAATTTATTATGGCTGGCCCTCTGTGATAAAATTCTATTGATATTTTCGTCGTAGCTTTACAGAAGCATTTTGTTAATGATTAAAACCTCAAAGTAATGATTTTAGCACATAATTGACCTGAAACAGCAACATCCTCGTGAAACTGCTCCTTTAATGATGAACTATACCACTTTTCTTGTTATACGAGCAAACTTTTCTCGAAAGCAGAACAACAGTTGAGAAAATCTATCATCTGCAACTTTTAATGTAAATGTAAAATGTAGACTATAACAGAATAACGTGAGTAGCAGGTTTTTCTTACTCCCGGAATAGACGGAAGCACGCGGTAAAGAATAGGCCTTTCTCTGCAATTTCCTTCTTCCCCCACCCTCTTGCTAAGAAAGGCCTAATACTCAGATTATAAAACAGATGAAGTATCGCGTTACTGTCATCTCTATAAATGAAAATTAGAGCGGAGTTCTTTGTCCTCAACGAAGGAATTGCAAAACATTTACATTTACGTTTAGATTCCTGTCAAGCCGTCCAGCCGTGATATGAGCTCTACGACACAAAATATTACTCAATACAAATAAGCGATCCGAATAAACGACAAGCCAAAAGAGTCTGGATCAATATCAGTATCTGGGCAACTCCGCACCTACCCCTCCCCTAACCCAACAGTAACACTAACTTATTAACTTATTATAACATGATGGGTTAGGGGAAGGGTAGGTGCGCAGTTGCCCAGATACTGATATTGATCCAAGAGTCTAAGGTAGAACTGGCGATCTGAAGGTTACAGTTGAACACGAGCGAAGCGACACTCGCCTCGATTATCGAGATTTAGCGGTACTCGAGAATTACTTACGATACCTCCTGAGTTGCTTTTATTCCAAAATCCATCTTCAGGGTCATTGAAATTGTTTTTAATTTGTTCTGTATCAGAATCGGCTCGATTTCGAAGCGAATTTACTTGCGAAGTTATCTGATCGTCAGCGAACTTTCGGCAATCCTTTGCACGCGTAAGTTAATTTGGTTTTATCAACTGGGTTGATAATGTGCATTGGTGAATTTAGTTAATGTTCACGGTGGCCAATCTGACATTATCAACTCAGTTGATAAAACCAAATTATCTTGTAATACTCCCCACCGACGCAACACCACAGTTTCTATAGACCCTTTCCCCCCCCCCCCCCCCTTAATCCTTTACGTAATATTTGGCAATCCTTTTAAAGCAGTGTTCTCAAAAATCGAGACTTTTTCTTGCATCTATAAGTGGAGGCTTCTTGGGTGCCCTCTACAAAACCCTGTGGGCGCAAATATAACATTTTATCTGAATCATAAATGTATGTTTTGTCACGACCTCAGCTTTCTTTTTATTCGGGAACAGTTCGGTTCGGAGGGGGGCACCCTGAGCAGAGATAGCTTGTTGTCATTTTCTTGGCTTGCACTGTCACGCAC
Organism: Catalaphyllia jardinei; assembly: GCA_022496165.2. Classification (NCBI taxonomy): domain Eukaryota; kingdom Metazoa; phylum Cnidaria; class Anthozoa; order Scleractinia; family Caryophylliidae; genus Catalaphyllia; species Catalaphyllia jardinei. Next base: position 42,603,832 of record CM042746.1, on the reverse strand, counting down.
TAAGAAAATAATTCGAAAACCACTCAGTGGATAAAGTCAAGAAATTGTGATGTTATAGGAGAATGATAAAGAAGGCACTTCTCCAAGTTTTACTGAAGTCTTGACCTTTTCCTAAACCTCAGATATCGTGGAAATATTTTGCACAAAAAACAGAGGGACATATGAGATAAACGATAGACCGAGTAGATTAATCGTGTCTTTAAAGTGTCTATGAAGCGAAAATGTTTTCCCTATAATATGAAAACACAACGTTTGAAATACACAATTCCAAAATTTGGGATGCCTACGATAAAAATTGTAAATTTTACGAGCGCGCAAAGTTGAGCTATTTTTCCCTCAAAAATGGCATTTAAATCGCGCGGTCAAAACGGCACGTGACACAACGCGTCACGTCAGCTTTCTTCAACATCATCCTCATCGTCCTCCAAAATAGCTTCATCAGAACGACTCCAAAAATTGGCGAAACTATTCGATTCAGAATCACTTGATATTTTCCTAACCTCTGAATTTCTGTTCAATAACAAGGTGTAAACAAACCGGAACACACAAACTGATGTCACAACGCAATAAATTCGGTTCCAGTTTCCTGACCATTTTTGAAAGTAAAATAGCTCAACTTTGCCCACTCGTAAAATCAACAATTTTTATCGCAGGCATCTCAAATTTTGGAATTGCGTATTTCAATCGTCATATTTTTAAATTATGTCGAAAATTTTTTCGCTTCATAGGCACTTTAAATTTTGACAACAAATGAACATAAACCAAGATCTCAAGTGACAGTTGATATTTCGGTATAAACTATACCTAATCTCGAACCCAGATCTCCCACGGCCAGGCAGAAGGGAGATCTGGTAAAGTTCGATTTTGAACATGGGCACTGACAGCAAGGCCCGAAATACGGCCTTGCTGTTAATGCGCATGTCTGAATAAGTTGTTCTGATGGGAAGGCGTAAGAAAACAACGATGGATTTCCAATACTGCGATAGCATTTTGCTGGATGTGCTTCGGTCGAGAGGGCAGGAACAGTTTCAGATAAAGCCCAAGCAGAAAGAGGCGCTACAGAAGATTGTTTTGAACGGCCAAGATTGTTTAATAGTTCTACCGAAAGGATACGGTAAATCGCTGATTTATCAGCTTTTACCTTGTCTATTTGACCGTGTCTCTAAGCATAGTTCAAAGGACAAATCGGTTGTAATCGTAGTCTCCCCACTAAATGCGCTGATCGACGATCAAATAAATAAGCTTAACGCACTTGGAGTCTGTTGTGCTAGTTTGCGCGTTTGTGGAGAAGAAGTGGATGGCAGATTTGAAGGAAGCTTTCACGAAAACCTTCGGGCGGGAAACTTTCAGCTGATTTTTACTCACCCTGAGATAGCGGTTAACAACAGCCACTGTAGAGAGCTATTTCTCTCGAATTACTATCAGAGAAATGTTGTGCCAGTGGTGGTAGATGAGGCACATTGCATCATAGAATGGTAATGTTTGCTAGCACGGCCTAGTTTTTATTATGTAATACGTGCATTTTGTTTATGTTTCATAATTCTGGAAGTTTCTCAGATGTAAGCTGTCCCTTTCAACTCGGTGATTTGAGAAAGTGGGCCCTGGGTGAAAGGGAAATTGTGATTGTATGATCTTATTTGTTTACTTGCATCACTTGTCTGAAAAAATTAAAATAAGTTGCATATACAGCCCTTATCTGCAGCTTTTCAATTCTCCAGTCCCCTCTTGTATGTGGTTTTCATCAGTTCTGTTTTCAGTATTATTAAATCCTGTTTGCGATGATGCAAAGGCTTGTGATTGCAATTTCGAAACATGGCTGAGTAACAAGATCCCTTAATGTGATTAGGGTTATTAAGGGATGTTTCTTATTTGGTCTGTTTAGGATACATTATTTTAGGCCAGACTATGGGAAGCTTGGACTTTATCCTCTGTGTTTCCTTCAACTAAGATGGTTGCAATGACAGCAACAGCTTCTAGAGGGTACCAGGAGGCTATAACAGAAAGTCTCAATATGAAGAACCCCTCATTTGTCGATGCTAATCCCAACAGAGCAAAAATGTTTTATGAAGTTATACAAAGGCCCGCATATGTAAAGCAAGGGAATGTTGATCAATTTGAAGAACTGTTATCTCCCATTGCAGAAGAACTTATTACTACCACTGTGCCTATGCCTCTTACTATTATTTTACTCATCATTAGAGCTTTGTGGTGTCGGATTCGTGTACTTGGTGACAAGCAGTTTTATCCTATGGCTGCTCCCAAAGTTCCTCAAAACAGACTCTTTGCCCAGTTTCATTCTCCCCAAACAGATAAGATGAAGAGTGAAATAATATCTAGCATAGTGACTGAGTCATGTACCCAGAGAGTAATATTTACCACAATTGCATTTGGTATGGGTATTGATTCCCCATATGTTGAAAGAGTTATACATTTTGGTGTACCTCGCAATTATGGAAAGTTTCTTCCAAGAAAGTGGAAGAGCAGGCCGAGATGGAAGGCCAGCTAAATCTACTTTGTATTTCAACAACAATGACATAGGTGCTAATGTTGAGGGGATGCAACCCATCATGAGAGAATATTGCAAAAATCCTAAAAGTGAGTGCAGGAGGAAAATAATACTTAAACATTTTGGATTTGGAATTCCCAATGTTCAGGAAATCCCAGTAGCTGTTGTGATATCTGTGAAAAATCGTGTCTGTCTGAATTTTGCGATGATACGGTTGATTAGGCATGAAGCAATTTGATTTGTAATAACCGCCTCACTTTGTTGATATTATTGAACTGTATTTGTATCTCTTTTAACTCTTGAAGTTTCATTGGTACTTACTCAGTCTTCATCAGATGATTCAGATTCCTCATTTCCAGGGCCTAAACCTTGTGCCAACCGTCTTTTATGTTTCGTAAGCCATTGAAACAAGTCAGTAATGCTTAATTTCTCTCTGATTCTCTTCCCAATTTCTGTAAACGAATGAGGCTCATGGGGAGGATTGCAATTAAAGGGTTTAAGTAATCTTAGATCAGGTAACATAATCTCTTCATCTCTTGCAGAACTTTTCTTTGTGTGGGCTGTTGATTCAGGTTTGACATTAGAACTTTCGTCATAGGCGGAAAGAGATCCACTGACCCCAGTCACTGACATGGAGCCATGAAGTACAGATTTCTCAGTCTTGTTAGCCCCCATTGCAGTGATCATGGTTTTTGTGTCCTTAATGGCATGTTCCATCTCCAAATCCTTAGGCATGTTTGCTCCAATTTTTCCTTTCTTGGTGTTTGTTCTCCCCCAAATCCCCCGCTCAGACATCTGATGTGTAAGCAAGCACTTGGTCAAAGTCAGAAAATACATGCCTTCAATGGCGTACTTTGACAAATTGTTGTTAGCTTTAAAAAGCCACACGAGATACTTCCATGTGGTCACATTCCTATACCCATCACCCTCATACACTGCGTCATTTAGTTGCATGAGTACTACAAAAAGCTCGATCAGACACAGAGCATAGTTTTGTACCTTGTCTTCAGCAGTGACTCCCACATGAAACACATGGTACTTAACAAAATGTTCAAACTTGTTATCAAAGTGTTGTTGAAATCCATGCTTGAATTCTGTGGTGGCATGTTTTTGGTTGGCTGACTTTCAAAGGTCTCCATGCCAAAGAATTCTAGGAATGCTTCTACTAGGTAGACTCGTCCCACTGAAGTAAAGAATTCTTCATATGCATCAGGGTTGTTTTTTACAGTAGCTGGGACATTGTAATGCATGATCCTCTCTCTGAAGTACTTCAAGGTGCCAATTTCACGTGAAGAAGTTTGCTTCATTAGGACATCATTGACTAACTAAAATATAAAGCAATCCACTTATAACAGTTTGTGACATTGAAACATTTAAATTAAGTCTGCACAAGACACTGATGTAAGGTCACAAGGTATTGGACAGGTATAGTTATTGGACATTATTCATTATGGAAAAGGATATATTTTTGCAATATCTACCCTTATTGAAACCTGTTTCTAGGTGCTTGTCTTGGCAACTCAGGCTTAGATTTCATTAATATTTATAATGACTCATTCAGTGAACAAGGATCAGTATATTTTTAACAACTGTTATTGGATAATTAAAATTTTACATGTTAAGGGATCTGATTTTTTTAACTTCTTGAGTCTTAGCTATGACTGCTTGAAACAAGTCATTGTTGTTTACTACAGAATTTCAATGTACTTTTCTTAGTAAGAGTGTCAAGTAGGTGATATCCAAATTGACCCATGACACCTGTATAGCCTTAGGCTATGAATATATTACAACACACCTTTACCATGATTATAATGATTATGTCCATTTTGTACATGTACTTACAGTTAAGAATGCTTGTTTTGTATGAAACAGCTCTACTACATCTGGATGTGTATGTTCCAGTCTATCTTTTGCAGTGTGTGCACCAGCCCTTAGTTTGCGTCCCGAGATAAATCGCACTCTGGTCAATTGATCACCTCCTGATAACAATACAGTAAGCAAGAGTACTGTAAGCATTGTGTTATAGCAGAAGCATATTTAGGTGATAGGCCTCTGGTTATAATTACCGGGATTACGACAATTTATATGCAATAATAGTTACAATACCATTAACGATAATTTTATCATAAACCATAATAGAGATATTTATTTAATAGACAGTACAATTTGTTTCATCAATCTAAATAATACTTGCAGCCAAACACTGATATTATAATATCAACATCAATATTTATCAAGAATGATAATTTCAATTGAAGCACATGATACTCTGTACTTGCTAAGTGAAAATGCTATCAGTTCACTCTTGAAACAATTTGTAAAGTTAGTAAATCTATGAAATAAAATATCAATAACAGGTAATTTTACAGCCTGATTTTGGCTGATTTCATTCTTCATGTTGCAAACCTAAATTTTGAAAAGTACATGTAACTAAGTAATTTTCACTATTAACCTGATGGACATTTGAAGTCAGCTGGGATGCCTTGGGCCTGATCACTGGCTTCTCTGAATATGTTTTCAAATGTGGTTTCAAGGTTTGCCAAGATGTCCACCATATCAGAATACTTCTTCTCATCCTTAAATTGAATGGGAAGTGGAAATACCTCTGACTTGGAACTCATTTCTTTTGTGTACTGGTGCACAATGTGCTGTGGGATCAATTCTTTACTCCTGCAAATTGGGGCTGGTTGAAAAACTCAAGAAACACTCTTCCTACAAGAACTTTAAAGTCAGAGATAAGTTTCTTGACCTCCTCTGGAGAGAGAAGGTAGTTCTCATTTGCAAAGTCGTGGATATCTCCAAGTGGTTTGACATTGTCCAAGTGTCTGAAATCAATCCTTTCAAACACTATAATCCTAGCAAGCCAATTGTGTTGCTTGTTCCTGTGATCCACTCTCATATGCATGTTCTTCACTGTTGTTTTGCAGTTCAGGTTGTCATTAACAGTGTAGAATTTCTTTCTCTGTTTTACTAGATCAACAATTTTGTGTCCTCCCAGTAAATCGAGGAGATTGATCATGGAAGTGTGTGACAAACAAGCCCCTTCCTTTTCTAATTAAAAAATAAAGAAGCCTAAGCCGTGTATTACACTGTGCTAAAACACGATGGTCATTTGAGAACACGAGGGAAATGTAGAAAACACGAGCCGCTGTGTTTTCTACATTTAGCGAGTGTTTTCAAATGACCGGAGTGTTTTATCACAGTGTAATACACGGCTTAGGCTTCTTTATTTGCTTTAAATTTAGATTTTACGCGCGCAAAACAATAAAATACGCTTTTTCTATGTTTTATACTCTGATAAAACATAGGTTGTTGAACAATTAGACCGCGCAGCTCAGGGCCCTATCTATATTTTAAACGTCCATATATCTTTTATTATTATGATCTTGATACAGTATGTGAGAGAAAAACAAGTTAGGGAAGCTGAGGACATGATGTGTTTATTGATTAGTAGTAATTTGTCTGTCATGAGGAAGTTTATTTTCATGTTCATTATACAATTGAGGTGTGTTTTAAAATACTTACATCACACATTTTACATAGCTCTCCTGTTAGTAAATCTATACAGATATTCTAATAGACAGCAAAGTTACTGCTGCTTCGTTAAGGGCCAGAAACATAGAAGGGACATGTCTGGCAACATGTTATATTTCATTAATTGGTAACCCTGAAATGCCCTGGGAATCCTATCATTAGACTTGCATAGAGGTTTAGACTTATGGCTATATAAACAAAACAGCAGAAGCTTTCTTATAAGTATTAAAAGAAACTTACAATCTTCTCTGCATGGGCATGACACAGGATCATGGTATTCATTAGTTGCACTAGACTAAGCTGTTGGTCACCGAGGTCAAAAGATTTTTTCTTTACCTCGTGTGGTTCCCTGATTCCCTTTACTAGGGCTAACACCCAGTGGGTTATTCATGGGTTAAATTAGCACTAAAATTTACACTTCAGATTTAATTCTCTGTTACATCATAAGCTGTTGGTTAGTCTGATGCATCATCACTGCATATGCAGGACCGATGGCTGGTATCCTGCTTTCTCCCTTTTTGGCTTTGTTTACTGCCTCCCGGTGTGCATGTGCACATATTGTTGAAATAAAATCGATGACATCAGGACACCTCTTCTGACCTTCTTCAAGAATCTTACACCAGGAAAAGGTTTTCAAGGCCTCATAACTCTTGTCTTTTAGAGTAGAGGGCTTTCCACCCTTCTCACTTTCCCCCAGATCCTCACACTGCATTGCAACATCCGACAGAAATTTCCTTTTTATGGGATATCTCTTAGTGATGATGCCCATATTGCATCTGTAAGTATTTCACAGTTTCTCAGTGAAAGAGCGAGGCTTAGCTGACAAATTTCACTCCCTGGTATGATGTGATCTTTAATGAGCTAGGAATATAAATGTGGTCTAGTGAGTAATTGTTAGTTATATAGAAATAGATACTTAACTCCATATTCATTTACTCAGTAGCTAGCAGTTAGTATTCAAAATACATCCCAACAATTGCATACATGAACATGGATCTGGGGAAATGTATTTTATTAAACGTGTCCAGCTACCAGACAGGTGTTTAAAAATCAGATACTCCAGCAGACAATTGTTTTTTAATTTTAGCCAACAATATCAAAGTCTTGTTTATAGCTGAATACTTCACAATTATCCACTGTAGATTGAATTTTTTTTAGGGAAACCGTCTATTCTGAAATTTATAACTAATTGTCCGACATTCAAAACTTTTTTGTAGTTTGGTATGGGCCCAAAAGCATTCCGGTTAGCCTGAATAGCACCCCGGTTAGCCCCTTGCAATAAGCTGCATATACTAAAAATACTCGAGGAAGCTGCCGGTCAGTGAGAAAACTTTGAGAATTGTCCGGCTGTAGGTCATATAGCCACCTCGTTTATGAAAATTTTAGTAACTCAAATTTTGTTCCAAGCATCTTAATTGAAGCTTACCTTTGGGTTCTTAAGCCCTGTTTTCTGCACAGAAAATGCTTGAACCGGTCGGGGGATTTTGGTTGGCTGAGTGGATAACATAGTCTGTGAAAAGATAATCGACAACTTAATTATTATCAACAAAAAAAGTAATTATTTAGTTTAGTTGAGTTACCTTTCGATTCTTGATGACTTCCACAGGTTGAACAGGTTTTGGGATTTCGCTTGACTGGTTCTATGAAATAGTCTGCAGTGTAAATAAAGAATTTGCCATTAGTTCACTGAACGTCGGGTTTTATAGCCCAGCTGATATTTCAAATATGTTAAGCTTATTAATTAATTACCTTTAGGTTTAAAAGGACAGGTGCGTTATGAACAACGGATCGTTTTACCGGCGTTGTGATTTTGGATTTTTGCTGGGATGATGAGGAAACCACGTTCAGATTCTGATAAAGTAAAAAAAATACCGACAAATTGAGTTTAGTAGCACTTAACAGCATTTCTATGTAAAACAAGTCACGACTTGCCTCTTTTTCTTGCAGTAAACTTGTGGAAGTATCACTCTGCTGATGATCATACGATAAACTTTTTCGCACTGAAGCAGTCACCATAGTGCTTGTCGGGGTATTTCCACCGCGACATCTTTTCTGGCAGATTGATTGTCTTCTTGCTGTGAGGTCCCTCTCAATGTTTCTGTTTAGACGAGTAAGTTTCTCGCAACAGCTGCCGCAACAGTACTTTGGAAGTTCGTCGCTTTCTGATGCTATAATTTCACACAGCTTGAAAACGATCGTCTTCAACTCTAGAGATTTCCCAGCGTCACTAAAAAAGTCATTTTTTCTTTCAGCCCTCCCACCACACAATCGGCACTTATTTTTGAAGATGTCGCACGGCAACTTTTCCTTTACCTCCATGACGCGCCATGAATTTCCCGAAACTTACCGCGAAAATCGATCCGTCACCGTGCTGACGAGACCTTACAAGGTCGAAACAGCTGTCCACGGTTGCAATTCTTGGGTTTCAGTTTGGACTCTATCATGTCGTTGCCTCGTTAAGCTTTTGCTTTCTACGTAGTATCAGCCTTGCATCTTTGTGTGTGTTTTTATGTCGTCTAGTAAGCAAAGCCTATGAGAGGGAAGTCAATCCTGACTCCAAATCCTCGCTTGAGATCTTACGGTGGCTCAAAACAGTTTCAAGCACTTAGATTTTGATGGGTTGTCATAGTCACTCTTTATCACTTGATGTTACAATTATGGTATCAAAAAACTGCCCAACCATTGGTGAACAAGTTGTTATCATTTTCGCAACACAATAGGTTACCATAGCAGCAAAACTTGCAAAAAAACCTTAACTACTGCTCCAGGGACTTGTAACTCAAAAGCGGCCTGGTTTATATTTTTTACATTACCAACATTTGATCAGCATGATAAGGCGCAATTTTTGGCAACGTTTAAAAATATTCATTAGGTACGTAGGGTTCAGATCTAGAGTCACCTCAAATTTTCGAAAAAATCACCGGCTTGATCGACGTATCATACATTTCTTTGTGTCAGCGTGGAAACTAGCTATGCCATGTATATATGAAAACATGACGTTTTTACCAGGGGGGTACTCCCTTATATGGGCTATATAGGTATGTGCGGCCCCAAAGAGTATGGTTTTTCAGCCGTTTTGGTCATAAATAGGGTATTGATTTTAGTCAATTTTGGCCATTTTGGTCATAAATAGAGTATGGTTTTTGCCCTCTAGCCTTGGTATGGGCTTGTTTCTTAGAAGAAGTCACTTTTTCATCATTGTCAAAAAGAAAATCAACAAAAGCTCTTCACATTTATGTTTACGGTATGGTCGGAACTGTCAGTTCCCCCCCCCCCCAACCCCCGGCCGGGCGTGGAGGTTTAATCTTGTGTGACTGTTTTGAATTTTTAATTATGATATTGAAATGACTATTGCATATATAAAAGCTCTTCTTCTAACGAAAGTTTTGCTCTTGTGGGAAATTGTAATTGTTATGATTAATTGGTAACAGGACATCGTGTCGTCCAATTCAGTCTGCAATCAGCAAATCGGACTCCCGCTTCACGGTCGCCCGATTTTGTTTATCACCGGTATAATTACAGACTGAATCAGTCCTATTACCATTATTTCAATTGCAAAAGGTTCAAATCGGACAACTGTAATTGGACACTCAAGTGATCGCGCGCCGCTTACCTGACAAATAGACACCTGAGCAAGGAACCAATCAAGATAGAGAATCTTGTCATTCTTGGCTTGTACTGTCACGCAATAAAAAAATAATTCGAAACACATTCATTGGATGAAGTCACTGAGAAACTGTGATTTTATAGGAGATTGATAAAGAAGACACTTCTCCAAGTTTAAGTTTTTGCGTTTTCCTAACCCTCAGATATTCGTCGAAATAGAAATAAAAAATTGTGACGGGCCTGCACGACTCCCGGTACCGCAAACGTGTATTCTGATCTTTGCCTCATTTATATTGCACGATTTGATTTGCTTTCGAGGGACAAAATACGAGACTTTCCGTTTATGAAATACATACCATGAGGTTTAGTGATGGGTGGATTTGTCACTCCATCCCCGTAAACAATTAGTTTATGCATTAAGCGTGAATTAAACACGTTTCCCCTGTCTCCCTTACTAGGTATGGTTTTGTCCACAAAGTCGAGACATTGTCGTATGTTCTTATTTGTGTGGGGAGGGGCTGGGACAAAGGTGGCAGTACATGTTTACAAAATGGCGTCTGTCGCGAGTCCAATGCAAAAATTGTGAAGGCCGGTTTTCATTCCTTTCGCTCCATCTTGGATCAAAATACACTTTGAAGGCCTTACGAACGAACAAGAAACGTGCTCAAGAATTCTCGAGTGGAAAGAAATGGGTTTTAAAGTCTTAAAAGGGACGATGTGTCCAAGATAGATTTGGAGGACTATCAGCCGCTGCAAAGCTGTAAGAATTGCAATACTCTATATGAACTATTCGGAACGAACGCTTTATGGTCTGGGGGAAAAGGAAAGCTATTTCATTTTTAGTTTTGTAAAAAAACTCGCAGAACGTACGATCTAAAATGAAATGTGCTTTTAATATTTTGCAATTCGTCCGGAAGCTGCTCGGATTTAATGTCACACAAACAAACAAATGCTAAATACAATATATGACAAAAAGCGAATACCGTAACAAATGCAAAATATCAAACAACAAACAAATGCCAGACAGATTATCCGTTACCTGAATGCCACCTGAAATTCACTGAGAAAGAACTGAAAGTTCAGAATACCAAGGAGCAAATGATTATCGAAGGTATTAAATCTTAGAATACCCGGCCCGTTTCTAAATGCCCCGGAGAGGGGGGGGGGACACTCTCTTATTTGGGCTATACGGGGACGTGCCGCTGGATAGGGTATGGTTTTTTGGCCTCGCTGTCCTAAACAGGGTATACAATTTGACTTGCCTTTGTCATAAACAGGTTTAAAACCTGTCCTAAACAGGGTATGGTATTACGAGCCTTGAGACTTTACCCCAGACGTTGGGCAGTCTTTTTCTTTTTTAGCCTGCGACCCGGAGCTTGCGAGAAGTTGAAAAGACATGTGATCGAGCGGACGACAAGCGACGCGTTTCCTTTCCTGATTTGCATAATGTCAACTGAGTAAAGCGACTGTTAACCGGACATTACAATGTCATCAATCAACATCAGATCATTTCCGGACAAGAACGCTATTGTTGTCGGCATCTTAATGTAAAATATTTTTCCACTTAGCAGTATTGTAACGCGTGCGCATTGACAGAAGAGATCGTACCGGTAGGTCTAGTTTCTCTGTCTTGGATAACGTGATGAAAGAAAGATGTCACTGTGTCGCACAGGCATGAGGGATCCCGCTGGTATATATATATTGCTTAGGGATTTTTTTCTCTGTAAAAGTTCTATTAGTGCCTTAATCAAAATAAAATTAACCTCAAAAATATAAGTTCCACTTATTCATTATACAGTAATTGAAGAAATCATTCCTATTTTATTTGCTATTTAAAAAAAAAAACTTTCTATAGATGCAATGACGACATTTTGCTATGGTAATTGAGAGCTTAATTTGTTTAGTTCAAGTGTATAGACGCAACAACTCAGCTGAATGCTGGGTTTTAGACACATCGAGCATGATTTCTCTGATTTGAATGACCTGTTAAACAGTTTAAATTCCTGCAAAACCAGAGAGTGCGCATTTTATCACTTGTCCTAACAGGGTCTTGAAATGGAGGCAGTTGTCCTACACAGGGTAGGGTTTTTAGCGTAATTTTGTCCTAAACAGGGTCAGGATTTCAAACCCTCGGCGGCACCCCTATGCCCAAACTTTGGTCAAGTATCTCCCCCGGACTAAATGCATTTATTGGAGACAAACAGGAAAATTTTGAACAAGGACTCCGAAGCATGAGAACTGGCCTTTGTTTTGTATAATTGTTGAAGGTACATTATAGTATTTCCAGAAAATTAAGGCAGCTCCAAATGAAAACTTATCAGCTTTCGAGGAGAATCATATCATTGAGTAGAGTTTTGCAATGAAAATATCTACACCACATACTGTGCAGTTGTTCAACAGGTTACAGCAAACTACACCTAGGGTAGCTTGTTCTTTCGTTCCACTCGTCGACTCGTAGCGTCGTATTTGGCGGGTAGTTAGCAATTCTAAATCAGTAAAAATTAATAGTTTTCACAAAGCGCGCGTATTTTTGACATATATGGCAGAGAAAAAACAATGCGAGTACTGATTTTGGTTAGAAACAAAGAAGCCGTTATCTAAATCAGTTATTTAAACAAGCAAACCAGGCACAGTAAATCAGTTTGTTTGCTGAGCTTCAAGTGGCAAGAGAGCTTCAAGAAACCAACTGCTAAGTCAATACCCAGGGTTTCCTAAGACAGGCGCACAAGTAAGACAAAGTGTCGGAAAAGATGCCGAGGATTTGATTTTGAAATTTAGACTACTACTTCATTAATGTATTTGAGCTCAAATAGCACTTGTTCGTTTAAATTTGTTTGATACCATTTTTTAGCATCAAATGATTTATCATGGTTGTATCGATTCAGGAAAAGCACAATTGGAATCATTCCCATATTATTCCCGGCCGCCAACATATCTCAGATCGAATGAATTGACGTTTTCTTCTATAGCTCAGCCATAGTTGTACAGTTAAGACCGGAATAGATTTTGCAAGTTACCTAGTATTAGCTAAATGATAAACAAAAACTATTTGTTACCAAAGAATCGTTGGTAAATATGCGTTTTTCTTTTGCAGAAGATTAGAGAATGATTTCCAAACTGTCTCTGGTTGCCTTTGCATTAACGTTTATTTGCATCTCTGCAAAACCTTCAAATCCTCAAGACTCGTTTGGTCAGATTAGTTTCATTTTAGGATAGCTGATAAGCTGTGGTGAAGAGAGTTGCACTCAGTAGGTCTCGCACTCGTCCTTGAATTTTGAATCTCAGAAATGGCGGCTCATTTTAGTTACCTTCAGTCTTCATGGCTTAAGAATACTTGCTGGCTTAGCGTTTTTATTACTGCTGTTTTATTTCAGAACGATGTGGGGTTTTTAATCAGTCAGTTTCCTATTTTGATCAGTTAACCGTCTTATTGAATAAGTAATTGGCACGGAATGTTTGCTAATGTCAGCGTTCTGTTTCTCTCCCACAGCTGGACAATCCGCTGTTAAAAAGTATGAACTTGAACTTGAAGTTGAATTTTATCTTTACTGTCCAGAAACCCTTCAATAGTGAGTTGCTGGAAACAATCTTAAGTAGAGATATTTGTTGTCACATTTGGATCCCAGTTCTTTCTCTATTATAAATTTGTGGCGGTAATTGGCTTTCTACGCTTTTGTGTTAAGTTGTCTACATTTTGTACATGAACTGTTTGTTCTCGTTTTCTTTCTTTTTCTCTTTCTCTAATTAACACTTTATTTCTTCATCACAATTGTAAATATTTCATTAGTACTATTTATCATCTTCTATATGTAATTTGCATATATCTATATGTATTCTATTTTTTTCTAACACCTCTATAAAGTTAGTGTTTGTGAGAGTTGAGATTAAAATTGATTTGAATTGTATGTAAGCAGTAATTCTGTTATGGAATGTGTTGACGCGATCTTTTCTGAAATCCGTACTTTTTCCTATCTGAAAATGTCATTTCTGTATTCAGTCTTTCAGCTTGTAACCGTATTGTTTTTTCTCAAGATCCCTTTCCTATTGCTGAAAAATTTTCAAAGTTCTGTTTTCTCTACCAGATGATTGAAAGGATTATGTTTCTCTCATAGGAGATCTTTTGTTAGCCTCTAATCCCAGAAAGCAGCACTTGCTGTTAAGTATATAACCTCTCAAAATTCTTGAATTGCTTTCAAAACTTATCATAGAATTATCTTTTTTGTTCACCCTGAAACATTTTGGTTTCTCATAAGTTCTCCTTTATTTCCTCAGTTGACAATATCTTTGCGGTCATGAAGGAACATTGTCCAGCTACTTGCGGCCAGTGTAAAAGAGGTAAGACATGTGATACTATTGGTTAAACCGCTTTAACACCAAATCACGCTCAGAGCTGAACGTTTTTGTCATTGCACGCCATTATTCTAACAAAACAATTTTGTCACTGTTAGGTTCTCGATCACTTCATTGATTTCCACGTGGAAAAAGTTGTAATCACATAATTTTTGTGAACAATTTCAGAAGATTTCCAATTATTCTCCATATAATATTTCTGTTGACGATAGGTTTTATGAATTTGTGTGATTATTGAAGCGACACAAATAAAGCTTGTCAGCGGTTGTTTGGTTCGTCATCGTGTTCTTTGGTGACTGATTGAGGTGAGATTTTGCAGCTATAACATGCAAACAACTGAAAGTTTGAGATAACAAAGCAAAAATTGAAAACGACAATTACCTAAGTAATTTGACGCAATAACAAGCACTAATATCTCCCAGTTCTTGGATATAACAATGACCTGTTTTTAGCTAGAAAATTACTACTTTCTATCTGTGTGGCTTGACCAGAGCTCTGACATGATTCCACGCGAAGCATCATGCCTTGGATAATTAAAATTGTGGCAAAACTGGTTTAATTCTGTTTTGTCTATACCTAGCAAATAATGATATTTGTTATCCTGAGACAAATGAAAAACCAAACCACACTGTAAAAATCTTACGTCTAATGCATGCATTCTTCTTTCTTTTTCCCATGATCAACAGGATATGGAGATGATCTGCAGGCGCGTAAGTACAATTCCTTTCCATTTATCAACGTTTAATTTTGACCTGTCAATTTGGTAGCTATTCACGACTCCTTAAAATGCTTGTTTAAACGTCATTGGTAAGAAATAGGAAGGAAGCTGACTTATTATATTTTTGCCTTTTAATTGTCTGAACAATGTTTAGCCTCTTTTTGCCATTTTTACTTTTAACTAATAATAAAGAGCTATTAGTAAAAAGTACATAGTTACTTATTATTTCGGCTGTGATAGAAATCTAAAGAAACTTCTCATATTTATTCTCAGCTGTCAGATAATTTAAGATTATTGCTAACAAACATTAAGGGGAGTTTCTGGTGATTTCATGTTAGCTAACGAAGTCATATGGTGCAAAACTAAAATAACCATGCTGCGGAATCGGACCTCCAAGGGAAACGAAAATTGGCTCGAAGATATCGAATAGTTGTTGAAATCGGGGCTGAAATTAAAGCGTTTGACTGAGGAGAGGGAAACGAGTTTTGGTTCGAGTTATCGGGAGGTTTGAAAAAATGAGGCTTCGAGAAATCGGGATTCCACTGTAGTTGTAATTTTCCCGAGGTTGCGATTGACAATTCGATATTTCTTTTAGCTTTACTAATGCTATTTAATATCATCTCACTGTTCAGCTCCTCACTTGTTTGTTTTTCTTTCTTTTTCAGGAATAATCTGTTGTCCCTGTTGGTGGAAGGGATGCTTCTGGGGTCAATATCCTAATGATTGTTAAGAAGTTACTCAGGGAAGAAGCCAATCAAGAATTTACCTTCTGCAGTAACAATTAAACTGCAAATACAGAAACAATCCTGAAGATTTAAAGTAGAATTTTCGTTGCGGTGTCTCACTTGCTAGGAGGAGTATTCATCATTGGTCATACAGAAAGATCTTTTCAATTAACTGCATCATTCATTCTATACAAAATAACATCACATATATGGCTAAAACAAAATGTGCCGCTTTGTTAATATTGTTTTGGTTGTCGTGCACTATTTGACAATTTTTACAATAATTAAGAAATAGAAAACATGTACCGTGTTTGTATCGAGTTATACAAATACGAGTGGAAGTTTGGGAGAACGAGAAATGCTGTGGGAACACGAGCCGCAGGCGAGTGTTTCCACAGCTTTTTCTATTTCTTTTAGAAAACACCACGACGAGAAAAAGGAAAACAACTTGTTAACTTTGATTATCAAAATGTAAATTCTCTTTGCTCGCGCCATCACTACGTCAACAGCGCGCGCTAGTTCTGTGTCTACATCGAGTTATACAAACAGGATTTTTAACCAATCAGCGCGCGTGCTTTCTTAGGACTGTTTTCTAATTATATTTTCTCTTCATACAAACAAAAAAGGTTACAAACTTGGTATTCCTGGTGGTGCTGGTGTAAAATTTTCGAGGGGGAATCAATTTTTTTCGGTCAAAATTAACATTACGAAGGTTACCGAACGCTTTATTTTCTCGCGGTAAACAAGACGTTTCGATCAGTGGACACATTTTTTTCACAAACCTACATTAAATATTGCATCGATATAAGCAAACCACTGAATATATAAGCAAGGGAGCCCCACAAAAAGCAGGGGGAGATTTGTTTTCTTAACAGTGAAATTCCGAAAAAGTAATGGTTGCCCAAGTAGATACCGAGCGTTGCTTGTTACAGTTCGCCGTTCTCGCCGCCATTGCAATCCGCATTATAGTCAGGCTCATGCAGGGTGAGGGATGTACAGGAAGCTACACAGTAAGTTTTTTTCCGCTATGAAGGCAAGGGGAAGTTGTAAGTAAACACGCACCACAAATGCATCGCAGGGTCGTAGCTCGTAACAGGCCAACCGAGACACTTGCCTCCGTAATTTCTTTCGCTATTGTTGTTTATAGTCATCATAAACACTCTTAATACCAAGGAAGAGAATTCAAAATGGATGGTTCACATAGTTGAACAGTCAAGTTGGTCTGAAAATACTCAAACATGCGGCAAAAATCCTTATAAGAAACGGTTATAGGACTAAGTGGAGTGGAATTCCTTAATAATATACATGGAAAAATTACTCGATACTGATTGGTTGAGAACAGTGCAATTCAAGTGTAACACCAGTGCACAAAGTGTAACACCAGTGCAAATCACACATCATAACTTTGGATTATGATTGGCTGAAAGATTGGCCGATGACATCACGTAAAATGATGACGAAAATTTTGTGTAGAAAAGTTTTCCCATGCATGTGAGAAAAAATGGTTTCAAGAAAGATCTTCTGGCACTTCCTCCACGTGATTTTTTCATGCTTATTCTTGGGTTGCACTGTCACGCATTTAAAAAATAATTCGAAAAGCATTCAGTGTATAAAGTCAAGAATTATAACGTTATAGAAGATAAGTAAATCAGACACGTCTTTAAGTTTTAGGTCTGTACTTTTTCCCAAACTTCAAATATTTGTCTAAATATTTTGCACAAATTTGCAGAGCCCAATATAAAGCCGCCATGTTGGTGTACTTCCAAGGGACACAAACACCACCTCGAACGGTCGAGGTTACTAAGTTGTTTATTATATGGCTAACAAGACGGTTCTAACTGAGAAAGAAAAAAATCTTAATTCAAGGGGAAGTCGTTACTTCACATCCGGTGATGCGCGCGCTTATCTACTCATTCATCTTTCCAATCCGTCAAACTGCACAACAGAATTCAGCGAACTAAAACGTACTCCGTCAGGAATATATTTATTTGTGGAAAACAATGATCAATACGCCTACAAAAAGTATTTTAGTACAGTTGTGTTACTATATGACGAGAGAAATTTCATCGACATTCTCAATAATCAACCGCCAAACGTCAATTCCTACAGAAAAGTGCTTCAAACTTGCTCGTAAAAATTACAATTTCCGAGAAAATAAGAATAGCCAAGTTATTAAAAAAAGGGGAAATTTGCACTAAAAAAAGAACAAAGGAGGCGTAAATTGCTCTGATAACAATTGGGTTGTGATTGGTCGATTTATACTACAACTGAACGTGTTGTCCTATTGGACTGTCCAATCACAAATTATATCCGATAACAACTTTGCAGGCGAATTAGTAGAAAATAGGAGTTTTTAAAACCAATCACAATCGAGGAACTGTGTCATTAAATAAAATTGTTTATCGCCACGTTTTTTTTTGTTGCTCTACTAATATGCAGCCGGATTAAGAAAATTTGCATCCGTGTTTTATTTCCAAACACGCTGTGGTTTTCAACTCGTTTTTCATTGGGTTTCTAAACCCATCCACCTGATCACAATAAGATGCCCCTGGTTAGGTAAGAGCTGCAAGAAAAATTAACGAGTTTGAAAGATCAAAAGAAGAGTCGCATCTCCTCCTTAAGGTGTGCCAATCAGTTAAAGTTCCAGAAAGCTGGTATCCCTTAACTCAATGCAATGCACGCACAACCTAGCGACGTAACTTTGTCAGAAACAGACAATGCTAGCCTTTGTACATCCGCCCTGTCCCCTCTGAAACATCGGGGAAGGGGCGGATGTACACGGGCTAGTCAACATGTACCAGCGGGACTTATCAGCTAACGCTCGAAACGCCTCAGCTTCCAAATCTCTTTACGGTGGCCAATTCACGTTATCAACCCAGATGATAAAACCAAATTATCTTGTAATACTCCCCCCACGCAGCATCAGTTTCTTTAGAAATCTATCCCATTTAAAATCAACAGGATGCAAAAATTAAACCTAAGTTCAATTTTATCAATATAATGTTCCATTACAACATAAATCACAATGATTATCGAGGCTGATTATCATAATGTAACAGAGAATGAACTCTGAAGTGTAAATTTTAGTGCTAATTTAACCCATGAATAACCCACTGGGCGTTAGCCCTAGTAAAGGAAATCAAGGAACCACACGAGGTAAAGAAAAAATCTTTTGACCTCGGTGGGAATCGAACCCACGACCTCCGGATCAGATCTACCATCACTCTGCCGACTGAGCTACGAGGTCGGACAGAGGAAGTCGGGGTCGATTTAGATGGTGAATCGCGGCGAAGAGAAAGTAAGGGTACATAAGGATGTTGTGCTGCGTAGCACTATGAACACAAATGATGTAACAGAGAATTAACTCTGCAGTGTAAATTTTAGTGCTAATTTAACCCATGAATAACCCACTGGGCGTTAGCCCTAGTAAAGGGAATCAGGGAACCACACGAGGTAAAGAAAAAATCTTTTGACCTCGGTGGGAATCGAACCCACGACCTCCGGAACAGATCTACCGTTACTCTGCCGACTGAGCTACGAGGTCGGACAGAGAAAGTCGGGGTCGATTTAGATGGTGAATCGCGGCGAAGAGAAAGTAAGGGTACATATGAATGTTGTGCCGCGTGGCACTACCACTACGCGGCACAACATTCATATGATTATCATAATGGTTTACAAGATATATATTGTATACATTTTAATGTTATGAAGACAAAAAAAAAATAGACTACCCCAGATATTGGTTAAAAAGTGTATACATTTTTCTCTAATTTACTCTACACTGTAAAGATACAACAAATCATTTCAGACAACTCTACTGTAAGTATTAGTACTGTGAATGCTGTTCTCTGATTAGCTACGCCACTCACTATCTATTCTGTGCCCGTGGTTAGGATTTAAATAAAGTTTTGAACGACTAGTAGATTTATACTAAAACAATTAGATTATTCGCTCTCGATTTCTATGCGTGATATCACGCGATAGAAATCTCGACCTCATAATCTAATTGTTAAGAAGAACAAGTTTTGGAAGTCAGCTAACTATATTAGCATTTATAATTAGTGCAAGTAAAGGTGGAATCTATTTGTTAAACACAATGATGATAATAATTATATATTGACTTATATGCCATCGTTGGAGTTTGTCTTTAATAAATGAATATGTTGCCGCGCGTATGTTCAGTAATAGATCACAAATCAACACACGGTAAGAATTCAAAGTGGCACAAAAAGCGATAGCTCAGTGAGTCACTGATGTTCTTAACACATTTTGACTTCTTCAGTGACCAGTCACTGAACACACGCACTGCAACACGGAGTCTACTTATTTTATATAATAAAGAAATCGATAAAAGAATAATGACGTCACGTATACGTCTATCCTGCAATTAAACCAATCAAAATGTGAGAATACGGCATATTTAAAACGTAGATCCAATGCTGCCGTGCGTCTGTTCAGTAATTGATCATAGATGACGTCAAAATGTGGTAAAAACAAAAAGGCAAACGAGGCGATTGACGAGTGTCACTGATGGGCAAGCATGACCGCCTCTCAGATGTGCATATTTTCTAAGCCAAATGGTGTTCCTATGTTTTCCAAAAAAATCGATGCACTTTTGAGGTCTACAAAAACAGCTGAACGCATTCAAGTCTCGTTCCTGCCTCCTTCAGCG
This sequence comes from Catalaphyllia jardinei, assembly GCA_022496165.2. Lineage (NCBI taxonomy): Eukaryota > Metazoa > Cnidaria > Anthozoa > Scleractinia > Caryophylliidae > Catalaphyllia > Catalaphyllia jardinei. Next base: position 42,583,721 of record CM042746.1, on the reverse strand, counting down.
GTTTTTCTAGTCCTTAAACGTACATTATTAGCTATTATTTTCAAAGAGAAAATACAACTGAACACTATCTTCTATTTGGTAAATACCTTCGGGAAAAAAAACTCAATAAAATGAAATCAAGTTCCTATAGTATTCTTCTCTAGTACTACTGTATTTTGGAATGTTTTCTCACAAAGTGAATTGACTGGAATCTACAAGACATGCTAACTGCGTGTCTTCAACCATAGAAGGAGCATCTGGAAAAAATAACAAAAACAAGGGATGTAATTAAAAAATAACTGAACAGCTTACAAGTGGCGATTTGAAAAGAGGCACTTCCATCTAAATGTTCCATGTTCCAATAATGAAAGTGAAGGTGTTATATTTCTTTATTTTTTTACTTAAAGTTTTAGCGATATAATGTAATTCTGCAATTTAAAAAAGTAGTA
>CM042746.1:42563997-42583283 GCA_022496165.2 Catalaphyllia jardinei | reverse complement strand
TAAAGTTTTAGCGATATAATGTAATTCTGCAATTTAAAAAAGTAGTATCGAAATAGTTGTAGTGTAAGTAGCTGTATTGTTATTGTAAGTGGTGTAAGAAACTGTACTAGTACTGTACGTAATGTAAGCAGCTGTAGTGTCTTGTTTAATAAAATGTGCATGTCAAAAAATAATAATAACATAAATGTAAAAATTTCTGCACGCCGATTGGCTGAGAGCATGTTAATAAATCGCAAACAATGAAGAAAGTTGAAATTGAGGGCACGGAGTAGAAATACACTGCATTTATATAACTGAAAAGTATTCAAATGATTTTTGTAGAGAGATGAATGATCATCGTAGTGTTTGTACACAGCATAAAGGACTGAGTTCAGTCACGGTATTTTGTTTTATTTTGAGCATCGACAAAATTACCGTTCAATTGAAGGAAACCTGAAAATAATACTTTACAAAGATAAGAAAACACCAATGAGACAATAATAAACCCTAAAGGAAAAAGGATGGTCAAGGATGGAAAAGATTAACACGGATTACAAACGACGAACTTGAAAAATTTAGGCTAAGCTTTTCAAGATGCACAAGCCATGACCAACCTCCTGTGAAATTAAAGACAGGAAAAAAAAATCACGCTTCCACACTGCCTTGGGTTCGAAGAGCTCAGGTTGCCGCATGAACTGACTTATCGGACTTCTGGCCGCTGGTTGTTCGATGGCTGGATAACGGTATCCACCGGATAAATCGCTACCCAGTGGATACGTGTTACAAAAACAAACCACGCTATCCACTGGAAAGTGACTGGTCCCGGCAGGGATAGCACTATTCACCTTTCGACCAACCTTTTACAATCGTGCTAAATAAACAACCGCAATTATTATAGTCCCGGCCTTAACTCACTCATGACAAAATAAGTATCTCCTTTGCCAATCTCAGCCCTCGCTTCTTCCACAGCATGCTTCACAGCGAACAGACATGCGCAGGACATACACAAAGGAGGCTCTCCCACGGCTAACGGGAAATAAACAAGATAACTCGTCAGCAAACTTAAGCAGACATTTATCAGAGTATGTTCTAACGTCACGTGTAGCAACGTTTTTCTGATAACGTTTCTTTTTGGAGTAGAAGAGCATTTGGTATTCTCTTTAGTGTCCGTCTAAAAGGTTCGTGTGACAGTTCGACGGGCCGCCATCTTAAAGTCTTGTTGCGAGCGAAACTGGGGAGAGTACAGAAAGCCCGTGGATAGAGGCGGTCGGGTTAAAAAGGGTGGGGTGAGGGGGCAGAATTTTTTTCTGCCTGCCGTGCCCTCCACGACCCCTACCCATGGGTATTTTGTGCTCTCCCAAGTTTTGCTCGCATCAAGAGACCAAGATGGCGACCAGTCGAACTCGACGATCAACAACTACGATCTTACGGAAAAATAGGGGACTGTGAACAGTCTAGTTTGACCAATCCGACATCATTTTTACCTTTGGACCTGAGGACGCCGAGTGGATTGGGGGCATTTTTCAGCAGTGACACTCTGAAGTCGACTGGTATGTCCTTTGAACATGGTGGCTTGTATTCCTGAGATTGTAAGAAAAATAAATGTAGACAGTAAATGTTAACAAACGACAATCGTAAAATATATTACACTGCCTACTTTAGCACCATTGGCACTATAGAGTGGATTCATCATTCCGTTATGTGCATCATGATCCGAGTGATCTCAGATTATTGATCCTGGTCCGAATCCACAGAAAAACACCCTTGGCTCTGTCACTTCTTTGTTGCAAATAAAAACCTTTCAGCTTAACAACTCAAAGTCGTGCTGAGGCTTTTTAAGCGACAACTAATATAAAAGACTTGCAGTAGGGAATGGAATCAAGTAAAGTATCAGACTTACCCATGTACCATTAGTCAGATTTCTTCCCGTGTCAGTATCGTAGATAATTTTCTCTGACAACCAGAATCCAAGCCCCATGACAAAAGCTCCTTCGACCTGACCTACGTCGAGCTCAGGGTTCATGCTGATTGGCAAAAGAATTCACACCATCAACATGACAAAAATACAATGCACTCGACACCTAAAGTATCATCATCATCATCATCATCACCATCATCGTCATCACCATAATCATCACCATAATCATCATCATCATCATCATCATCATCATGACAAAAGTTCCTTCGACCTGACCTACGTCGATCTCAGGATTCAAGCTGATTAGCAAAAGAATTCACACCATCAACATGACAAAAATAAAATGCACTCGATACTTAATGTTATTATCATCATCATCATCATCATCGTCGTCGTCGTCATCGTCATCGTCATCATTATTATTATTATTGTTATCATTATCATTATTATTATTATTATTATTATTATTCACACCATCAACATGACAAAGTAAATGTACGAATGCACATGGCAAACGGCGTCAAACGTCACCTCAAGCCAATTTTCAAGGACACATTTCATTATGACAAACTAAAACTAGTTCTTACTTCTGAAGTAAGGATTGTACTCACACTGAAAATCTCTCTGAATGTGTAACTGTAGTAACTAATAATTAATAATGTTTAATTTGAATCCTAACAAATGCCTTTCTCGTCATTTAATTTCATAACTGTTCGTAATGGGCCACTCCTATATGACCGAAATGGCTAGAAAGAGAAAGATCTTGTTAGCACTTGACCTATTTATAATTTGGAGTTCTAAAGTTAAAAGTTGTCTCTATTTCAAAATAAATTAAGGCCATTTTACCTTTGTCCGCAGTCATTTAGTATGTCTGTACGTAAGATCTCTCTTTCTCCAGTCAATACATCCAGCTCCACTTCAGTGCATGTCACTCCATAGGTGTTGTAGGCAAACAAATCTGTGTTTGTATCAACACACCTAGGAAAGAAATTTATATGCATTAGAAAACCTTGGTAGATATAATGCTTTGAAATCCTGCAATGAGCCAATCAGACCTCGAAATAATGCCGTGTAAATGGCGGCAGATGAGGGAAAGTTAAAACGTCGACTCATGATTGACTCCCGCGCTTTGATATCAGTAAATTGTGAGGTTGTATGACAATTATCGCCCCGACGTACACATGGCACATACAAGGACAGGTCGTTGAACTGTTCCAGGGAATGTTCCATCTAGTACTGATGTTTAGGTGTATGTTACAATAAAACAACTTACATGTACTTAGCTGATAAGTCAACTCCGCTGTTGTAGCATTCGGCAATCAGGTCAGGCCAAGAGGCAGATGGCATTTTGGCTCTGATTGGATCAATCACTTTGTTTAACATATCACAGCACCCAATCACAGTCTAAAAAAAAAAATAACTCGCGCATTACTAAGATACTAAGATGGACGAAAGCAGTTCAGCTCAAGCAAATTTACCTGACGTGATGAAAAACCGTGACGAGCGCGTGACTTTACATCCCGGAACTTGCATTAGACGAGTGTGAGAGAAAAGTCCATAGGTGTTTATTGAGTTTTTCCGAGTTATAATAAATCGAGAACTATGAAGTGGACAAAGTCAACTAATTGCGATGTTGTAGAAGATAAATAGAGAAGACATTTCTCCATGTTTTAGTCCTGTGCATTTCCCCAAACGTCAGATATTTGTCGAAATGTTTCGCAGAAATTTACAGAGCCCAGTATGAAAACACCATGTTGGTGCACATCTGCGTTGCACAATATGGCGGCCGGAGAATAGTGTCAACATCTGGAACTTACTTTAGCTATCTAGGCGACTGATCATCTGTACTATACAAACAAGTATTTACATAAGCACTTCTCCTAATGCTTTAACTTCTGAAAAGGCTCAGATCATGAGATAAGTATATATTTCTCGACAAACTCGATTATAGCCTTGTGTCATGCACCGCCATAACTCAGAAATTCAAAAAGCTCTGGTTTCCAAACGAAGAACGCTATTGAGCTTTAAAATTGCAAACAGATATAAATTTACCGCCTCTTATGCCCGCTCTTTAAGGTCGGCACACACGATGAGACTAGTCCCCTGAAGAGTTTACACGACAAGTCGCAGGGTCTTGTCCCAAAAATTCAAACTGGTTTGAATTCGGTTTGGTTTGGTTTGGTTTGAATCAGGTTTGGATTTTAGAAGATGATGACGTCACGTGAAAACGATCTATACCATTGAAGCTTGGGTTCACTATTTTCGGGCAGGGGAAGGATGGGGAGGGTCACTTCTTTAGGGACTTGTTGGAGGCCATAATGTTTGACGTCACTTTCGCGGGGCCGCTACTTTTGGCGGGTAATTACTTCCGGCATTTTACAGCAGCTTTTGTGTGTTACAGTGGAACCTCGATTTAACGAAGTCGCTGGGGACCCGCCAAATTTATTTGTTAATGGAGGGTTTGTTATATCGAAAACCTCGATATAACGAATCAAGTTGCACGTTTCTGGTAGCGTAGGCGGTGGTGAAAGAAGTGGTGATGCGAGTAGTGGTGTCGGCCACGGTGCGGTTCCTGCTGTTGAGGACGATGATGATGACGTTGAGAATGACCACTAATGCTGAGGTAAATGTATGGTAACATGTATACAAAAGAACAGTGTGATGAGCCTCCGTTTCAGGGTAAACCCCAATTGCACTAAGCACACTCCAGAAGCTGATGAACAAAAATTCTTAACCAAATCTGGATATCACGATGATTGCAGTCATTTTCCCAAAAATATCAGAAATGCCAGTCCCTTGGGTTTACGTCATGGAGCGGGGCAGCAGTCGTCGCACGTGGCCGAGTGGCATGGCGAAGAAGACTTTCTGGTTATTACTTCCTGGGGAGTAAAGCTGGTGAAAAAAGTGGGACAGATTGGATCTAAATCGGTAATGCAGAAATCCTTGGGTTGCACGTGACATCATCAATCTCTAAAATCCAAACCTAAAGAGCCACCAAAGTTATTATCTTCATCAGGCACGAGACGGGGTAAATATATATCTGTCTTTTTAGCGCAAGAACGTGCTTCGTCTATAAAGAGGCACACTTTAAATATCAGAGTTATGGTAGTGCCTGACATAAAGCTATGGACGTGTCTGTCGAAGAATATGTACTTACCTCGGGATTTTTAGCCCTTTTAGTAGTCAAAGTATTAGGAAAGGTGCTCATTTAAATGTTTGCCTGATCAGTTCAGATAATCAGTGGCCTAGAGAGTCAAAGTAAGTTCCAGATGTTTACGCTATTTTCCGACCGCCATGTTTGTGTCTCTTGGAGGTACACCAACATGGCGGCTCCATATTGGGCTCTGTAAATTTGTGCAAAATATTTCGACAAATATTTGAAGATAGGAAAAACGTACAGACCTAAAACTTGGAGAAGTTTTTATTATCTCCTATAACAGGATAATTTCTTCAGTTTATTCACTGAATGGTTTTCCGGAATTTTTTTTTTAATTGCGTGACGGTGCAAGCCAAGAATACACCTACCTTACAACACAATTCATCTAGTAATGCTGTATACAGAACTCCAGCTATCTTCCCACACAATTCACTCAGTAATATGGATCTACACCTACGTTGAAACACCATTCACTCGGTAATACAGAACTAAACCTACCTTACAACACAATTCACTCGTAATGCTGCCACCAGTGGAACCACCTGAAACGCATACAACCATAAGCAACGACAAGAGAATACGGAAGAGAGACATTAACAAGCACTGAAATATCTTTAAGTGTCTGATACCAGAAGCATGGTGGTATGGTCTCTCAAACAAAACATGTGACTTTAATAATCAAATAAGTCAAACATGGGGCTGTCGATATGAGCTGCACAGAACGGAGTTTTCGTTTGAGAGCGGAGGCCGGTCGTTGCGTCTGGTTATTTTCAATGTCATGTCTGGTGTTTTGATGTCATATAATTGCAGGGTGTCCCTATTTCATGTTTTGCTTTAGTGAACTCATTTCAAACATTTTCTGGAAGTATTGATCCGGTCTGTACCCCTCTCCCCTTCTCCCTACCCCTACCCCTCCCCATCCTAAAACCGGGTTCGCGCCTTTGGTCCCCGGGGTACTTTGTATATATAAAAAAATGTATCCGTAATTGGCCACTCCACATTGGGGCTTTTCAGGACCAATGTAAACAGACAATGATAAATACATATTAAAATAAACATAACTAGGTTTAAGAATCCCAACTGGCCGGAGGTAGACCAGTTGGCTACTTACAAGCATAGCCGAGAAGTTGAACTCAGGGCTACCGAGAACAACACCAGCAAGCGGTCAGAACGGGATTTGAACCCTCGACCTCCGGCTCTAACCACTCGGCCGCGCTGCCTCCCCTAGGCTCAACCCTACTTTACTGAACTGTAGAACTGACTTTGCAAAATTGTGGAGGTTTAGTCTCTGGTGACTGTTTTGAAAAGAACTTAACAGCACTTTGCAAGCTATTCTCCATATGTTTAATTATGACATTAAGAAAATGACTATTGAAAGCTCTTCTTCAAATGAAACTTTTATCTTTGTGGGAAATTGTAATTGTTATGATTAATTGGTAACAGGGCGTTGTTTCGTCCAGTTCAGTCTGCAATCATACTCGTGATTAACAAATTGGACTCCACTCGTTCTTATTACCAATGTTAATTTTAAATCAAAACGTTGTTGCTACAGCGACATAACCCGGCTGGTGACATTGTCATGAACTTCCTGCTAGAAAAACTATTATACAACTTCATAAAAATTCTTGTTTTTCGGCCACTTCAATTTCAAGAGAAAGAGAAAACAAACGGCAGTTACAAACATAATAAGGTTTCGCATGGTATATTATACTTGACGTTTCGTATGCTACAACATACATCCTCAGAAGTGACGGTTACAAAATATGACGAGATTTAGAAAGATAAAAACTAAAGCGAGGTATTGGTAACTAGCTAGACAACGATGGAAACAGAAACTACATGCTCAGCAACAGCGGAGGCGTGACCAATTTGAGTGAGAGCTTTGAAGTACGCAGTCTTATCTCTCGGTTCTCTTCAAGTTCCATGGTGAATTTGATGTTTCTTTACTCCTAGGAAGTATAAGGTCAATCTCATCCGAACAGTTACCTATCGTTGCCTACGCATCTGTTCAAAATCCACTCTACTGCAGTCCTCTTTATCCGACCTCAAGAATTCCTTGCTTCTAAACGGCTATCCGAGAGGCGTTATTAACTACAATGTTAATGATGTACTTCACAAACATAAGGACAAGCCTTCACAACCTACTCTCACAGTTCCTAAGAAAGATGTGATCCTTGTTTTACCTTATTTAGGTCTCCATAGCGATGCTATTACACGCCGATTAAAATCTTGTGTCAATAAGTTTTATGGCTTCGTCAACCTCAGGGTTATTTTTCAGAACACTCGCAGAATTAAGTCTTTCTTTCCTTATAAAGATCGTTTCAACCGGTCGCAGAGATCGAAGATTGTCTACAAAGCAAGTTGCTGGGATTGTGATGCTTTTTACATCGGCAAAACTAAAAGAAGATTACATGATAGAAAGACTGAGTACTTCAAAGCTCTCACTCAAATTGGTCACGCCTCCGCCGTTGCTGAGCATTCGTTTCCACTGGTCACAACATCAAATGGGACCATTTTGAGATCTTAGCAAGTGGTCAATGTGATTTACAGTGTAAAATCAAGGAAACATTGTTAATACGGGACCTGAAACCTGCCCTTAATGAAAACGTCGGTAGTGAAAATCTCCTTCTGTATTAATTCACACCGGATGTAGTTTCTGTTTCCATTGTTTTCTAGCTAGTTACCAATACCTCGCTTTAGTTTTCATCTTTTTAAATCTCGTCATATTTTGTAACCGTCACTTCTGAGGATGTATGTTGTAGCATACGAAACGTCAAGTATAATATACCATGCTAAACCTTATTATGTTTGTAACCGCTGTTTGTTTTCTCTTTCTCTTGAAATTATAGAACTTGATTATGCCTGGACACAGATATTTAAACAAAAGATAGACGCGCGGAGCCTTTACTCGTGTCCCCGAGTGGTACTTACTATTTGGATTGTTCAATGCTGAGGTAGGCTTGATGGCAATTTTATCCAGAGGGCACTTCAACTTGTAAGCTGCAACTTGAGCTACCTGTGAAGACAACCAGTGTTAGCTATCAAGTTAAAACGTCATCTCAGTGTAACACAAACAATACCCTATTACGGTCACGGTCTGCACAAGACAGACCTTACAAACGATAATAGATTGTTTTAGCACTGACTCTGACAACGCCGGGGACAACACCCTGTAAAAAATGGGTTTTATTTCTTGCTGGCGAATGTTTAAAATGTGTAGATCTTTTGAGTATGCCAATCGGTCTAAAAACTTGCTCAGGCTAAACATGCAACGACAGCATTCAATTCCAAAGGAAGATACGAAAAACTAGCTATGGCGGTTCCCGTTCTCAAAAATACGCAGCACTGAGTCATTCCATTTTTACGTTGTTGATGTGCAGAGTTCAGTGAAGAAATTTACAAAGATTAATAACGCATGTGCAGAAGTATTGTTTTACTCATTAAACCTGATGTTTCGTAATGTTCTCGTTGGCGACACCGTCATGATTATTCTCCCCGTACGGTCTCAAGCTAGGCAAGAAGTTTTGTTGTTTAATAAACAATTATTGGATTAGGTTTGATATCCACAATAATCAAGGTAACGGTTACCAGCCGAAGTCGAAGCTGAGGATGATAACCCTCACTGCGAGACCTTGATTATTCTAGATATCAAAAAACCGCATCTAATAATTGTTTTATTATACATTGAACTGACAGAAAGCAACACAAAGCGCGCGAACTTGACATGATTACCCGTGACCTTGAGTGACCTTGACATGATTATTGTATAATCTGCAGTTATGACGTTCGACGGGCACTGATTTCAAAACTTCACTGTACGTTTTCGGCTAATCAGAAAAGAGTTAGAGCGTTCAATGTATAATAACTCTCGCTAACTGCATGTATGAGCGTGAACGCATGAAAGAGAAAAGACGGTAGCGGCCGTAACCGTGAACCAGCGTGTAAGAAGCTACATTTTTTGAAGCAGGGCAAAGTGTGCTGTATTTTAGGGTTGTTATCGGCAGTTTCGGCTAAGTAAGTTCTCAATTAGCTTTTTAATTAGCTTCTTAATTTCTGTGGAGATATAGTTATCGATTACCAGACTAATGAATAAACTCTATTACTAAAAACTGGATCATTGGATAATGCAATTCGAGAGTTTTCATTGGCTAAGGCATCATGGTATACGAGCCATTATACCATGATCTACAAAAATGACGAGTGTATGCGTGATTTCTTGGGTCTTTTTGTTTTTATTGTAGTCTAGTTTTCTATCTTTTGGGGGCATTTTCAATAAAACAATTATTCCACTCGCACTTGTTGGATATGAGAAGATTAAAGCCAACTCGGCGCTACGTGCCTCGTTGGCTATCTATCACCTCATATCCAACGCACGCTCATGGAGTAATTGTTAAGTATGGTCCTTGAATATACAGTGCTTATTCATAACCATATTAGGAAGTTTCTCGCACCACAAATTTTCAATCTCAAAGTCCCACTGCTTGGTTAAAATGCACATCATGATTTAACTGTCACCCACATATAAAACCCAGCTTGATCCTGCTGGGCTAAACAGGTTCTTAAATTTCTGGGTATAAAATGGCAAATTTCTGCCAGCCAGTTCTAAAACAGCTAGATTCTTACACTACTAGGTTTTTTCCGCCCTTTGGTGGGATTTTACAGCAAAGGGAAGCCACACTTTTCTTGTAAGATAACATACGACTCATGAATACAGTACTGACATTAAATAAAATGGCTGATAGCCTGAGGTCAATACATGAATTGTACTCACTCTATTACCTTGGTATTGATTCCCTGTCCCACTTCAATCCCCCCATGAGCAATGGCTATTGTACCATCGGCGTGGTATATTGACACCATGGCAGTGAACTGGATGCCGTCATAAGTTACTCCATACTTGAGAGGAACAACACTGATTCCACGCTTACGCCAGCGATTATTCTGAAAGCAAATTTAAATCTAATTTTGTACGTGGCCAAACTTGGGAGGCGCGGTGACCTCATGTTAAGTGCGCTCGACTCCGGAGCGAGCGGTCCGGATTCGAGCCCTGGCCAGGGACATTGAATTGTGTTCTTGTGCAGGACACTTTACTCTCACAGTGCCCCTCTCCACCCAGGTGAGGAAACCTAACAAAATTGCGGGGCAGTGACCTGCGATGGACTAGCATCCCACCCAGGGGGAAGTAGAAATACTTCTAGCTGCTTGACGCTACAGAAACCGGGATAAGCTCCCGCAGCTATGAGCCAGCCTTGGCTCCAAGGCTTCTCTACGTGGCCAAACTTAATTCAAAAGTTTTGTGAGAAAACTCCTTCGAACTTAATGGATTATTAATGAGTTTGAAAAGCGATGATAAAAATGTTAAAATTATTTCTGGGACTAAAGCTCACCAAAACTGTAGCTGTAAGGTGGAAACCAAACAAGGCCAAGATGGCCATGATGAAATGGATTTAAAAGAGAAAACCTCTCGTCAACATGGAATGTTACTGGAAAATTAAACTTTTTCTTCTTAGGCCATAAAACATGTACCAATTCTCTGTTAACAATACTACTTTTCATTCATGCTTATCACGGCCTCTTGTTCTTAGTCAACCATACACGTTTCCCCTTGGAACCCTTAATTAACACCCCTTACATAACTCGTAACTGTATCAGTCATTTCCTTATGAAGAGAAGGTAACGATTAGTTTGTACATTTCCCAATTGTTGTTACAATGTTATTTACCTGATTGAAAGTGTCAATGGCACTCTTTCTGTTCTGGAAGTCACTTGAGACTAGGATATCTAATAACATCAATAACGTGATGAGAAATGTCACAAGGAAATGTCAACATTAAAGTAATAACTGATTTAAAACTACATTGTTTTCATTTTGATCTGTCTCTAGTAACATCAATAACATGTTGCATGAGAAATGTTACAAGGAATGTCAACATTAAAATAACAACTGATTTCAAAACTATATAGTTTTCATTTTGCTCTGTCCCATATACCAATGTTAAATTCTCATTCCAAACACAAATTTAACCGACAAGACAGCCCTCTGCCAAGGATAAAGAACTACTTGTCTTTTGTACAAATTGAAATTTAACCTTAGGCTACTCCACTTCAAAAGTGTTGATAAGTAAACCACACCTTAATTTGAGTGTATGTATCAAAGCCATTTTGATGTATAGAACACACGAGAGACTTGCATGAATACAAATTAAACTGTTGCTTTTTTATTGGTAAATTTAGTACCACAAAATAGAAAAAATCTCAAGTTACGCAGTTACAAATAAATAGCAAGGAAAATACCATTCCACAAAGTAGATATGCTGCAATATTTCAGCTTCTGGTTCATTTGTGTTTCCTATGAAATCAATCACAACTGGCCATAAGAATCCAAAAAAGTGGATTATTATATTTTTTTAGTTGAGCAGAATTTCAATTTTCATAGTTAAAGCCAAATTGCATTCAAAGTTGAGTATAATTCCATCTGCCTGAAGTGCTTCAAAAATTTCAGCAAGTAGGGTAATCAAACTAATAAATGATTGAGTAAAAACAAACCTGTCCATTTTTATAGAGATTAACTTTTCTCACTTCCTCTGGTGTCATTTTCAATTCTTTGGCAACATGTTCCATCATTGACTCCATTATGAAAACTGCTTGAGTGGAGGCTAAAGGATATTTAAGCAAAAGACCACAAGTTACTATGGTTTATAGGCTCATAAACCACGCGGGATGCTGGTAGAACAAGAGAAGAGTCTGCAGGCGAGCGATTTACGAATTCTTCAAGTGTTCATCCAACGTTCCAAAGAGTTTATCATGCCTCGAAACCATAGAAACTTGTGGTCTATTGCAAGATTCTTCCATGAGTTTACTGGCACAATAAACCATATCTGAGTGACCAGTCAGGGCACGTGCATTGATTTGGTTATTATATAAAGTCACATAATGAGTACGAGCATTACTCTTCACTCACTCAGTAGAGTACACTATATTGGCGGTTACTAAAACCTGGTTCACACTTTTGAGATAAACACAAGCGGAAACACAACGATGTTCAGACTGGCAACATACGAATGTGCAGCAGGGTAAACATTGCTGTAGAAACAAGACGGTGATTGGCTGAATTTTTTCGCTTGTGTTTGTGTTTATTTCACGCCGGTTCCCACTTGTGAATAGGGCTTTGAAGCATAAGCGCAAGCACAAGAAAAAGCAAAATCTGTCTTTTCTCCTGCTTACGCTTGTTAAGCCTCTGCTTATATCACAAGCTTGAACCTGGCTTAAGAAAGTAATACGACTATGTGACACTTACCTTATTGGTTCTTAATTTTGCGGAGGCGGAAACTTTTTCCCGCGAATTTGGCGAGCCAGTGTTTCAAGGAATTTTATTTTCCGTTTCAAATAGGCAAATATATGTAAAAAAAGCATTAAATTTCACGATTCAAACGTTCTCAACTTCAATTTATTTTTCAAAAGTTTGAACTTTCTAAACTATCAGATGACCTGGAACAAGCAATTAAAATTTTAAAAACTATTACGATATTTCACAACTGAAGATACAAAATGGAACTTAACCAGTAAAACCAGTTTGTATATTTGTCGATACCTATCCTGTATTTAACAACTATTCACCGCTAGCCACCAACACTGAGGTGAACAGTTGTTTTAATATATACTAAAACAGTCAGATAATAAACACCAAAAAAAAACTTATTTGGATGATTTCTTCACTTGCTACGGATGTAAACCGGGAAGCCATTTTTACCCGAGTTCCTCGGAGATAATAAGCAAAGGATATTCGGAGTTTGACTAGCCAATTAGAGCGCGCCTCCAGTGCTACCCACTGTTTTAGTATATAATAAATGTTATTACATGTTGGTCATTTTGTCTGTGATTTGAATTTTCGATATGGGTATTACATTTCGCGTGTTTAAATTTCGCGAGTATTTTTTTTCACAGGTCTTGAAATTTCGTGCTTTCGTTGCAACAACAAAATCGCGAAATTAAAGACCTGCGAAATTAAGTATACCACTAAGGTAAATCGTTAGGATGGAATTTGGGGCAGGTGTGAATGTCAATCTGGTAGGCAATGTTTAGGAAATTCATCTTCAAACACTATTCTAGTCACTGCTGATGAGAGTACACGTCTCAGAAGGTTTGGAAGGTTGGACGGTGAAGCCATTAAAGAAGACTTTTGACCTACCTGGCGCACGGCACCAAGTGTTTCCAGCGGTGTGAGTGTGCGTAGCATATGGCACAATATTCCAGTTGTCACAAAAGTAAGCTAGACACAACACAGAAAATGATCAATTGAAATGGAATGAAAACTTCTTTCTTTACCCTGCCCCTTAAACCTCCCGCCCCCCCCTTTCCCCCCCGGCCACGATGAACTGGCGTTAAGCCCAAGTCACCATTTTTTTCCATCATTGAAATGGGGGAGAAGCGGTGTTTATTTTTGTAACTTGAAATTGTCAAGGATTGTATCTTCCAGTAAAATTGTTCTTTTGTTTTGGAACTACAGTCAAGTGAGAAAGCTACTAATCGACTTCAATTAGACAGTACAGTATAAAAATTAAAACCAACAAAAGGCACTTCGCTCTTACGAAGAACTGCCGCTCAAAACGTGAGCTTCACTAGTACGGTGGTTGATTCACCTTCATCAAATTCACATTTATATATAATTTAGTGTTTTGCCATCTAGAAAACCTCACCTTCGTGCTCCTGTTTCCAGACGAAGTATTTGTTTTTAACAATGCAAGGCTGAGGTTTTTGTAACTCATTGTCATTCAAAGTCAGCGCCATTTTTGCGATCCGTCTATTTCTTTGCTGGTTTACCTCGGTGTAAGAACGTGTGAAGTTCTTCTTTGTTTTGCAGCTATTGTTAGGTTTATGGTCTATTATTTCACTTCTTTGTTTTCTTTTTTTATGTCACTGATGAGTGTTACAGGTTCTTACAACTAGGATGAGCCTTTTTTGCAATGTAACTAAAGTACTCGACGACGATATTCAAAATTATTATTCAAAACGATTTCAAATTATCACCGTTATCAGCCCATGCTTGAGCGTCAGACACATCAATATCATTCGGCGAGGAACCACAATCACAATACAAGTTCATATCAATGCCATTTAACTTGCCATCATTTGCCACACCAATCTACAAGGAACAATAATACTGTAATCACAAACAGATCTTTGGAAGTACTTCCAACCCATTTCAAAGAACTAGATTCTTAACGCATACGCCCATGCGCCCCTATGGCGTGGCGTGGCGTGGCGCGGCGTGGTTTCACTTCACTTTACTTCACTTTACTTTACGAACTTAGTGTATTTGATTTTTCAAAACCATTATTTCCCTGTCAACCAATAACTGAATTAGTTATTTTTTCCTTAAAACGTATCTGTAAACAGCAAATTCTTCTTTCATTTCTCCTACTTGAAAACGTAACGGTTCATTGAGGCTCCAGTCTTGTTAAAACCAAATGATTATAACAGGTACCTTGTTTGAGCTACCTGTCCTGAACTTAAATATAGTATAACTGTAAAAAATATTTGGTAATGCGAAAAACAGATGTTTTTCCTCTCACTATTTAAACTAAATTAATACAAGACTAAAAACAGTAGTACTTTCATTTGGTGCCGATTACCATACTGTAAAAACTCTTTTTAGTATACGTCTTTGGAACAAATCTTTATGCGCATCCAATTGCTGAGAGTTTTCTTTCTATCCGCTGGTACAGAGTTTGAACACAATAGGAATAGAGGACTGAGCTGCCCTGTGAGATATGGAGGTATTTTATGACTCACTTTGTACGTTGCTTTATAAGGTTCTCTCAGACCAACCAATTCCATGTTAGTGTTCAAATTCATCCTCGTGCGAACTGGCCTGTGATTGCACAACAATGACACAGATAAAAAAAAGTTGACTCCTTTGAAACAAGAGGTTTGTTTATCATTGTTCTGTGCAAAATTACGCTGACCAAGCTTTGGGTGAATTACTAATAAGTAGTTTTACAAGAATGATCAGGCACAACTACAGTTTCTATTGCAGACAATAAAGGCAAAGGAAACAAGAATAAAATTTCTTATAAGTTAGTCATGTTCGACGCTAACTGTTGCATTCCTCAGTGTTTCTTCAGGGGACAGTAGGGGATTAACAATGGCTGATTCAGACCTTGAGCTGGAGGGGGGGGGGGGCAGTTCTATTTTACTCGCCCAGCCAGGGTTTGCTTCTTCAGTCATTTCTTCTTTTTCAACCCAAAATAAAGGGGGGGGGGGGCTCCCCTAGATCCGCCAATGATTAAAGCAACAACAATGGCAACACCGAGGACAACGTCGATCAAGAAATGAATTTGTATTTTACTAACGAACCTCGCGGTGCTCTGGAGTAATTTAATTTTGTTTATCGCTGTCAAAACTATCACAAACTAGAGATAAATTTGAAAGAGAAATTAAAAAATTAGCCGTCGTGGTTCATTCTCTCCAGACTGACAATGCAGAATTTGGTCATTTCGCGTTGTTGTGCAGAGGACGACAAAAAACTGTACCAAAAATTGTAACCCACATGCAAAGCCATCGTTCTGCTCATAAAAGCCTTTGTTAACGATCGTTCCCCTTGGCGTTGCCGTCGTAATTTTCTTTAACACCCTAATAGTGAACTTAGCTAACCATGACGACGACAGCAACGAAAACATCACAAAAAAACATCTTTAATAAACAAACAATACTTGCGCACGTGCGTTTTAAATCTTTGTAAATTTCTTTGCTGTCATCTGCACAGCAAGAATATGAAATGGCCATGTTCTGCATAGTCTGAGAAACGCGAAAGAGAGGGACTGATTTTTGGGTTTATCTTGGTGTAAAAACCTGTGAAGTGTTAGGGTTACGGTCTGCTATGTTGACATCTTTGTTTTCTTTGGTTTATGTCACTGGTGAGTGTTACAGGTTCTTACATCGAGGATGAGCCTAATTCTTCGTATTTCCAATTGAAATAAAAATTCATTTTGGACCAGGCGTCGTTGCTGGAGTCGCCGTCGTCGTTGCTCCCTAATCTTTTGCAATAACCCATTTTACAGTTCTCTTGTTTGTTTGTTTTTTTTTTCATTTTTTTTTTACCCATTTTACAGTTCGGTGGGAAGTCGTCGGGCCTTTGAACAGAAGCCAGACTAGAGTTGACTTTAATATGATGTAAGCCTTGGTATGGTTCAGATGTAAACTAATTCGTTATCATGAAAACTAGAGTCTAATCTCCGTCAAAGATCAACCCAACCTTCGCTTCCATGCAGTCTTGGTTATAATTAGACCATTTCCGTATACTCGGTATTGGACTGGAACTAGCATGCAATGGAGGCTCATACAGAGGAATATTATTAAAGAAAAGACTGCAAGTGAAGTATGATCCTCGCAGTAAATTTACCAATTTAAGCAATTGGAGAGAAGAAGCCTGAAAAAAATCAGGGCTTCAACGGGATTCGAACCCATGACCTCCGCGATACCGGTGCGATGCTCTACCAACTGAGCTATGAAGCCACACATTGGGAGCAAGGTCAATTTAGTGAGTTCATATCTCCCGTAAGGAGTGAAATGATGTAAAGTGTATATGAAATAACTCATATTTGAACTGCGGTTATAGATGCAAGTGAAGTATGATCCTCGCAGTAAATTTACCAATTTAAGCAATTGGAGAGAAGAAGCCTGAAAAAAAAATCAGGGCTTCAACGGGATTCGAACCCATGACCTCCGCGATACCGGTGCGATGCTCTACCAACTGAGCTATGAAGCCACACATTGGGAGCAAGGTCAATTTAGTGAGTTCATACCTCCCGTAAGGAGTGAAATGATGTAAAGTGTATATGAAATAACTCATATTTGAACTGCGGTTATAGATGCAAGTGAACTATGATCCTCGCAGTAAATTTACCAATTTAAGCAATTGGAGAGAAGAAGCCTGAAAAAAATCAGGGTTTCAACGGGATTCGAACCCATGACCTCCGCGATACCGGTGCGATGCTCTACCAACTGAGCTATGAAGCCACACATTGGGAGCAAGGTCAATTTAGTGAGTTCATATCTCCCGTAAGGAGTGAAATGATGTAAAGTGTATATGAAATAACTCATATTTGAACTCACTAAATTGACCTTGCTCCCAATGTGTGGCTTCATAGCTCAGTTGGTAGAGCATCGCACCGGTATCGCGGAGGTCATGGGTTCGAATCCCGTTGAAGCCCTGATTTTTTTCAGGCTTCTTCTCTCCAATTGCTTAAATTGGTAAATTTACTGCGAGGATCATACTTCACTTGCATCTATAACCGCAGTCCAAATATGAGTTATTTCATATACACTTTACATCAAAGAAAAGACTGGCATTAGCCTCAATTCCAAGCTAGTTCCAGTCCAGTTCCGAGACTACGAAAATGAACTATTTTAGACAACTGTGAAAATGGTGTACTTTAAAGAACTACTTGGTGTAGGTACTAAAATACGTGGAGCAGATACGTATTCTAGGACTGTTTCGTCTTGTCTCTTCATTCTACAAGCTTTTTGATACACAAAAATTTCCATCACAATCCCTTCATTTCGGTGACAGGTTTATGGCATAACGTCATCTGGAATATAACGTGAGTTAGGTCAGGTGTTATTAAATAAGTAATTCTCTGTACCTCTTAGTGACATAAGCAGCTAATGCACACGCTGTACCAATGTGATTGGCCCTGGTGATCCTTGCTCCATAAGAACCGCCGCATCTCTTTACACCCACATTAACACTAAAAACAAAATAATGAAAAACAAATGAGGAACCACGGTCAGAGAGAAACATACAGAAGAAAGCATTCTACAGCTGAAAATCTAAGGTTCTATTTATCATCTACTATCCATCCACCCATGAAAAGAATTCTGTACATAGACACGAAGTACTAAGAAATATACATTAACAAGACAACATGTAAGAAATATGCACATACGAAATGTGTATATCTTACTTTGCTACTCATTTCTATAGAGTTGACTATTTGGGATATTACAACCACCGCCAAAGTGCTGCTTATTTCAGGAGCTAGTCACTTTCTGAACTGCACGATAACTGATTTGTAAAGTGCATGAAAAGAATGCTGAATGCAGGCTGACGAATGGATCCAGTGATAAGGTCACATGAACGCGCTGTAAACCCCAATATAGAGGCAATATGTAACAACACACCATATGCACTCTGTAATTTTAGTATAGACTACACATGATGTAATTTTCATAACCAACCGATTACATCAATAACGTTTTTTAAGATTCACATCTTCATTTCACAAGTTCGCCTTCAGCTTACTATTGTTGATACACATACAGATCTGACGCGAATATTACCTCACGTAAAGATACGAAGAACCAACCTCTGAGCAAGGGACATCATTTAATTGCTTTTAGCCTTAAACACTACAACAGTTTCAACTCAAGTCTTATACAGTATTCATTACCGAGCTTAAAATTCACCATCTTTATCCACTTTTCACACTCACGATGACTTCAACAGTGCTGATCCTAGCAGTACTGATGTTAGCTTAGCCTCTTCCAGGAATTCAGCTAGTCAAGGCGCAGCGCAGAAAACAACAAGCTAAAATATTTCCCCAAGTTAAGTGCTTTCGCAAAGAACAGAAGGATTGCATAAAAGTATGGTCAATGGAAGATGACTTTGCAATCCTCCCCACGAGTTTTTGAAAGAGTTTAATCTTTCAACTGTTTCCACGAGTAATGTCTCCGATGAATGGAGACGCCTGAGCCGTTTTCATGATCATGGTGGCTTGTCAAGCTCTCGAGGCCATAATGAAATACCAAGTTGAAGAGCTGAACAAAATCGGACTCGCAGCAACGGCAATGGGTATCAATGAAGAGGCTGAGAAGAAGAGATTGTGCGTAAAGATCTGTTCGTGACATCCGTGCATTTGTCGTGTGTGTGAAGGTCTGTAAATAAGGTTCGTGACTTCCGTCATTTGCCGTTCTGTTTTCGGTATATTGACCTTTTGCTTTGCAGAGTTTGACACCTCTGACAGAGTCTGTGATTTGCCGTGCACTTTGTATGCTTTGTTTAGGCTCATGTCTATTGCAAGAATATGTTTTAAATTCTAAGTATTGGATTTCGAGGGTTTGAAATATTTCGTGAAGATGCCTCAAAGAAAGGTTGACAACTCGAAACCACAATGCGGCGGTCATGTTACGGGTCTCTGTAGGCGGTCATGTTACGGGTCTCTGTAGGCGGTC
>CM042746.1:42526732-42554232 GCA_022496165.2 Catalaphyllia jardinei | reverse complement strand
GACGTTCCCGTTGCCGTTGCCGTCGTGGTTTGCTTAAGTTACGGCAGCCATGCTGAACTCCATCTAATAGGTTGACAGAAATACTTCTTTGATATTGGACATCCATGTTATGGTCAATTGACACCTGTCAAAACAAGGTATTTGCTGACCACTATCACATGACCATATCGCATGCTTTCTATTTCTTTTAGAAAACGCCAAGACGAAAAAGAGGGAAACTTGTTTACTTTGACTATCAAAATGTAAATTCTCTTTGCTCTCACAATCATTGGGTCAACAGCACATGCTAGTTCTGTGTCCCCATTGCGTTATAGAAACACGATTTTTAACCAATCAGCGGGCGTATTTTCTTGGGACTGTTTTCTGATTCCAAATAAAAATAACTTGATAAGCAAAAAAGGGCAGCTTCCATCTCTATGCTATAAAATTTTAAAGAAAGAGGTTTACAGTCAAAGCATGTACCTTGCTATACTTTGCATTAATTTTCAGAAGCTTGAAATCTTAATTCACAGGACTTCCTGTGACAGTTTTATATTACCTGGAGCTTGGCAGCCAGTTTCGTCATAGGTTTTGTTAATGGATATTCACTGGTCTGTGTGTCATAACTCTGTGTACCAGACGAGATAGGACGAATGAAAGGCTCAGCAGCTGACTTGACCCGTGCTGATGCCCTGTCACCCAGAACAGTCAAGTAAAACTAAAACAAAGCAAAACGAGTAATTATTCTTATTTTGTACAAATCTTATTACCCAAGTGCAAGGGTCATAAGAATATCAACTCAGCTTAAGTAACACAAAGGTGCTTTTAAGCATACTCGCACCCAAGACATTTTCTCAATACCTTGTAAAACAAGCTAAGAGCCAGAGATTTGCGATATTTTTTGCTTGCACTTGCAGGAGGTGAATCAGGAACAATTTCCTGTTCAAGAGTAGACAAGGCACCTGAAGAAAACAATGGAAAAATAAGTCCTTTAGTTTATCTTCACGAAAGGAAGGTGGGTGAGTACACCCAGGGAGATAAAAAGGTTATATTTACAAATACAAGTTTCCAAGTGTCAAATGTAGAAACATTCAGTTTACAAGGTAAGGAAAACTAAGAAGCCTAAGAACCCTACCCTACCCTAAGAACTTTGCTGACAACAGATAACAATCACATTCCTAGACCGGTGTTACTGTTGTTGCTGTTGATATTGTAGTTGCTGTTGTTGTTGTTGTTGTTGCTGTTGTGGTGGGAAAGAATTATAATGTATGCTCCACAACTGATGTACATGTATATTTTTGTGTCTGTGTTGGCACAGACACGACATTGGTCTTTGTACAGTTTTATCTTCGTTATTAATTGTAATTGTCTACAGTTATTAAGTGTGAGTAATATGCATGTAACAAACTCAGACCTGAATGACACCCAAGAGGAGGTTGACTTTACAGTCCTACCCCCAGTTAAATGTTGTATTCGCTGAAAGATATATACGCTCCAAGTCATACAATCACCTTTAAGGGTGTCCTGGTCAGTCAGCTTTTTACCAGCCAAGAATGTTTCTGTTTTCGCAGCATGCATCTATGGTATCAAAGGAATACACTGTTTGCCACACATCATTACACAGTAGTGCTGTTATGAGCAACCCTATGAAAGGCGAAATCCAGTACAATCCCGGGGGGGGGTACTTGACCCAAGTTTGGGTGTAGGGGTGCCGCCGAGGGTTTGAAATCCTGACCTTGTTTAGGACAAAAATACGCTAAAAACCCTACCCTGTGAAGGACAATAGCCTCCATTTCAAGACCCTGTTTAGGACAAGTGAAAAAATGCGCTCTCTCTGGTTTTGCAGGAATTTACACTGTTTAACAGGTCATTCAAATCAGAGAATCATACTCGATGTGTCTAAAACCCAGTTTTCAGCTGAGTTGTTGCATCCCTACACTTAAACTAAACAAAAAGCCATGAAGCATTAAGCTCTCAATTACCATAGCAAAATGTCGTCATTTCATCTAAAGAAAGGTGTTTTATTTTTAAATAGCAAATAAAATAGGAATGATTTCTTCAATTACTGTGTAATGAATAAGTGGAACTTATATTTTTGAGGTTAATTTTATTTTGATTAAGGCACTAATAGAACTTTTGCAGAGAAAAAAATCCCTAAACAATATATATATACCAGCGGGATCCCTCATGCCTGTGCGACAAAGTGACATCTTTCATCGCGTTATCCAAGACAGAGAAACTAGACCTACCGGTACGATCTGTTCTGACAATGCGCACGCGTTATAATACTGCTAAGTGCAAAGATATTTTACATTAAGATACCGACAACAATAGCATTCTAGTCCGGAAATGATCTGATGTTGACTGATGATATTGTAATGTCCGGTTAACAGTCGCTTTACTCAGTAGTCATGCACCTCTTCGGAACCTCTAATTTTATTTGCTCCCGGAGTCATCCACCTCTATTGTTTTCAGGACTAGGGCCATTGTTTCTGTTGTTTATTCTATTGTTTTCTCGGCCAATCCTGTTAGACCTTACGAGAGGTGCGTGGCGCCTCGCTTTACTCAGTTGACATTATGCAAATCAGGAAAAGGAACGCGTCGCTTGTCGGCCGCTCGATGAGGTTTTTTCGACTTCTCGCAAGCTCAGGGTCGCAGGCAACTTGCAAGCTAATGCAAAGTGCTGGGATTAACTACTCAATGTCATAGCCACTTGCGTGTCTAATATAATACCTGGGTTGGATTGTGTGGCTAGCTGCAACCTTTTGGAGTAGCAAAAACTTCAAAATGGCAAATACACTGGACAGCGAGTGTGGCAAATTCGTTTTTTAAGACAAAAAAGAACTAAGAAATAGTGCATGGTCTGGGTGTCATACCCGGGCTGACATGGCCTGCCTAACCACTGTACCACTGTACCACTGTATGCCGTGCTGCTGGCTACCAGACTCACCAACATTTAAACTGCACATAATGAACAGTACTATAAATTACTATAGCGTTACCCTAGCATACACATGAAAGCTTATTGCAAACAAAATGCAATAAAGCTAACCACAAACAAAATGGAGTGAAACTAAGAGAGTTTAAGCGATGGACAACAGACACCTGGAGATTAATCCGTGGGCAAACACAGGAAAAATGAGGCCAGATCTATAAGTCAACTGCTGAGACTCTGAAATGCCACTTATGTTCAGTAAAAAGAGACAACAAATCTGCTTACTGCATGCGGTTCTATTCCACCATAGACAATCCTCACAATATTGACGGTCATGGTGCTCTTGTCGACTTTGGCGACAAACCCAGCATTCACATAAGCATGGGCATTCTAAAAGAAAGATATAAAATAAGCAATTCAATTTTCACTAGTTGCCTAAGTGGAATAAAGCAATACTATTTCCCGAAGGAAACCAATGCTTTGCAAGCAGCTCTCAAGGAGGTTTGCATTTACAGTAGAATCTCTCTTTGCAGACACCTTTACATTTTGGACAACAGTTAACTTAGTTCCTGAGAAACCAGAATTCAACCAACATATATTATCTCTACCTCTATAACATAATCCAACCTCCTCTATATTACAGATACTCAGGTTTCCCCCTTGCTGTCGGGTTTTAAGAAATTTGACTCTATATCATTCAAATGGAATAACAGTACAGACTGGAGCAAGTTAAAAAAATGATATTAACAGCTCCTTATTTTGGGTGAAGAATCAAAATTAGGATCAGGAGGAATAGGCATCAAGTGTGACGAATAACAAGAATGTTTTCAGAAGGGAAGTAATTTAATGTTATCAAATCTTTCAGTTTTTTTCATAATGGAAGGGAATTGATTGGAATCTTTTTTTTAAACATTTTAATTTAATATGGAGCTTTATCAAAATGTGTCTACAAGAATGCCAACATATTTTGGCACTTTTAGATATAATTCAAGCACCAGTAAATTAAATGTAAAATGAGACCACATAACATCTGCAATGAGGGAATTCAAAATCTAATTCTTGAGTTCACTAGCTTAGATCGAGTTGCACCCTAATCATCTCCCTAACACATGAAAATGTCTGATAGAAACCATTTATTACATTATGAATGCCAAGCAAGGCATTTTTGCTATATGTTTGCTTACTTGGGCTCTTGGCATGACTTTGTAGGTGCAAATGATGCAGTCACTTGAAAACACAGGTAACAACACAGCCAGGATTACCTTGCAAGTATTAAAACATAGTTATAATCAAAATCAATTCATCAACATTTTAAGAACTAATATGTCTTACAGTGTGCTTTCTTCTTTGATCAGTGATACAACTGTATAACCCATACTCAGTCTACAGTACATCTAAAGCATGTTACACTTAAGGAGGGATTTTACCTGAAGGCTGTTTCGACGTCGCTCAACGTGGCCCTTGTGCCAATATCTCGTTCACGTTTCAAGCAATGCCAAATCCCTGCATTTAGAACATTCACCAATGTTCTGCGGTTTTGTGTAAATTTTTGGCTGATTTTTTGGCATTTTGTGAAAGAGATATTTTCTTCTTAAAGGATAGGTTAAATTGAGGAAAATATGAAATGTTGAAGATTTGATGAATTTGGAAAATTGAAATTTGAAGTGAAGAATTAATAGACGGACAGCAAACAGTCCCCTATCAACCTGGGGCTCTTTTTGGAGGGGGTCAACTGTCTGGTAGTGTTCCCAACCCATTTTTAACAATTCCCTTTTAAAACTACTTCAAATTTCACTCGTATTCAAGTAAACCCCCGCCTTAATCAACCTACAGTAAATGTCCACCTTTTAGCGGTCTTTTAGGATTCTGATTGGCTGAGCTATCACACACTATTAGCTATTAGCGTGCAGTGTATGTGGTTAGAGGTCACTGATGTAATGACAATGTTTTCTCAGATGCTTCGGGAGAAAATTTAAAAACATTACCTTGCCAGTCATATCCAAGTTTAGAAACTGCATGAGAGAGTACTGAGCTTCACTATTTGACGAGCTGTCACCTGAAAGCAGTGATGTGGTTAAAATATTACATATCTAATGCCACACACTGTCTAACATGGATCAATATAATTTTGTGACACTGAAATGAGATGATATTGGAAAATATTTCCCTAAATGTTAATGAAACAAGACATCTAAGAATGGATCTAAATTACTCTTTCACTCTTACTATTACTCTGCCAAGTGACACTGAAAGTCACATGAACATTCAGTGAACAGAGCAAAAAAGAAAAATAGTAAACTACATACTTGATACAAGAAGAATTATATGGCTATAATGTCTTCAATTCAGATATTAATTTGAGAAAAGTACAAGAATTTTACAACTGTGGCAAACCTGACATACATATGTTTTGTCCCTGCCATAAGGGATACATCAGAGCTCTGTCACCTAACTCATCAAAAATCTCGTTTGAAGTACTGCTACCATCAAAATGATGTTGGCAATCGTACCTTACAGTGTATATCACATAAGTGTGTTTCATCCCAATAACAGTTGTGCATAATTATCAATGAGAATGTGTCACATTGCTTCGACTTTGAGTGCATGCAAGGGAAACTCGACTGAATTTCAAACGGCTGTTTTAGTCAGGGGTGCAGAAGGTGAGTGTATTCTTGTAACATTTGCATTGACTTTAGTATTTTAGCACTGGAACTTGCTCTTCTCTAAATTGAAAAAACCCGCCTTGAGATATTCATGACTGAGTGGCTTTGTTTGTGTACATTACTTTAACATTTGACTGATATTTGTCTGTTGTGTTATTATTGATGGGTAATCAAGCATATTATTCCAGCTGATAGTGCCCAAATGTCACTTTTCAATTTTGGCCAAGGGCTCCTTAAGTCCATGCACCAAGATGAGGGCCTTCGTTTTAGACCACAGGGTCTTTGTTTCAGACCACAGGGTCTTTGTTTCAGACCACAGGGTCTTTGTTTTAGACCAGAGGGTATTCGTTTTAGACCAGTGGGTCTTCGTTTTAGACCAGGGATCTTCGTTTTAGACCAGGGGGTCTTCATTTTAGACCAGAGGGTCTTCGTTTTAGACCAAAGGGTCTTCGTTTTAGACCAGGGGGTCTTCGTTTTAGACCAGAGGGTCTTCATTTTAGACCAGGGGGTCTTCGTTTTAGATCAGTGGGTCTTCGTTCTAGACCAGGGGATCTTCGTTTTAGACCAGTGAGTCTTCGTTTTAGACCAGGGGGTCTTCGTTTTAGACCAGGGGGTCTTCGTTTTAGACCAGGGGATTTTCGTTTCAGACCAGAGGGTCTTAATTTTAGACCATCTGTCATGGCAGATTAGCATAATCTGTCATGGCGGGCATCTCAGGGCTCTCATCAAAACTCAGTTTTCTGATATTCCTCCTCGTTGTTTTTGACATCCAAAACCGCTATTTGAAATACATCCATCATAGTCGTTTGTGGAATGGAGCAGCTGAAGTTCATGTCGGCAGAGAAATATCCAAAACGGAGGTTTCGCCTGTCGCTTCACGAAGTGCAAGTGGCCTGGGATCAGCGAAACGAAGCTCACCCGGACTGGTCTGCACCCGCACAATTAACCTAGTAGAGGAGCTGGTCTTTGTAAACATCCTGTTACTGTGTAATGACGTTTCGCTAAATCCTGGGCCTGCTTCCCTGGCCTGTCCAAAGTGCCTCAAAACCATTAAGAAAACCCAGAGTCAGCTACAGTGCGCGCATTGTGACAAGTTCTTCCATCTTAGGTGTCTGGGTTCGGAGTATGAATCATTGCGGATGTGCAGCTTATGTTCAACGGTGCCTTTGAATGAATCTGTTGGAAGCGATGACAGCCAGTGCTTTTTACCTGACATACTAAAGAACATGACTGAGACGTGTGGCCTGAAAATTGTCCATCAGAACATCCGAAGTTTGCCTAACAAAATTGACGAACTGCGTCTTATTATATCTGAGCTGGGCTCAAGGATTCATCTTATAACCCTATCTGAAACTTGGGCGCATCAAAATATCACCGATGCCGAGCTTGAGATCCCTGGTTATACTCTATTTAGGCGAGACAGAGGATCCAAAGGTGGCGGTTTAGCCATATACAAGAGAAACCATCTATCAGCTATTCGAAGATCTGATTTAGAGAATGAGTGTTTTGAAGGACTTTGGATAGAGATCCTGATACCTAAGTCTCGTAGCTTTCTTGTTGGCACTTTCTGTAGGCCGCCGAACTCGTCAAATCATCATAATCAAGAGTTCCTGCCTTGGCTTGAAAATGCACTCAATCTGGTTACTGGAGAGGAAAAGGAGGTCCTGATCTTAGGTGACCTAAGCTGTGATTTGCTGTCAAAGCGAGACGCATCGGCTGAATGTAAACAACTGAAAACAGTCCTGAGATATCTCAACTTGACTCAACTTATTAATGTAGCAACGCGTATCGCCCAAAATTCAAGCACTCTCTTGGACATGGTTGCTTCAAATTGCCCCCAAAACATCAGCTCATCTGGAGTGGCAAGTGCAGGTCTAAGTGATCACGAAATGGTTTTCTGTGTACGGAACTTAAATTCAAAGAGAGCACCGGCAGAAATAAAAGTCTTCAGAAATTATGCAAATTACGACCCGAAAAAG
This sequence comes from Catalaphyllia jardinei, assembly GCA_022496165.2. NCBI lineage: Eukaryota > Metazoa > Cnidaria > Anthozoa > Scleractinia > Caryophylliidae > Catalaphyllia > Catalaphyllia jardinei. The sequence continues at coordinate 42,546,676 of CM042746.1, read as the reverse complement.
TTCTGCCAAGAAATGGGAAGTGTTGATTGGGATTCACTTGGGAATTCCAATGGTCAAGACGAGCCTCCAACGACAATAAATGATGTGTGGTCGAATTTCAGGTCCGCCTTTCTTACTGTTGCTGACAAGCACGCTCCTTTTATTCAAAAGCGTGTGTGCGGCATAATCAAATGCCCCTGGATGAATAAAGAAATTAAGTCGGACATTCGCCAGCGTGATTTCTGCTTAAGAAAAGCGAGAAAATCAAACACTAACGAAGACTGGTCGAATTACCGCTGCATGAGAAATCGCGTGACAAGCAAAATTAAAAAAGCCAGAAGTGCTTTCAATAGAAAGTTAGCAGAAAGAAACAGCGAAGATCCAAAAGCCTTCTGGAGAACGGTTAAAAAGATCCTCCCCGGCGAAAGTAAGAGTGCATCTCTAAGCATGAAAATCGATGGGGATGTATGTGCAGACAAGAAGAAGATCGCCGATGGTTTCAACAAGTTTTTTACTGGAGCAGTTCAGCGCCTCCTGCAGGAATTTGGACAGATTAAAGATTCCGCTGTAAACCAATAAGAACCACGCGTGAGCGGCAATAAAAGCTACCCTGAATGTAAATTCAAGTTCATAACGCAAAACTTCACACTATCAGAATTGAAGAATCTTAAATGTAACAAGTCTAGTGGCATGGACAATATACCTCCCAGGCTACTTAAGGACGCTGCTGCTGTTATTGCTAAGCCGCTAACGGAAATCATCAATACGTCCCTTGCAATGGGAGCTGTCCCTGACGAATGGAAGTGCGCTAAGGTGACACCAGTATTTAAAAAAGTCAAAAGAAGTGAAATGGACAACTACCGTCCAATCTCAGTTCTACCAGTTGCCTCAAAGTTGTTAGAAAGGGCAGTGCATCGCCAGCTGTACCAGTTTCTCAGCAAGCACCAAATACTAAGCCCATTCCAGTGCGGCTTTCGTAAAAATCACTCCACTGAGTCAGCTGCAATATCTTTTACAGACTCTATACGACGGGGAATGGACCAAGGACTACTAACTGGCGGGGTCTTTATCGAGTTACGGAAAGCTTTTGACTCTTATTGCTTCTAAGCTTAAGGCAGCTGGAATCAGTGGAACTGAATTACACTGGTTTAAAGACTATCTAAGCAATCGTACTCAGCAAGTCAATATCGAGAACGAACTGTCTGGAGCAAGGCTTAATACATCGGGAGTCCCGCAGGGGTCCATTCTTGGGCCTTTGCTCTTCGTCATGCTCATAAACGATCTCCCTTCTCGTCTAAACACCTGCAGCACATTGATGTACGCTGATGACACTGTTCTCTTCTATTCAAGTAAGGATGTGAATGAAATCGAAGAGCTGGCTGAGAGACAATAGCCTTTTCCTAAATAAGTCGAAAACAGAATGTGTGCTCTTTGGAACAGCGAGTAGGCTGAGTACTGTAACGAGCTTTTCCATTTATTTCTCAGGAAGCTTGATTGAGCGTGTATCTGAATTTAAGTATCTCGGTGTTGTGCTGGACAAATCCCTCTCTTGGACTGCCCATGTGAAATATATCTTAGGCAAAGCCGGGAAGAGAGTGGGCATGTTGAGTCGGATCAGAACTAATGTTACCACAAATACCGCTCATCTAATTTATAAGTCTTTTATTCTACCCGTAATTGACTATTGCGATACTGTATGGAATTGTTGTGGTAAAGTAGATTCTGATAATTTAGAGAAGTTGCACAGGAGGGCTGCGCGCCTTATCGTTAGAAATCACTGTAGTGATGCTGCATTACAATCTCTGGCAATGGAGTCCTTGGAGAACAGACGAAAAAAACACGTATATCGCTCTGTAACAAAGTGTATGAACGGAAGTTTCCACAGTTTTTTATAAATTATTTCAATTACAATCGAGATATTACGGGACGTCACACACGCCAGAGCAACCTATTGCACCTCCCTCGAGTACGGACAGAAGCGGCAAAAAAGTCATTTTTTTTACTCTGGCGCGCAAATTTTTAATCATTTTAAAAATATGTAGTCTTAATTATTTTATTTCTGTATTAATATTTTTGTTTTTTTAAATCTTTTTAGTGTATCTTGTAAATTTTTAATCTTATCTTGAATCTCTAATGTTTGTAATGTACAGGGCCCCTGTTGACAGCCGTTTTGTATTTAAAAGCTGAAAGGGTCACCCTGTTTAAATAAAGGTGTTACTTACTACTTACTTACTAGCCTAAAACCAAGCATCCTTTTTCAATGTGTTGGGAGAGTACCTCTTGCACGACTGTTGTAATGAGTGAATACAAAGTAAACTAAGTGATTAAATAAAATCGACTCTACTGATTGTCTTAGTGTAGCTCTCGTTGTTGTAAAACCCTATTGAATGGGGCAAGGTTCTCAACAAGTGGCAGTTGTCAAACAGGAAGAACTAAAGTTCCACAAAGCGACGATAGAGATGCAGACAGAAATCCAATCAGCGCTACCCCCCCCCCCCCCCCCCCCCCCCACAACAAGCGACAATGACGCCAAGTGACGTGCAAGCCAAGCTGCCTAAACTGACGATAACGAAGTTCCACGGTACCTACATGGACTGGCCATGATTTTGGGGACAGTTCATTGAAACAATCGATAAAACGAACGTTCAACCGATCACAAAGGCATTCCCTGTTTCCCAGCCAGAGAAAGAGTTCTACATCCCACACAAGTACATAATTCGCAAGTCCGCTGAAACTACAAAGATGAGAATTAAATTCTGCCTGAGCGATACCTGAATCCCCTTCCCTGAATGACTGTTGGTACTCAGGACTACCACTTCAAAATAAGCTATGGGACGTGCTCGTCCAACAGAGAGCCTACCCAGTAGTCTTAGCGCGAGATATACAGAAAGCTTTCCAACAGATTCGAGTCCACGAAAGTGAACAAGATGCTCTCCGATTTCATTGGCAGACCGACTGCATGGCGGTGTGTTTGAATACCATTTGGATAGCTGGGCTCACAGATATGCAGAAGAGGCCGAACAGTTACGCCAAAGTTTCTACATAGACGATTTGCTAACAGGTGGTCAAGACGTGCAGCAAACTAAAGTGCGAAAAGAAGTAGCACAAGAGATCATGACTGATGCCACATTCAACCCACACAAGTGGCACTCTAACCGTCCAGAGATTGTAGAAGATAGCCGCCGACAAGAAACAGGAGCATAAAGTACCCAGCTTAAAGCGCGTAAAAAAGGCGCCGATTCTCCTGCAGAAACCGAAGAGCAGTCATACGCCAGACAACAGTTGCAAATCAAGCCAAGTGAATCAAAACTATTAGGAGTCAAGTGCGACAAGTTTGAAGACACTATCGCTGTACAGTTCCCTGTCGCAAACACAAGTGGCGCAACATCAAAACGCGACGTATTAGCCAAACTAGCGAAAGTATATGACCCGCTCAGTCTGGCTTGCCCTTTGACATTGCAAGGCAAACAAATCTACCCCGAAGTGTGCGACCACAAAATAGCATGGGATACGCCGATCCCACAGAATCTCCGAGTACCATGGCTAAAGTGGGAACAGTCACTCCCAGATGAGATAACTGTACGAAGATCCATTGCACCGCGTCAGCAACCAGTTCTCTCAATCAAGCTACATGTTTTCAGAGACGCATCGACACATGGAGTCGGAGCAGCCGTGTACTCGGTTCTACGCCAAGAAGATGGAATCACACAAACCCTCATTGCAGCGAAAGCAAGATTAGCCAAAAAAAAACCTAACCATCCCAAGGTTGGAGTTAGTCAGGGCCCACATGGCTACCAATTTAGTTGTGAATGTGAAGAACACACTAAAAGACTTACCTGAGCCCAATGTCTACGGTTGACTGGACAGCACCGTCACACTCCACTGGATTCTGGGAAATGGCTTATACTGACAGTTCGTTACCAACCGTGTGCAGTAGATAAAACAACATCCACGGATTCAGCGGAGACACGAAACCCACTACCGACAACCCAGCAGACCTAATGCAGAGCTCTGGTGGAATGGCCGGCATGGTTACATGATCCTGAGAATTGGCCAGAGAACCCAGTCAAAGTAAAAACTATAGCTTCCAAAAAAGAGGCGAAAGTAACAAGAGAAGCGCTAAGCCCTGCAAATGAACAACCTAAACAAGAACGAAACATGTTCTACGAACTTCTCTAGTGTCATAATCTCCATCAAACTCTACATATCCAAGCTTGGGTGCGATGTTCCACAACTCACAGAGCGCGTAAGGGGCCAATAACTAGCGAAGACATACAGGAGTCAAAGAATTGGTGGATAAGAAGAGTCCAGTCCCACGACGTGCAAAAGCCTCAGTTTGATCAGACCAGGTGTGAACTCAACCTCCGTCCAAATGCTAACAGAGTGCTCCAATGTCATGGCAGAATTCAAGCACAGTAGCCAGTATACTTGCCGGCTGATAGCCAGAAAACCTGTACAGCGGATCCGCGCCGAAACCTTGCATGGAGGTGTGTCCCTCACCATGGCAGCGATCTGTGAAGAATATTGGGTACCAACTCTGAGACTGCTAGAAATTGGTGATGTCACTACACAACACGCTGATTTCAAAACTGAATTCCCCTCACTATTCACTGGCCTTGGAAAGGTGAACACTGAAGTGCACATAACGCTGCAACCCGATGCAAAGCCTAATTGCATTTATAACCAAGGAAAATCCCCCATCCGCCATTGCCTAAGGTCAAGCAAGAATTAGACTCTATGCTTCAACAGGGGGTCATCTCACCAGTAACTGTACCGACTGCTTGGTGTTCTGGTCTCGTCCCAGTTCCCAAACCAAATGGTAATGTCAGACTGTGTAGATCCATCCGACGCCGCCAGTCGACAAGAGCCTTGCCAAGCTGGGAAAAAGTCGCTATTTCAACAAACTCGATGCTAATAGCGGATTCTGGCAGCTTCCCCTTGATGAAGAGTCAAAACTGCTGACTACATTTGTAACTCCTTTTGGCCGATATTGTTTTAATCGCCTTCCTTTTGGCATAAGGTCTGCCCCAGAGATCTTTCAGCGCACATGTCCGAAATCCTTAAAGACGTCGATGGAGTAATATGCCAAATGGATGACGTTCTTGTCCATGGAGCTGACCAAGAGGAACACGACAGCCGACTTAGAGCTACACTGCATTGTCTACAAGAGGCTGGCATAACCCTCAACATTGAGAAATGCCAGTTTTTCAAGACCTCTGTGCAGTTCCTGGGCACCATCATTGACGAACAGGGCATACTAGAATTTTCCCAGAGTTTTACTGTAGCGGTTTTAAAAGGTTTTGTAGTCCCTTGTTAGCTTTTTGTAATTGCGTCAGGCAAGATGGAGAAAGGAGCGGGAGAGCAATGATAGAGCAACAGGGATCTAAAGCGAAGGGATTAAAGTGCCACCACTGTGGAAAATTTGGTCATATCAGGCAGAACTACAAAGAATGGGTCAGGACCAAGACAGAAGAAACAAGGAAACCAGAAACACCACAAGCCAGCCAGGAGACCAGAAACAAGCTGAAGGCAAATAGAGCCAAGGCGAGATGGAGAGACAGCAGCAGTTCGGATAGTGACTGTACTGGGTTGATGGTGAACCACATGATGTCGGGGAGTTCCAGTAGCCGGATGAATGATTGGATTGTGGACTCAGGAGCAACCTGTCACTTTTCCATAGACGTGGGTTTGGTATGGGACTGGTTAAAGCTCCCATACCATTCCCATATCATTCCTTCATACATGACAATCATCCCATACCATTCCCATAGCCCATATTATTCCCATATATGGAAATGGTATGGATTTTTACAAAATAGATATCTTTCCCACAGATTAGACAATAGAGAGCCAGTATATACCATAATACGGGTTTAATATGGTGGGTAATGTCCCATATCAAAACCATATGAAACCCATATATGGCCTATAAATTATCCCATGTCATACCGATGTATGGTCCATATAGATCCCATATCATTCACTTTGGTAACGGAAAGGACTCTAATCAGTCCCTTGGCAGAGATGAAACATATGTACAGTATGTCAGGCTTGCCATAATTGTCCATTGTAAAAGTTTTGCACTTTTTTCAAGTTTGTGAATGGCATATTACATATACACAACTGGGAATCCTTAGGCCAGATTGCCACCATCATTTTGATGCTAGCGGGACTTCAAATACAATGTTTGCCAAGTTAGCAGAAAGGTCTCTGATGAGTCCCTCAACAGGGATCAAACAAATGCATGTCAGGCTTGCCATAATCATATATACATTAATTATAATTACCAATAATCAGTCTTGAGCCTGCAGCTTCAAGAATTGTGAAAATGTCAGATGGAAAATCAGGATGATCATGTGTCAACATCAGATTCCCGGCAATACTTGCAACCTGCAGGATCCAATGGCTTTCATTCACATTTAACATCTAAGTCATAAAGCTATACAGAGCTATTAGGGGTGGATTTATTAGGTACCAGTAGTTAATGCATGTATATGTACAGTGAAACACAATGAAAAATCAACTCAAAGACAATTGAATTTTGCAAATTTTCAGGGTGAGTATGTCTCTACTGACCCCCACTTCAAAGAGGGTGCATCCCTCTCCAGCCCAATGTCCTGGACATATTACACATGAACACGCAAGGGAACTGAAGGCATGTCACTAGAATCAAAAGCCATTTGATACATTATTACAAGTAACTGCATATTAAGTAACTTGGCAACTGATATCAATTACATGTAAATGAAAGTTAATCGTACTTACATTCCTCACAGGAACATTGGCTACCTTTAAAGAAAAGACAATAATATAATATGCCATATGCAATATAAACTTTAAACAATGAAAAATAATAATAATTACAGAACAGATTGTTGCATAAAGTGTTAAATCTGGATTTATGCACTTGGGTTAATTATCTCTCTTAAAATCACAATTAACTCCATCCACATTATCTCGATCATTACCATCACTATATATATTGAAAACTACACATCAATTACATTGTACATGTATTACATGTACATGTATCATAATCATGATCACAATCATTTCAGGAATGGTAGTATTTATCCTCACACTTTTGGACGTGTAGTCCACATTTACCTTGCGCACATGATCAGCCAACACTTTGTAACCAGCCACCACACTTGCTTGGTCCTCTAAGAACTTAATAAATGTGTTCAGAGGCACACCAGCACCGATAACGACATCACCATTGGGTAACTGAAAGGACAATTGTAGACAGATATAAACATAATTACACTGTTTTTTTCTCTCAGAAGGTAATTAAAAGTGATCTGGATAATCTTTGTATGTACTGGACTGCTGTACCAGAAGTCTGTGTTTGAGCCTGACTGGTGTCTTCTATCAGAGGCACAGTGTTCCACGCCTAATAAGCCCAAGTCATACATGAGCCTAAATCAAATGCTATAAGTGACCACTAATTTGGCAAAAATACTCCTCAAAATTTCATGTCTCTTTTTTATGAAGTAACAAGGCATTCATACATGTAAGACCAAACAAAAGCTAAAAGAAGGGCATATTTAATTGTCTTACTAGCAATTAATACTTAAGTGCTCAACTGGTGACAGCAAGGAGTAAGAATAAAAAACAACCTAAATATTAATTAAAAATAATAGCAAACATAATAGCATACCTCAGTTTCACTTGGTATGGTGTGAAGCTGTTCAATTTTACTGATGTCAATCATCACATCAAAAGGACCATCGTTCTTATAAATACCTACAGGTACATATACCAAAAACCAAAAAAAAAAATGGGGAATACTTAACATTATAGTCCATTATAATCTAAAGTGAATTTGTTGCAAGCAATGCATGATGTGTATGAGTCTTGGTTATCATACTGCAGTGTAAGGTTGTGTTTCGGAGTGCTTTTTTTCATTTTCTTCAAGACTAGAGAATTACTTTGATTTACTAGATCAAGAATGTGCCACTTCCAAAAATTACTTAAGTTAAATCAATACCTTTTCCTGTGTTTCCAGCCACCAGCCTTATCTTATCTTCAGTGTGCTTCGACATCAGTGCATATAAATCAGCCAGTGATGTTGGACAGTACCACAACACACCACCACCTTGACGAACAGATGTTGCAATGTGCTTTCTAGGGCACTGCACGCAACCATTGCCACATGCACCACGACATTTGGTTATTTCCTGTCATAGATGGTAAATGTTTCATCACTACAGATATCACTTTGTAAAGGCATATCTGTTACTGCTGTAACTTGCAAAGTAATTGAGGCTGTTCTTGTGTCCCGTTAATTTAATTTAGTCAATTTAATTAATTCCTCTAATCCACTGTTAAGTAGACCCATACATAATTGTAAAACTCGCTCTAGTTCCATTAACAAATCTATCTGTTATATCGGTGTGAGGATACCAGGAAATTCACAATACATAAAACCAGGTACCTGAGAAATGTACATAAGAACTGTCCAATCACGTGATAGCTGTAACACTATGAATTTCTTGTCATTACATGCCAAATAAAATCTATGCGCTTGCTCTTACCTCAATATCCAGTGGATTTGAGCTTTTTGCAAATGTTTTCATTGCATCCAGAATTGGTCTGTAACCTGACAATAAACATTGCACAACAATCATTGTTAGACTGTTCTACTGAAGGCTTATTGCAAGATGAAAGAGAGGGATTCCAATTACAGGTAAGTGCAACATCATCTTACCTGTGCAGCGGCAAATGTTTCCATCAAAGTTGTCTTCAATCTGTTGTTCAGATGGACTGGGATTCTCCTGCAATAAACTGGTAGAACCAGAAAGATCAACAGTTGTCAGTTGTACATACAGACTACCCATTTCCATCCACTTTGACCTGAACAAGTGACATGCATAGACTCCCCAATCCTCACTATCTTAAACCAGTAACATGCACAGATAACCCAATCCACACTCACTTGAACAAGTGATATGCACAGACCCCCAATCCACACTAACTTAAACAAGTGACATGCACAGACAACCCAATCCACACTCAGTTGAACAAGGGACATGACAAACAACCCAATCCACAATCACTTGAACAACATGCACAGACTCCCCAATTCCCACTGACTTAAACAAGTGACATCCACAGAAAACCTAGTCCACGTACCCGATAAACATGACATGCACAGATCATCCATTTAACACTGACATTACACTGTACATTTTACATGCACAGGTAACCCAATCAACACCAACCTTATATTGCATGCGCTCTTGCTAATGTAATTCAACGAGCACGCAAGGATTGCCAAAACAAGTAGTATATAAGGCTAAAATGCTATGAAAAGTGTCAAATTTGTTCTAATAAACTACACATTTCGGACTTGGCCTTCTTCAGTAGGTGGACTTAACTACACCATACAAAAATCTGTATGCGCACGCATGCACAGAAAGTGCGCATATAAAGTGCTCAGTAAACAAATAAGAAAACCACTGTTTTAGCACGCGTAAGTGTAATACACGCTAGACCCACAGGCACAAGAAACTGAACTTGATGTTCAGTCGTTGGTATTAACAGATAATCCATTCAATGTCAGCACCAGACGAATCTTGCTTAACAATTTTAACATCTTGTCCTCCAAGCCCGAGACATGCAGGATTTTCCCCAAACCCAGCTGGTATCATATTGGTGTGAGCAAAACCTCGGTGATATCCTTGTACACTCCACTGATGCCTCACCATCTCCCACTCATGCCGGTTCATTGCCCTGCCAACGGCCTCGATGTGAGATGGCCACACGCTTCGGCCAAATGGAGTGAACAGACCATGAAGTCATCTAGTGAGTGGGAGGCGGAGTTGAAATGTTCAGCTACAGGAAACCCACCCGATCGGTTTTGGATGCTGCAGAGGTGTTGGCTGAAACATTCCCATAGTCCCCTTCCAGTCTCTCCAATGTACAGGCAATTGCAGCGACGACAGAAAATGCAATGCACAACATTCTCAGACTGACAAGTGAAGTGGTCCCAGATGTTATGTGCGCTCTTTGCCCTTGTAGAAAAGTCTGAGGAGTTATGTGCTTGCACATCAAGGCCATCAGCAGGGCAATAAACTGGCAATCAGCAGGAGACGGCAAGGCGTTAGTAAAGTGTAGAAGAATATCACCAAGGTTTCGCTCGCGTCGGTATGATACCAGCAGGGGTTTAATTTGGGGAAAATCCTGCGTGCCCCGGGCTAGGAGGACAAGATGTTGAAATTGTTAAGCAAGATCCGTCTGGTGGTGACATTGAATGGATTATATGTTAATAGCAACGACTAAACATTAAGTTCAGTTTCTTGTGGTTGTGGGTCTAGCACGTATTACACTTAAGCGCGTTAAAACAGTGGTTTTCTTATTTGTTTACTGAGCACTTCATGCGTGCGCTTTCCGTGTGTGCGTACGCATACAACTTTTTGTATGGTGTGGCTAAATCCACCTACTGAAGAAGGGCCAAGCCCGAAACATTGAGTTTATTAGAACAAATTTGACACTTCAGAGCATTTTAGCCTTATATACTACTTTTTGACAGTGTCAAGCATCGCATTTTGAATTTGCAAAAAACAAACATGGCGTCAACAGAGCAATCATTTTATTTGCTCAATGTCTGCACTATCTGACTGTACTATTTTTCTTTATAATTGAACGCAGTGTACTGATTGTTTTACATGTAACTACCCTTTTATTACAAAGGTAGGTTAGAAAAGGTAATGATGCAATGAATCCAGCAATTCTCAGCTTTTTATTTGTTACCAAAAGAACCCAGTTAAGGGCAGAGAATGCGGAGTAAGTAAAAAAAGTGTGATTGAATGAAAAATGGTGCTCTTAGGGATAAGCCTATTTCTACAGAACCACTCATTAAAATTTAATGAAATTTGGCACAAAAATACTTAAGGAAATAAGTAACTGGAGTACTACACTTAAACAAAGGAAATTCTAGATATTACAGCGAAATTTTAACAAGGGATAGTTAAAGATCTCTCTGTTAAATTCTCTGTTAACTTGTGAGCCTTGTTACAAGCTTGCAGCATGCAAATTATAAAGAAAATGTAATGTCTAGATTTTCTGCAAATAAACAAATAAACCAATTTTAAAGGTCTGTTTATATTTATTCATGTTGCCATGGCAATGGCACATAAATTAGCTCAATTATATAAAAACAAAGTTTGTAATGTTAACTTGCTTGCTGCAATTCTTGGCGACCAAAAGATCATGACAAGTGTTTTAAAGAAAAGGGTAAATGAAAGACAGGTATCAAAAACTGTGTTCAGGTACCCTGGTCCCAGAGGTTTTTCTTGATATTCCACCGCACAAGAGTGCTGCAAGAGGGCCGCCAAGTGAACATGAGTCATGAAGCGAGAAAGAAAAACCTCTGGTTACTTTGGACTTGAATCTCACTTTCATGCAGATGCCAGAGTCAGGATATGGCCCTTGAGCTCGCATTGGTTGATATTTTTACAAACACGCAATACAATTGGTCCGTTTGATTGGCAATACCGAGGAGACAGTGAGGAGATTTGTACCTGCACTTCTTCTGTGTAAATTTTTGCTAATTATCTCTACAAGGGAAAGAATTTGTTTGCAAAATATTGCATTTCTCAGTTTATATAAATGTTCAAGATTCGGCTGTGTTCTACATTGATTTTGTTTCTGACAGTGCCTTTGAAGGAATTTGACCGCTATACTCAAGGAGTGTTTTCCTGAGATTAAAAGTCTCAACAACATCAAAGCCTTGCTCACAGTCATAAACCGCAAAGATGTGTTCGCCATTCTGCCAACCAGACATAGAAAGTCAATTTATCATAATTTGGTTGATCCCTGATGTCAGCAAATACCTGTGCCTGACAGGCTATTTCATACCCTCACGATCACCGCTCACAATTTTGGTTGTGTACTCTGAAGTTTCTAGTGGACTCATAAACCGTGGCATTTCAACAAAGACGTCAACGAGCACCATCTGCTCAAAAAAACTTAATATGCCTTTCTATTCGGAGGTCCCGAGGCCTTCTTACAAAATGAAAAGTGACAATATTTGCTCATATGTTTAACAAGCAGAACCTTCGTGATCGTTGCAGATGAAACATTCTCACAAACAGGCACACTGACCCAGGCCAAATAGGCTGATAAGCATGTGATTGCTAAGGTTCCATTGGCCCCTTTATGAATTATCAAATTGACCCATTTGACAGCTGGCATCTGCATGAAAGTGAGATTTAAGTCCAAAGTAACCAGAGGTTTTCCTTTCTCGCCACTTTGCAACTCGTGTTCACCACTCCGTGGCTCTCGCGCAGCTCTCTCGCAGCTCCCTCTGTGGTAAAAAATTAAGAAAATTCTCTGGGACCAGGGTAGTGTTCAGCCACCTTAATCAGCTGATCCACACTGGTCTGATATAAGACAAACATAAAATGCAATTAACTGTCCTCATCTCTTACTGATGTGCACAGACAACCCAATCCACAATGACCTGATTATAAGACATGTGTATAAAATGCAATCCACACTGGCCTGATCTATTACTGATGTGCACAGACAACATAATCCACAAATTATGACCTGATATGACGTGCACAGACAACCCTTCCCAAACTGACCTGTACATATTCATAACAAATCCTGGAGAACAGTAACCACACTGGCTGCCATTATGCTCTGCAAGTCTCTCCTGGATTGGATGAAATCCATCAAAACGACTAGAAGTAATACATAAAATCATGTTAATCCATGTTTTTCTTGCAAAGAATTTCCGTTTAAAAAGTTTGCCCACCTTTTGTTATATGGCTAGCTCCGTGAGCAGGCAAGATGAACCAAATTGCATTTTGTAATTAGCTACCCAAGCAGGCAAGATGGAGCCATCTTGCCCTCTTGGGACTATCCCGCAAGACAAATTTCCCCCAAGGCCATATAATAAATCCTTTATTGACCAAGTTTGTTTGGTCAAGGTAGCTGGATCTTTTTCTGCAAGTTTTTTGGTCTATAAACATGCAAATATCCCATATATATAGTTGACTACTTTAAACCACCTTGCAGATTACAATGAAATAATAACTGGTAGTTATTAACTGGTGAAGCACATTTAGCGATACAAAACAATGATTTGAACAACATGGAATATGTTTATAATCAATTCTCTATTCTGCTCAGAATGATTGGTATTCGTTGTCTTAGGCTCCGTTTCAACGTCGCATTTTACATGTGCCGAAACAAATACTAATTTTAGTTGACTCAAATGAATAAGTTCGGCTGATTTGATTTAAACGTAGCATTTTTTTGGTGAAAAAAATACCTGGGCAAGAGTGATGCGTTAATTCCCATTCAAGCAAACATAATTATTATGAATTAGATTCAGCACATGTAAAATGCAGCGTTTAAATCAACTGCCGAACTTCAGTCATATATTCGACTGAACTCACATTGAATTCAGCAATTTGATTTGGCGCACATAAAATGTGACGTTTAAACCAGGCTTTAGTGCCTTTAACGTACATTATTAAGTCACACTGTAAAAGTAACAGAAGTACTTACTTCCCAATGCCTTCGATTGTTGTGATGGAGGCATCGTTAACACCACACAATGGAAATAAACACTATAAAATTAACAAAGCAAATATGAAATGTTTCTCTGCATTACAAAACATCACCAGGTGATATAAAAATAGGTGAAAAGCAGAATGAATTCTTTTTTGCAACTAATCCCTGCAAGTCTTCAACAAACCTTTGAAAATTCTGTGTTTGCTACAGTACGGGTGTTAGACAAGCCAAATGAACTTTTTTAATTTATGGATGTCACACCACTTGCACACCGAAATATAGTTGACAGCATAAATTATGCTCCTAACGACATTTTACAACTATAGTTGTACAACTATAGTTGATAGAACATCACTGTGCAAGTTTTACCTGTTCTACAAGATGCCTCTTGTTTTAACATAGAAATTATAATCATAAGAAAGAAGAAAGTTCCCTTACTGAGTTGACAGCCACTGTAACATCTTTACCAATGCTCAGGTCACGTAGCGTTACAGACACCACACAACAACCGCAGCCAGCCTCACGGCACATGACCTTTGTTCCTAAAATGGTCAAAACATACTACAGTTGAACCCAGTTTTAAAACCTGTTGTAACAGTTAACAGTGCTCATTTATAAACTTTCGAAAAGTCGCTTGCTTCTCCTTCAATAGTCCTGGTGTAAAATCTTGAACACTTTCACCAGGGACTGCAGAGGGGAAGGGGCTGATAGGGCTATACCCCTACCACTTTTACTGCTGGGATTTATATTCTAGGGCTTCAGATGGTGTGCAAATGCACGATAAGGGGCGCAACACTGACCTTAACATTTGTTTGCATTCGCCAGATTTTAGCCCTACCACTTTGAAATGGTCTCCATGGTCCTGTTCACTCACTTGTGCCCCAAAGGACAATTAGGCTTCACATTCCCCTGTATCCAATCATGCTTCACACTTCCTAAGTTCAATAAACAAGTCTGTACCTTGAAGTCCTGGCTGATTTCTAATCCATTCATTCAAACTCATCTCAGGGTCTGGATTGGCCACATTATACTGTGCGCCATTCACAGTGAATTTGATGTCACTAACAGGGGAGGGGACAGACCAAAATGTGACCTCTTTGTTACAGGTCTGGCATTTACCATTGTAAAGGCCACTGGACAGCACTCCATTCTCTGGAACAAGTCTGTAATGAGTGACAAATTGAGGTACACAGTTTTTCTAGTGTGTTATTACTATAGCAACTACAGGACTAACAAATAATAAAAAAGTTACTGTAGTGTAAAGGCCCATTTACACAGGCGACTTTTGTCGCGGCAACAGGAATCATGCAATTTTTGTCACAACAAAATTGCATCAAGTTTCAAACATGTTCGAAACCCCTGCGATATCGCAGCAACAGATCGCACTGAAAATTGCACCTGGTTTACAAGTGTGATTTTGAGGTTGCATCTTTAGCGCGACAAATATTGCATCGAGTTTCTGCGGCAAAAATCGCCTGTGTAAATGGGCCTTATATAGATGTAGTAAATTCACAGTACTTTGCTTAGTAATTTATTAAAGGTGTATTGGTATAGGTAATCAGATAAACCTGAGTGCAATACTTCTAAGGACGTTCACACCAATAGCCCTTTTCACAGTTAACCCTGCCCATTTGCATAACAATAAAATCTAATATGTAAGTTAGTCAATTTCGGGCTATTTTATAGTTTCAGCCCAAAATTGCCTCTCATCCATGTTGGATTACATTGTAATGCAAATGAAAACAACTAACCATGAAAAGAGCTACTGTTTCTGCGAATCCTTACTGTGCACACAAATTCACACGCCATGTCAAGCATTGAGTATGTGCTAAGTAATAAAATGAACAATGATAGGGCAGATGGCTATTGCTATATCTAAGTCTGGATTTAACAATCTTGGATGTTCGGCGACCCCTATTTTTCTTTTGATAGATCAGTTTCTCTACTAATTTACTACCTTTAGTGAAACAAAAATGGAGAAAATCTACTGTCAGATTGTTCTTTTTAGGTCTTCATTTATCTGTGTGGCAGTTTCAGATGCCTCTTCAAGGGTTAATTTTGTAAAAATGTTGGAAACATTTAGAAATATCAATGTAACAGATTCACTTCATATAAAATATTACTAGGATAGTATGACTCCACTGATTCATCTCTCACATCTTAAAATCCCTACTTAAAAACCTTAGCAACCATGCTGGCTTAAGCGCGACAATTTTTCAAAATCAGACTAGATTTGTCCCAGCAAAATAGCAAGTGAAATTTAAAGGAACGTTTAAATGTCACAGGTAGTGTAAATCTTCAATGGCTCGAGCTTTCATGTGATTACTCGTTGCACAAATTAACAATTAATGATAAACTGGCCTCCTCTCAGCCAATCAAAATGAAGTAATTTTCTCAGTCATATCATAACTTTAACAATTATAAACAATAATTGGATGAGGTTTTTGTGATGTCCAGAATAATCAAGGTCGAGGGAAGTGTAATCAGCCGAGGCCAGGGGCCGAGGCTGGTTACACTTTGCTGAGACCTTGATTATTCCAGATATCACAAAAACCACATTCAATTATTGTTTTATTATACATCGTTTTATAGAAAATATACAAAAACTATTGTGTGAAATGCAAGTAGATTTTATTTGTGCTACAAGGATAAACGCACCAAGCAGCCGCATGACTCGTAACCATTCAAGAGCTTACGTTATTCAACCAAAGGTGCACAGTGCGCACTGCGTACAGTACAATCTGCAGATATAATTGGATAGCAGATTATACTATAATCAAGCTAGTCCACAAAATCATGTGAATTCTCAAAATAAGCAGGGGGCTCTTGGCCAATTAGAATGCTGATAGTGAGTACAATGTGTAATAATTATTATTATTCATTCAAAATATTTTCCTGTTTCTGATTGGTTAAAACCACATGCCTAATTCACCATAACCAGCTGCTGTTCACCAAAATTATTTGGAAAGAATCTTCGCCATATTGAATCAATATAATGACGTCAAAAGTGTAGCCCGCTGCAGATTATTGAACCGTTGACCGAGAAACCTGGGGACGAGATTGTGTTATGTGGAACCAGTGAGAGCTGGAAATACGATCGAGAACCTCAAAAACCATACCCTATTCCCCGCACATACCTATATAGCCCATATATGGGAGTATCCCCCCCCCCCCGGACTCTAACCCCGGTGTCAACTCTCAGAGAATAAGTGTAAACCCTGTGAGAATATTCGTTATTTGTTTAGAAATGCGAAGCGATTCTAAATAGTGTTTCGCTTTTGTCGTGAACGAATTCCCTTGGCTTCGGTATACTAATTCTCCCCTTCTCGGGGAGGCTAGACCAGACACGAGAAAGCGACGGAAATCGAGCCTAGGTATCTAGACACAAGCTATTACATAACAGGGAATAACAACAACTACTGAAAATTAACGAAGAAAAGAATTTTAAACTAGTAGCTTGTTTTGCTTCAGATGACAGACTGTTCCACCCACAAGACAGCTCCTTTGTACGTAAAACAGGTGAAACCTTTGAAATTTGACGTGTTTTGTTTCAGTCGATTACTTGGGGTCCGCAAGGAAGCTGGAGGAAGTAAATATTAGGAGGGCAATATCGCGGCGGAACCCCTACCTTGCAAAACACTTGGGACATTCCAAGTGGGGGCCACCAGAACCACGTATTTCTCCGTTCACAGGCATTTTCAACTTCAAGACGAATGGTATTCCAACTGCATGGAGCTGCACGCAGCCACTTGCAGGTCATGTGACTTCATTCGACAGGCCGTCGAGATGTCACGCATCACGACATCATCGTGAAAACTCATGACTTGTTTGAAAAAAAATACTCCTTTCTCGCTAACGGGAATGCAAGTTCATTGTGCCAAAATGGTAAATTTAGTGTTGGGGAGTTACCTGCAGTGAAACCTCCCAAGGGAAGGGGAGCAGGGCCATAGGGAATGAGGCATACACACGGATGGACCCTTGTACCGATGTCACCCCTCTCCGATTATTTCCTTCCAAACTAGAAGTAAACCGTAGCTCTCAGCGAAGTTTCACTAGACGCTAGAGACAGATACTAGACCCTGCTCGTAGGCTATAGGTAACTCTATCCACGCGAAAAATACCTAAGCCTGACTGGATAGTGATTGACCCAATGGATAACTTTATCCAACTTTTGAACAACAGGGCCAAGGGTTGTTCAAAACCAGTCAATTAACGTTAATCCTCAAATTTTATTCACAACGTTCATGTTTAAGTTACAATTAAACTTTTCATACGATTGCTATTTTTATATGAAATTGTACACCGTTTTCATAAATAACAAAGTTAAATTTTTTAGAAATATTTTGCAAAACAGCTTTACTACTTTTTCACCTCAGGAAAATATATATTTTATAACGTAATGGGCAAATTCAAATTCTGTTCGAAATATTTCACAAATGAAGTCTTGAAGTGTATGACTTAAAATAGATACAAATAAGGTTGTTGTTTAATAAAACCAATGAAAAAAATTTAGGTGTCTATCATTATTACAGTAGATAATGGACATAAACTCCATCAGGGAAAACTACTTTCAACAAATCTTATTTGACTTATGGGCTTAAGTAAACTGACTGAGGCCGGAGTCAACTCATCATGGAAACAAGCCATGATCGAGCCAATCCATTTGACCTAATCCTCACTCCTACCCACAATTAGAGACAGACTGAAAAGTTAGCAAGGATAACCTGAGACAAATGAATGTAACAAAAAACTAGTCAGTGACTAGTCAGCTTGCACTTCCAGATTTATTCAAAATAATCAAGCCTGTAAGAAAAATAAAGCGTTTTAAAGCATAAACATTCGCTGTACAAACTTCCACTTAAGAATAAAAAACAGCGGGGGCAGCTGTAGTGAGAACTATTACTAGTATATTGAGTGACTGAACAAGTACCATGCCATTCCTCATTTTCCGGCGGGATCATAGAGTCTCTGGAAGTATTTCTATTGCATTTATTCAGACATTTATTAGAGAGATTAAGCATGACGTTGGGGCAAACAGTAAACGGCAAAAATGGAACATTTGCCGTCTGTACTGTGAGCTGTCACGCGCATGTATTTGTATTTTCGGTGAATAGTAGGAGGCATTTTTCTATTTTTGTGTGGTTTATTTAAGGATTACAAGAAAAGTTAACAAATCGGAGGTAATCTTTGACTTTTTGCCGTCCGCCGCAAAAGTCGTGCTTTAAACTCCCTATTAGTGTCATTAGTGGTTTCGAGGACAAGATTTTAGCTAAGTAGTCGTTTTGCGAATGACAAGGAAACTTAATCGACAGGCAGTGAGTTCTTTGTATTCAGTTCAGTTTTCCGTACTTTTGTTCAGCAAAATTTACGAACCTCCTTTTCACTAGCCTGCAGAGCAGGCGAGATTTCTTTGAGCGAGCGCTCACATCGTGAGAAGGTCTAGTCGCCATCTTGAATTTTTCATGCAGTGGAAGACTGGAGAGAGAAAGAGAGTTCTACCAAGAGGGTGAGTGATGGGCAAGAGAAAGGATAGGGCCCATCAGTCCCCCACCGTCTAACATGACGGTCTAAAGATTTTAACGCTAACTCGATCGCCCCAACAAGACGCCTGCACTGCAGGGTACGTATGGATCCCAGCTACAACGTCGCGAACTCTCAAAAGGAGGTTATCGAATCACCGGAAATGGTACTTAACACAACACAGTGGGGAGTTTTCCGGCTTTTTATTTTTTATTTTTGCTTTTTCTTATTGGTATAATGAAAGTGTGATAATATTTAACGTTATTTTTCAAGCTAGCCCTTTAGGAGTCTCCGCTATTCAGAACTCATCGTAGGCTGTTATTGATGAAACAATGCACACTGCTGCTACTGGTGCATGCTGGTGGGATAGAGGCTATGTTTTCGGACAAAAATCTCCATCTTCCATCTTCCCCCTCACAGCAAAACCTTGAAACTTTATTCCAATCCCAGTGAATTAAAATAGACACGAACTGTAGAACAAAATGGAACTGAAACTTTAATTTTATACACTGGAAACCCTTTTTTTCTCGTTCTCTAATCAACCAGAGAGAGAGAGTGTGTGGGGGTGGGGAGGGGGCAAGCGTTTTTTTTAGCTGGGATTAAGTATTTTGAAATCAGTCTTTAAAGTCGATTTAAAACATTTTCTCTGGAGCTATTTATCACTGTCGACGGTAATAAATTTGTAACTGAAGTAACAGCCGGGGGGGTAGTCCCTATAATGGCCTATACGGGGAGGCTCCGCCTGAAAGGGGTACCTTTTTCACGCTTCAGGTATATAAAAGGGTAGGGATTTCACAAGATGAGCTATATAAAAGGGTGGGGAAATCTGTCATTTAGGTATTTACAAGAGCCTTTAATTATAATATTTCGAATAGACGCCCCTTATGGCTTTGTCAGTATATTTATTAAGCACTA
>CM042746.1:42503007-42524132 GCA_022496165.2 Catalaphyllia jardinei | reverse complement strand
ATGAATGAATAATTAAATAAATAATGAAAGAATGAAAGAATAAATATGCCATGAAAGATGAATGATTGAATAAATATGATTGAATGAATGAATGAATGAATGAATGTTGGATTGAATGAATGAACGATTGAATGAATGAATGAATAAATGAAAGAATGAAAGAATGAAAGAATGAAAGAATGAAAGAATGAAAGAATGAAAGAATGAATAAATGAAAGAATGAAAGAATGAAAGAATGAAAGAATGAAAGAATGAAAGAATGAAAGAATGAAAGGATGAAAGGATGAAAGAATGAAAGAATGAAAGGATGAAAGGCTGAAAGAATGAAAGAACGAAAGAATGAAAGAATGAAAGAATGAAGAAATGAATGAATGAAGAATTAATTAATTAATTAATGAGCGAATGATTTAAACATTCATTCATTCGATCATTCAGTCTTTGAAGCCATTGGATTGACTGATTGATTGGATAAATGAATGAAGGGCTTTAGGTACGTGGAATTGAACACGAAACTGTAAGCAGCCTATCGAACGAAGTTATAATCCAGCACCCCGCCCTATTTGATAGAACGACCACACCATATCATCAACCACTATCTGGATAGACTGTACCGTGCAGAGTCAATTCCAAAGAAGTCATGTCGATATTATCGACATAACGAATGGCGTATTCTCGGTAAGAACACAGAGTAGCACTGAAGATAAAGATAGCTACAAAGCGATGTTTGGAACGACCCAGCCAAGTTGTGACTGTCACAATTGGGAAAGGCATAGATTGCCGTGCAAGCATTTCTACGCCGTGTTTCGTCACGACCTGTTGTGGTCGTTTGACAAGCTTCCAGATGCATATAAGGATTGACCTTCCTTTACATTGGACGGAGAATTATTTACACTTGATAATCCGAAGGCAAACGACTACATCGGGAAGGGAAGAGTGGACGACCTACCTTCCATGATAGGAGTAGAAGCTGTAGAGGTAAACGATGGAAAGGAGTCCCTGAGATTTGAAGATCTACCGCGCACAGTTCCGCGGCCCCGAACTAGTGCTGCAAAATGTCGTGAAGTCTTGGGACAGATAAAAAATATGACGTACATTGTAGAAGCCTGGGAAAATGGGGACATTTTAGACCGACTCAAAGAAAAGCTCGAGGGATGCCTTCATTTCCTTCAAATGACAGCTCCGAAGGAAAATGGTGTCATTCTTGAAGCTCCTCAAGCTCCAAAGTCAACGTCTAATGTCGTAAGAAAAGGGAAACTTGGAGAAAAGCAAACCAAACTGGACTTCAAGAGTTTGCCAAAAAGAAAAACCCGTACGCAGGACGATCCGGGAAGAGAGCACACCAAATTAAAAAAAAAGGTATAATGCCAGTTTGCTTGACATGGAAGGCAGGCCAGCTAAACAGGCTAAGCTGAGTAAAGACGAGGAGGACACGCCCAAGATGCCTGACCTAAAGACAGATGCTAACATGGACCCTTCTGTCACGTCAGCCAGAACAAATACTAGTGACGCCAAGGCGGCCACAAGCAGCATCCTTAATGGCATTGAAACACCAATGAAGTTCGTTGATGGTAAGGCGGCCACAACGAAGATTCCTACTTGTAAGGCGGTCCCATCCAGTACCCCTGATGCCAAGACGGCCACAACCAACATCCCTGATGTCGAGGCGGCCACAACCAACATCCCTGATGTCAAGGCGGCCACAACCAACATCCTTGATGTCAAGACGACCACAACCAACATCTCTGATGTTAAGACTGCCACAGTCAACATCCCTGATGTCGAGACGGCCACAACCAACATCTCTGATATTACGACTGCCACAGTCATCATCCCTGATGTCGAGACGACCACAACCAACATCCCTGATGTCAAGGCGGCCACAACCAACATCCCTGATGTCAAGGCGGACACAACCAACATCCCTGAAGTCAAGGCGGCCACAACCAGCATCCCTGATGTCAAGGCGTCCACAACCAACATCCCTGATGTGAAGGCGACCACACCCAAGACCCATGATGTAAAAGCGGCCACACCCAAGACTCTTAATGTCAAGAAGACAGCAACAAAGACCCTTGATGTCAACGAGGCCACACTCAAGACCCCTGATGTCAAAGCGGCTACACCCAAAGAAGGCCACAGCCAAGACCCCTGATGATAGCGCGGCAACCACACCCAAGACTCCTGATGTCAAGGCGGATGCTACCGCAGGTCCACCTTCGCGCACATGTATCTCAATGACGGAATCCGGTTGTGAGGTAACATTTGTCGGGAGTACGAATGGCCGCGCCCTTAAGAATAGCCTACATTTGTTTATTACTGTGAAAAGACTGAGTCTTACTTGAGGTATTTGTCAGGAAGGAACTCTTCGATCAGAATAGTAACATACAACTTAAAGTTTGCTTGTTGGTGTCCCTCCAAATATTCGTACTTGAAGCCCTTGTTCTGCCTCTCCACACCATTGTTGGTATTAATTGTTGTTAAAAGCCGATCTTTCCTAAACGCCCATACCCATTTCTGTAAGGAAAAAACTAATTAGTTTTTGACTAAAAAGAATTAGAGGAAAAGTGTTTTTGCAAGTGTACCTTGTGTCGCGGGAGCCATGTCTTTGTCATGTAATTTCTTAAATTGGAGTTTGTCTTCCACTCCTCGCTGTTCTTCACGTCATCCAATTTCTCCAGGTACTCTGTCTCTGTCCGTGCCCTGGCTACGGCTCTTAGCTTAGCAAGAACACTTTGCTTGCGATCCATGAGACCATTGTTGCATTTCGCCAGCCACCTTTCCCATGCTTGCTCACGATGAAAGTCCCAAATGTAGATCTGACTATCTACGAAACAAATATTTTCAGCAAAACCGTAAAGATTTGAAAAATGTACTCCCACGCCGCGATCAAAAATCACAAAGTATGGAACGGTTTTCGATGAAATTAAGTTGTTTTACCCCTTAGAGTAACACAGAGGGTTCTACATTCGTCCTGTTCGTTAGAGAGTTTTCTTCTGTTGCTCAGTATGTCACAATCCAGGTTAATAAAATAAGTGATAGCGGAGGGCCGCCAAGCGCATCCCCATACTCATATAAGAAAGAAAAGGAAACCCATGAGTTGATTTTCTCATGGTTATCATGGCCAGCGGCATTGCTTGTGGGCGCGTAGGCGCGACGAAGACGACGGAGTCGCGCAACATGGCGGCCATACTCCAATTAGGTTGACCGAGACATACAGTCTTAATTTACCGTGTACTTCTTTGATATTGGCCATCCGTGTTAAGATCAATTGACACCGGTCAAAACAAGGTATCTGCTGACCAGTATCACGTGACCGTATCGCGGGCTCAAGTGTACATTTCATCGAGGTTAAGTGTTTTTTTTAAGTTGATCGCTGACCATGTGCTGGTTTTCGATTAGATCGCGGGCGCATGTCAGGTTAACTTGTTGAAAACAGGGCAGGATTGTTTGGAAGGCTGTTAACGCTAGCCCAGGATTGAATTTTTTTCAAATTATACATGCTAAAGGTTGA
This sequence comes from Catalaphyllia jardinei, assembly GCA_022496165.2. Classification (NCBI taxonomy): domain Eukaryota; kingdom Metazoa; phylum Cnidaria; class Anthozoa; order Scleractinia; family Caryophylliidae; genus Catalaphyllia; species Catalaphyllia jardinei. The sequence goes on along the minus strand of CM042746.1, from coordinate 42,520,621 downwards.
GAGCAAACGATAAATATATATATAAATCTTTCGTCACGCTTTCATAATCATGCTGTAACACTCGTACAAGTTTGTGAGAACTCAGTGAAATAATTGTTCGGAACTCATCTTCTCGTGTTTTCAGCCCTTTTCGTACTGTACACATATAATTACAACCTTGCCTCTTTTCTCGTAACTGTTCTCAAGCCGATCTCCACTAACCAGTTCACAATCAAAGACTCCTTCACTTTTGTAGACTGGGCGAAGTCGCATAAACATAACAATGAAACTATGTGCTCTTTTGACGTGTGTTCCTTGTTTACCAATGTCCCACTAGACGAGACAATACAAATTTGTCTTAACAAATTATACTCTATTCCTGATCCTCCTACACTGCCACGAACAGTCCTCAAAGATTTGCTTGAGTTCGCGACGAAGAAAAGCCACTTCATATTTGATGGGCAATATTATGACCAGATCGATGGTGTCGCGATGGGGTCTCCATTAGGCCCTGTCTTAGCTAACATTTTTATGTGTCATTTTGAAGAGAGCTGGCTGACTAATAGTCAGTCGCGACCGTCCATTTGGTTTAGATACGTCGATGATACTTTCTCCTTATTTGACAGTAAAGACACCGCTTCCAGATTTCTAGATTTTCTCAACAGCAGACATCCCAACATCAAATTCACCATGGAACTTGAAGAGAACCGTGAGATCCCTTTCTTGGATGTTTGTATCCAGCGTGATCACAACACATTTTCAACTACTATACACCATAAAAAGACTTTCACTGGTCTTTACACCAAGTGGGACTCCTTTACTCCTAGGAAGTATAAGGTCAATCTCATCCGAACACTTACCTATCGCTGCTTACGCATCTGTTCAAATTCCACTCTGTTGCAGTCCACTTTATCCGATCTCAAGAATTCCTTGCTTCTTAATGGTTATCCGAGAGGCGTTATTAACTACAATGTTAATGATGTGCTTCACAAACATAAGGACAGGCCTTCACAACCTACTCTCACAGTTCCTAAGAAAGATGTAATCCTTATTTTACCTTATTTAGGTCTCCAAAGCGATGCTATTACACGCCGATTAAAATCTTGTGTCTATAAGTTTTATGGTTTCGTCAACCTCAGGGTTGTTTTTCAGAACACTCGCAGAATTAAGTCTTTCTTACCTTATAAAGATCGTTTCAACCGGTCGCAGAAATCGAAGATTGTGTACAAAGCAAGTTGCTGGGATTGTGATGCTTTTTACATCGGCAAAACTAAAAGAAGATTACATGATAGAAAGACTGAGCACTTCAAAGCTCTCACTCAAATTGGTCACGCCTCCGCTGTTGCTGAGCATTCGATTTCTACAGGTCACAACATCAAATGGGACCATTTTGAGATTTTAGCAAGTGGTCAATGTGATTTAAAATGTAAAATTAAAGAAACACTGTTAATACGGGACTTGAAACCCGCCCTTAATGAAAACGTCGGTAGTGAAAATCTTCTTCTGTATTAATTCACACCGGATGTAGTTTCTTTTTCCATTGTTTTCTAGCTAGTTACCAATACCTCGCTTTAGTTTTTGTCTTTTTAAATCTCGTCATATTTTGTAACCGTCACTTCTGAGGATGTATGTTGTAGCATACGAAACGTCAAGTATAATATACCATGCGAAACTTTACTATGTTTGTAACCGCTGTTTGTTTTCTCTTTCTAAAGAAAAGCGGTGTTTCCTCTTTCATGAAAGGAAAACTCACCGCTTGATTTCTCTTTTTTTCGCAGAGACGTCTATCTACGCCATGCTGACAGTCGTAAACTTTGTGATTTACTCGGCAACAAACGGCACGTTGTCAAAAAGAAAGCTGCTAAACTCCCATAAAACCTTGTGTTTCTTAGCTGCCATGTCTGAGTTAAAAAAAAGGAATGCATTAGCAAAAAATACGTCTGCCGGTCAGAAAATAAAAAAAATGCAAAGTATGTGTAGCCACAATTCTACTTACTGTTAGCTCCTGTTACCTCAAAAAATTACTCGGGTTTTGGAATTTCTTAACATGAGCGATACATTGCACTGCACCTTCCCTTGTTGTATCGCTCCAAGTTATTGATTGGAAAAATTAATGGCCGGTGAGCCTGAATTCCACTATTTTGAAGCGATGGGGGATGGGTTCGATCGCCATTCTCGGTGTTCTTTGTTTTCGAGTTTTAGCAGCCTCTGAGAACACCTTTAAAGTAATTGATAGCCGTGCATGGCCAGATAAATTGGCCCCTGTATAAATTTATCCTCGTTCCGGACCCTTCTTTCAGGCCTTCTGCTGTGTGATTGTGTGACATTTTCTTCACAATAACTTCATTTTCTTCACACGGAGCGCAAAAATACTTTCGGAGCATTTAGCTCAGATAACTAATTGACAATTCTTAATCTTATTGTAAAAGGAATAGTGTGAACCTCTCCGGGATACTTACAGTACAAGCCGCGTGTGTCTTCTCGTGCGGCCTATGTCCTTTTTTGTCGAGCAAAAACAATTCAAAACAAAGCGAATCGAAAAACATTCTTCGTCGCTGAAAGTGTTCCAATTTTTGTGAATGGAAAATCTCTTACCTGTATTTCCAAACCCCGTTGTTCGCTTTAAAGCAGGAGAATCTGGTTGTTGTAGCAGTTTCATACTCCCTGAGAATGGACTCTGCTGCTTTGACGTCCTTAACCAAACCTGACCTTTCAGAAAACTGAACTGCAAACAAAGAACTCACTGCCTGCACATTAATATTCCTTGCCATTCGCGAAACGACAACCTCTTCCTCCAAACCACCTAGAATAGAAATATAAATACGTCCAGAGACTCTATGAGTGGTAAGACATTGAATTTTTGAAACAGGTCACCGCAATTTTCCCGCCTTTATTTGCAATTTTGTCCTTTGTCTGATATTTAATCACCCAGAGCCTTTCCATTTCCGGTGATTCCAGGGACGGTGGAGGGGGAGGGGCTGGTAGGGCCGCAGCCCCACCACTTTTTTTGCGCCCCGCCCCCACTTTTTGCGCTAAAAAGAAAAATAATTGAAATTAAAAGAAGACTTGAAACAATATCATGTAAACTCTTCGTCTTCGGTCATCGTAGCTTGATAATAACCTTGACGTTTCGTATTTCTAGTGAACATACATTTTCAAAAGTACAACCGTTACAAATTTTTGGAAAGCTATTTTTATTTTGTTACAGTATAAATAGCTTTCCAAAAATTTGTAACGGTTATACTTTTGAAAATGTATGTTGACTAGCATACGAAACGTCAAGGTTATAAAATGCACGTGTTTAATATGTTTATCACTACTGTTTGTTTTAAATTTTTAATTAGATTTGAAACAAGTTTTCAATTGTCAGACCTCTCACTTTTCACGTTGCTCCGCCGTCCCTGGATTCGATAGCCTCCGTTTGAGAGGTTGCTGCGTGAGGTTAGCAAGTTTTGCTGACCAAATAAAAAAAGAGATACATTATTTAAACGTTTTTTTAAACGAAGGTCGATTTCTAACACTTTGTCCCTGTTTGGATGTTTAAAATGTTAATTACAGGCGTGCAATACGATGTAGGCTCGATTACCAGACACGAGAGAGCGGCCGAAATCAAACCTAAATACGATGGCGACCTCGGGCGTTGGATTTCATCATCGGATTAGCAAACTGACGTCAGTTTTTCGTGCGTCTGTCCTGTTACTTATCATGAATTTCGTCATAACATTGTCAAAGTAGCTGTGGATCCACGAGCGATAGCCGAGTGGATCTGCAGACTACTTTGACGATGTTATGACGAAATTCACTCTCTATAACAGGACAGACGCATGAAAAACTGACATCCATGTTTTTTACGATAACAAACTGTCAGACTGTCGGCTCTCGGCTTTTACTTCGGGTAGAAGAGCACAGAGCGCGTCATCAAAATGGAATTAGTTTTATGGCATAATTCAACACAAGCTTCTGCATAATTTTCTAGTTTTTAATAAATTTGTATGTTCGTAGTCCGCCAGTGTGGAATTCTGGAAGTGTGGCAGTGTGGCCACGCTTCCACACTTCCACACTGCCAGACTTCCATACTTTCACACTGCCAGACTTCCAGACTTCCAGACTTTCACATTTCCAAACTTCCAGACTTCCAGACTTCCACACTGCCAGACGTCCAGACTTCGGCCAGACTTCCACACTTCCACACTGCCAGACTTCCACACTTCCACACTGCCAGACTTCCACATTGCCAGACTTCCACATTTCCAGACTTCCACATTTCCACACTGCCAGACTTCCACATTTCCACACTGCCAGACTTCCACACTTCCACACTGTCATACTTCCACACTTCCACACTGCCAGACTTCCACACTTTCACACTTTCACACTTCCACACTGCCAGACTTCCACAGACTTCCACACTTCCACACTGCCAGACTTCCACACTTCCACACTGCCAGACTTTCACATTTCCACACTGCCAGACTTCCACACCGCCAGACTTCCACACTGCCAGACTGCCACACTTCCACACTTCCACACTTCTACACTGCCAGACTGCCACACTTCCTCAATTCCACACTGCCAGACTACGAACATACAAAATTATTCAAAACTAGAAAATTATGCAGCAGCTTGTGTTGAATTATGCCATAAAACTAATTCCATTTTGATGACGAGTTCCGTGCTGTTGCTGCATAAATTATAAATTCGTGTGTCTGTCCACTCATTGACGATAAAAATTAGCCAATGAGCGCGCGAGAATTTGAGCTGTTATCGTAGATGACCTCCTCCTCCAAATCTCGTTCCCAGAGCCTACGGAGCCCACGTGCCTTTTGGTCGTTGGTGCTGACCAAAAGGCACGTGGGCTCTGGAAATGAGATTGGGACAAGGCCTGGAAATGAGGTTCAGTCCGGGTTCAGTCGAGGTTGCACGAAATCTTCACAAAATGTCGTTCTCGAAGAGCTTAAAAAGGTCTCTCGAAGACCACAATATCTTGAGACCTTCAAAGAAGACCAATCGAATTACTATGTCTTTGTACGCTGCAGTTAAAGCCTGGTGAGTATACATTTTTGAGACCTGAGTTTGAACGTTTTTAAAGTTACAATATACCTTCAGGGGTGTTCTCGTCCAAGCAATGTAGCGCGTCCAGTTTAAGCTGTAGATACCTAAACCCCTATCAAATTTAATTTTCTGAAAAGTGGGTCATGCGATGGCTTAGCTGCAAAGGGTTTTCAAGGCCATTTGAAGCATGGAAGACACACAGTTAAGACTTTGTCGATGAAACTGCGCGGCAAGAGTTGGTGAGTCCCAGACCTAATCGCGTAAACAAAATTCAAAATGGACGACTTGTAAACAAAGGTAAGATGAGCTCAGATGCAAGAAAATAAGATTAGTTTGGACCCTTTTGGGAAACTTGGTTCAACAAAATGGGGAGTTTAAGAACTCGAGGTTGATAATTATAGTGTTTGTGTTATAAATGACCATGGACCTGGACGTGTTAATTGATTTAAACATTGATTTTTAACTGATTATCGTCATAAATACGTACGCACTTCCGATCAAGGACACGTGATTAGATATACATTTCATTTTAGTCTAAGTAACCCTTTATCTCGAGTTCCATTATCTTGAGTTCGACACACGCGGTCAGCAAATACACGTACACGCACGGACAATGTTAAGCCATCTATTTTATCTTGAGTTTATTTGCCGCACGAGGATCTACCCTTCAGGTACTAAGACATCCTTTCAATTTGTATGTTGCGTTATTTCAATTGTAGTTTATTTCTTGTTGTAATTTGGGAAACGCCTCAAATATGATCGGAATGTTGCCAGAAATCGTCTTAAATCTTATGTATTTTCGTTTCAGAATTAAATATTAATAGGAAATCCTTGTGCTGGCTCGTCATTCGAGGTTCTTACCAAATTTTCTGAAGGATTTGAGCGTCGATTTAGCCGGCGATTTGGTATACCCTCAGACATTCCATTCATGCTGAGAGATGGCTGACCAAAGTGGAGAGACCAGTGAAGAAACTAACCCGGAGAATGCCCTTAAGAAGAAGAGAAATCAAAGGTCTCAAAGCCGCCGAAGAGTGACCCTATGTATTAAGCGCATTCGTGAAATAATCGATAAGGGTCAAGTTCAAGATAACAAGACACGACTTAAGAAAGAAATCCAACAGCTCCAAAGGGATTACGAACTGGCTCGACAGCAGAATGGCGAGCTATATGATCTCGTCGAGGAAGAGGAACACGACACCATGGATCAGTGGGAAAATGATTTGGCTGACGATGTATTTTCCATTGAAGAAGAAGTGGAAGGCTCTCTAATCGCCCTTGAAGACAATCAAGCAAAGGTTAACACAGCAGGAGCGGATAATGGAAACGGAACCGTACAAAACGCCAGCCACGAAAGTAACGCAAGTGGTTCTGGAGAAACTAGCGGTCACGTAAGTAACCCAAGTGGTTCTGGAGAAACCACTGGCCATGCTAGTAACGCAAGTGGTTCTGGAGAAACCACAGGTCACGCAAGTAACGCGAGTGGTTCTGGAAAAGACACGAGTCATGCAAGTAACACAAGTGGCTCTAAAGAAGACACAAGTCACGCAAGTAACGCAAATGGTTCTGGAGAAGACACGAGTCACGCAAGTAACGCGGCTAGTTCTGACGCAGTCACAGGTCAAGCAAGTGGGACTAATACACCGTCGAGCTCCCAGGTGCAAACCAGTCCATTACTGGATTTGACAGTCATTGAAAATCACGCTAGTAAAACTCTTACTAGTCACGGTAACGCTCAGCAGGCCTCACAGATATCAGGACAAGCATCTGTCTTTAATCAAGCTCCTAAGACCGAACTGGAACATGCCCGCTCATTTGACGCCTGGATCGATGACCTTGTTGAGTTTCAGGAGACTCTCCTTCCCAAGTCCGACATAGGAACTGTCACGATAGCCGATGCGCTTTTCAAGTTAGAAGCTAACAAGGACATTCCTTCAATACAGCTACCCTCCTTTGATGGCGATGCCCTCTCCTACACAGATTTCATAGACCAGTTCAAGATCCACATCCATGACAAGATACACCTTAAAGATGACACGCAAATGATTCAGTTACGAATGCACTTGGAAGGTGAAGCTGAAAGAGCTATCTCTGGCCTGGGATCAAAGGGCATAATGTATGCTACAGCGCTGAAATCTTTAAAGGAGCAATTCAGCCAGCCAAGTGTCATAGCCCGAGCAGTGGTAAACATGCTGACAACGGGAGAGAAGATCGGTAGAAACAATCGTGAAGCTCTCAAAGCATTCTCACTGGATATCATCAATTGTCTCTCCATCGTGCACCGTCTTAATTATTATGCCGACATCAACGCCAATGACAGCTTGATAAGAATTGTGATGCGCCTGCCAGATTATCTCGTCGACAAATGGAAAGGGGTGGTTGCAGATATCAGAGAAAAAGGCCAGATTCCCACTCTAAAGCACATAGGTGACTTTGTGCGGAAACGTGTGAAGGCCGAATTCGACCCAGACTTTGGCGATATCCAGAGAGACTCCAGGAATACGAGAACCGAATCAGGTGGAGCTGGCCGAGGAAGAAAGGGTATCCTTTCCACCCGAAGAACAAAGGGCAAAACACGGAAGTGTCCTATATGCGAAGGCAGTCACACAGTACCTGAATGTCTCACCTTGAAAGACTCAACGGTGGATGAACGGTTCGAACTTGTAACAAAGGCAAGGTTGTGCTTTTCCTGCCTCAGCCGAGGTCACATGACAAGAGACTGCTGGTCAAGGAAGAAATGTGATATTAATGGATGCCAAAGGTTCCATCATAGCCTATTGCACACTGACCCTCCTATAGCAAGTGGCGTCGCCTCTGTCTTGAACAAGAACGGCATCTTACCGGTCGTAAGAGTTCGTTTTAGAGCAGCCAATGGTCGAGTTAGAGAAGGAAATGTTCTCATTGATAGTGGAGCAACTACGACAGTCATCCGTAAGGATTTCGCTGTAGCCCTAGGATTGCAAGGGAAACGTGAGCGCATAGATCTGGCTGTTGTCGGTGGAGAGACGGTGAGGCAACCCGAGAGTAGGCGTCTCAAGTTCTGGATCTCTCCCATAGAAGGCAGTGAAGAATTCAGCATAGAAGCACACGAGATCGATAAAACCGTCTTCAATGTCCCTCCGTTGGATCGCCAATGGTTAATGTCCTTTACCCATCTCAGTGACATTGTCCTGTCACATAAAGCCGGCCCTGTAGACCTTATTCTGGGCGTTCAGTACAGTCATCTGCATGCCGAATGTGAAGTTCGTCAAGGTCTTCCTTTTGGTCCCGTCGGCAAGAGAACGAAATTGGGATGGTTCGTCATTGGCTCCGACAATACCAAGAAATCAGATGCCGTGTGCAGTATCAATTTTGTCGAACCGTTGAACATTGCAAAGTTTTACGAGCTGGAAACTCTCGGTGTACAAGCAAGAGACTGTTCCTGTTCAAGGGCAGCCATGTTGTCAAATAAGGCCATGGATCTAATGGAGAGCTCCTGTAAGCGTGTAGGGGACAGGTACACGGTCGGCCTTCCTTGGAAAAAGGAAGGTCTCTTCTTCCAGACAACTATCCATTGGCGGAGAAGAGGCTTTTCTCCTTGGAACGGAACCTTCTCAAGGACGAAGGTAAGGCCAAATTGTATGACAATGCCATAATGGAGTATGAAAGGAATGGCTGGGCCCGTCGTCTGAGTGGAAAAGACCTAGAAGTGAAAGTCAAACCAGTGCATTATCTCCCACATCACGGGATATACCGACCTGACAAGAAAAGCACCCCTCTGAGGATAGTCTTCGATCCAGCTTGCCAGTATCAAGGTGTTTCCTTAAACTCCTTCTTACACAAGGGTCCGGGCCTTATTGGAAATCTCCTTGGCGTTTTGCTTCGGTTTCGAGAAGAACCTATTGCCTTTGTGGGGGACATCTCGAAGATGTACTTGCAGATTGAGTTACCAGAAGAAGACAAACACGTCCATCGGTTCCTCTGGAGAAACCTGGATTCCACAAAGACGCCTACCATCTATGCCCTACAAAGAGTGACCTTTGGTGACAAGCCCTCCCCAGACATGGCAAGTTTTGTTATGCTGAAAATTGCCAAAGATAACGAAGAAGACAACCCACGTGCTGCGGTAATTTTAAGACGAGACAGGTACATGGACGATTTGATCCATTCTTGCCCAACAACAGGGAAAGCCGTACAAAGCATTACGGAACTTGACAGAGTTCTAGCCACTGGTAGCTTCAAGATAAAGGAGTGGATACCATCCTCCCAGACCGTCCTTAATGAGCTCTCACAAGCTGCCTTGAGAAAACCCGACGAAGAACAACCTGACGAAAGGCCAGCTGTGCCGACCGCTGTCAATTTAGATGGAGAAAAGGGCGTGAAGACATTGGGCGTTGGATGGAATCCTCAGACAGACGTATTGAGCTTTGCTGTCAAAGAAACAAGCATCACAAAAACTGACCAAAAGGGCTGTCCTATCCAATATCTCGAAGTTGTACGACCCTCTTGGCTTAGCCTCAGCCGTCACAATAAAGGCAAGGATAGCGTTACAGGACATTTGGCGAGCGAAGGACTATGACTGGGACGACCCCTTGCCTGAGGAAATGGCCGAGCGTTGGCAAATGTTGTTCAAAGAGATCCAAGATCTTCGAACCCTCGAATTTCCTAGGTGCCTGCAGCCTGCAAATGTTTCCGGTGATTCGGAGTTGCACCTCTTCGCTGACGCAAGCGCCGTAGCTTATGGAGCCGTGGCTTACCTTCTGTGGCCAACAGTAAATGGACCGGAGGTACGTCTGGTCGCAGCAAAAGCTAGAGTTGCACCTCTGCGACAAACAACAATCCCGCGACTAGAGCTGATGGCTTCCCTCGTGGCTTCCCGCCTTGCCCAAACTATCTGTGACGAGTTAAAAATTAAGCCTGCTTCCGTCACTTTCTGGTCAGATTTCAGGATCGTGTTACACTGGTTAAACTCAGAGTCAGTTTCGTTTAAGCCCTTTGTGGGAGTTCGTGTTGCCGAGATACAGTCTATCTGGGACCCCAACTTATGGCGCTTTGTTCCAACAGACCTCAACCCTGCTGACGACCTTAGCAGAGGCATCCCTCTGGAAGAAGTCGATGGCCGTTGGAAAAACGGACCACAATTTCTAAAGGGACCCAAGGAAGAGTGGCCAATCCAGCCAGCTAATCAAAACATGGCAGAAGATGCCGAGAAAAGGAAGACCAAGCTTATGGGTCTCGTAAACAGTCAGAAACCCCCAATAGATCCTTTGCGTTTCTCAAGTTGGCAGAAGCTCACAAGAGTAACAGCCTATGTCCTACGCTTCGTTCATAACGTTAAGAGTTCTCATTCAGACCCAACAAACAGACGAAGCGGTCCGTTGCTACCAGACGAAATTAACGCCGCAGAAACGTTCTGGATTGTCAGCGCTCAGGCAGAGCTGCCGGATTGGAGAGATCGTTATAACGACTTGGCTCCATTCATAGATGGCAAAATCATCAGAGTGGGTGGTCGACTCGGTAAATCGCAGTTGGATTACTACCAGAAGCATCCCGTACTATTACCTCCAGGCCACATTGCCCAGCTGATCATGGAAGATGTCCATCGCAAAGTCTCACACGCGGGCCCTGAAAGAACTTTAAGTGAAAGCCGGCGAAACTTCTGGATTGTACGTGGAAGAAGCCTTGCCTAGAAACTCGTCAGAGACTGTGCAATATGTCGCAAGTTACGCCAGCCACCACACACCACTCTGATGGCAGACTTACCCCCTGAAAGGATCATGCCTTTCTCTCCTCCGTTCTCAGTCACTGGAGTAGACCTCTTTGGCCCATTCAATTTAAAGTACGGAAGAAACAAGTCCATAAAGGCGTGGGGTGCCCTTTTCACATGCGCAACCGTGCGAGCCATCCACCTAGAAATAGTTGAAAGTCTGTCGACTGAGTCCTTTCTTCAAGTTCTACGTCGTTTCGTGTCTCATCACGGGTGGCCAGCTACCATTATATCCGACAACGGGAAGTCTTTCGTTGGAGCAGAGAAAGAATTGAGGAATCTGGTGGTGGAAGGAAGGAAGCAGATCAATGATTTTGTGTGGATATTTACCACTCCCTACAGTCCCCACCAAGGAGGAATCTATGAAAGCTTAATCAAGCAAACCAAACGAGCCATTCGGGTCGCCATCGGGAACCAAGTCCTGTCATGGAATGATATGTCAACCGTCTTTGCCGAGGTCAAATCCTTGATAAACAGCAGACCCCTTGGTTATCCTTCCAACGATCCAAATGATCTTCAGCCATTGACCCCCAACCATCTCCTTCTTGGTCGTGCCTCGTCCTGTGTTCCTCAAGGTCCCTTTAAGGAAGGACAAAACCCACGAAAGCGTTTTGAGTTTGTGCAGAGTCTCGCCCACCAGTTTTGGAAACGCTTTATTCGAGAGTACGTTCCTACGCTCATGCGAAGATCTAAGTGGCGCACCAGAGGTCGTCAGATCAAGGTTGGCGATATCGTACTTCTCGTTGACTTCAATGCCCCACGAGGCAAGTGGAATCTCGCCTTAGTGAAGGACGTCTATCCCGGTGCGGATGGTGTGGTCAGAAATGTTCTTGTCAAGGCCAATGATTCCGAGTTTAAGCGATCAGTTCAGAAGTGCTGCGTTATCGTGGAATCGAAGGCAGAAGAGTCAGCCTAGACCACACCCATCTCAAATGGTGCCCCCGGAGGATTTGTTATAAATGTCCTTGGACCTGGACGTGTTAATTGATTTAAACATTGATTTTTAACTGATTATCGTCATAAATACGTACGCACTTCCGATCAAGGACCGGTGATTAGATCACATTTCATTTTAGTCTAAGTAACCCTTTATCTCGAGTTCCATTATCTTGAGTTCGACACACGCGGTCAGCAAATACACGTACACGCACGGACAGTGTTAAGCCATCTATTTTATCTTGAGTTTTTTTTTGCCGCACGAGGATCTACCCTTCAGGTACTAAGACATCCTTTCAATTTGTATATTGCGTTATTTCAATTGTAGTTTATTTCTTGTTGTACTTTCATGTTTTCTGTCTCTTGAGCAATTTGGGAAACGCCTCAAATATGATCGGAATGTTGCCAGAAATCGTCTTAAATCTTATGTATTTTCGTTTCAGAATTAAATATTAATAGGAAATCCTTGTGCTGGCTCGTCATTCGAGGTTCTTACCAGTTTGATTAACGCTAGGAAACGCTTTTTGGCTTGATTTTCCAGCCCTTTTGGAAAAAAAATTACTGGTACGTGTACGAACACTCTCAAGTCTTTATTTGATCTGGATTTTATTAATATTTTATTTTACCCTCAGTCTGCATTTTACACCTGGTCTGTAGTCTGCAGTCTGCATTTTACCTTCAGTCTGCATTTAGCCCTGGTCTGCGGACTGCAGTCTGTATTTTGCACTGACCGCAAGTCAAAGCGAATTTTGTCTTTCGCTAACTAAGCGCTACCGGTAATTTAATTTGTTCCATAAGTTTCTGGACCCAAAGCGCCAAATAATGTGTCTGCGCTTTGCCATACTCAGTTACAGTGAAAAGTTATGGAACGTTTTTGAAATAGTATTAGCAAAATGTACTGTTTGTACAAAAATCTCTCTCATTGAAAAAATATTTCGAAAGAAAAAATTTGCAGACACATTTTTTGTTGTTTATAGTCCGCTTCAAGTGAAAAAATTGATTCGAGAAAACAGTGCTAAATATGTCAATCAGACAGGTAATTTTTATTTCCGGCTAAAAACTTAAAACCACCATTTCTCTGTCAATATTTAATCGTTTTCAGTGATTTCTATTTTGCATTAGAGATTTCATTTGGACTATTACTTGAACCGAAAAATTGAGATTTGACGAAGATTACCGATCTGAAGGTATAGGGTAACCTTAAGCCAAAGATTTTGATGCTGTTTCCTGATCTATCATAACTGTAGGATCCTCTTGAATTACGAAACTGCTGATGATAGTTTTATCACAACCGTCGAAGATGTATTTTCACATGCCTCTCACGAGAACGAGAATAGCCCTATCAGTGAAGATGGTGAAATTACCCCAGTTTTAATTAGACGAGCCCTTGGAGAGGTATTCGCTAGGAAGCCTATCCGATTACGTGTAAATAAAAAGCAAGTTCGTGTCTACAGAGGGCTAAAGCTGAAGCACATCAGTCAGCAATCAACAGCAGGAATGGAAAGTCCAACAGACGAATGGCAAACTCTTGTTCTCCATGCAAAGGAGATTGCTTCAGGTACCTGGAGCGTCGTAAAATCAACCAACACGTCTGTCAGCTTTGCCCGGGTTGAAAAAGTGCGATACAATAACCAGCTGGTCACAACTGAGGTTTGCTTCATTAAGAAAGAGGAAGAAAATCACATAGAAACAAGGATCAGGTACCATGAAAGGGAAGTGAAAAAGAGGCAATGAGTACCCTTGATAGTAAAGTTGGTAATTGTGCACTGAAAGAGAGGGCAGTACTGTGGATGAAATTTCTGGATTCGAGTTTTGTTTGCCATGGTTTTCATGCAGATTTTGAGTTTGCAGAAGAACGCATAGCCAAGCACCATGTTATTGCAGAAGATTGTGACATCTCAGAAGGAAGAGCATTCTCTATTCAGTGTGAGGTTCTGACCAATTCTGCGGGTGTGCGTTGTCGCAAATGTTCAGAGGAGAAAAGACGCCTTGACTGCAAAATCAGCAGGAGAATGTTAGCCAAGGATAAGCCACTACCCCCATGTGCAAATCACCGATACATGACTAGGGAGCAGATCCTAGAAAAGCTTAGAAAGAGAGAAGCATTTTCATGAATCAGGCTAAACCTGTTAATTCAGTTCAGTTTTGTTCATTTTATCTATCCAGGCTGATACTTCATGTGGTTGATCAGAACATCAACCACATACCTTTACTATTAAGGATGGGTCAATTTCCGCCTCGTAACGTTCCTATTTGAATTATCCACATAATATGGTCATCCTTCAAGGAATTTATGTAGCACCACTTTGGTCTGAAAATCAACAAAAAATAGTAAATAATGGCAGGAAATAAAAAATAATCTTTCAAAGACTAATAAAAAGATCATGATTTGTTATGGGGATATGCAACTATGTACACCTCTTATGTTTGATTTGTTCTTAGTTGAGATTCCACATTACATTTGGAAACCCGTGGCCAGTAGTCAGATTGATTGGTTCATGATTTAAATGTTTGTGTACAGTCATTGGCGTGGATGATAAATTGTTGTTAGTTACTGATTTATATTGTAATGGAATGCTTCCTTTACTAAGATGGGCAGAGGTAAGGGCCTCAATTTTCAGTTATGATTGTGGTCCTTTACACAACATTTCCACAAGTAATTAAAAAATAAATTTGGCTGGAGGCAAACTAAACTTTTGCGTATTGCAACAAGAAGAGGTTTGTTTGTGTTTGGCGGGGGGGGGGCAGCCTCCGCTAGGAGGTCTCAATTGAATGGCTTGGTGCAAGACTGACCTAAGTGACTTTCCGGGGAATTTGTTTTCCTTCAAAAGTGCCTGAATTTTTTACAAAGAAGTGCAATAGGAAAAAAGATTGTCTTGTTCCAAACACAATGATGAAAAAGACCACAAATAAAATAATAATAATAGCAAAGCATTTGTCAGCGCATTTAAAATTCTCAGTGCGCTTACAGCGAGAAGCTAAAACTCTCAATCATTGATATGATCTTAGGTACAAAAAAAATAAGTAGATAAAATCATATCGCCATCTAAAGGTTAAAATAGTCGCGAAAAAGAAATGGTTTAAGTTTCTTCTTAAAAATTGTCAGTCTCACTCTTTCAGAGATTTAGGCAGACTGTGCAATAAGAGAAGGTTCTTTGACCATAAGTGGCTGTCATGACATTCGGAACTTGTAAAAGTAAATGATCGGACGAACGTAAAGAACGAACTGGTTTATAAGAACTGATTAGCGAAGTAGGATAGCTAGGCGATTGTCCATTCAGAATTTTGTAGGTCAAGAGTAAAAATTAATCTTAAAAGTGATGCGCAACTTAACAGGAAGCCAATGCAGGTTCTTGAGCACTGGGGTAATATGGTCTCTCCAACTGCTTCCTGTGATTAAACGAGCTGCAACGTTCTGAACCCATTGTAGTTTTTCATGCTTAACCGTAGGAAGTCCATAGAGAATACTGTTACAATAATCGATCCGGGAAATCACAAAAGCATTTATAATACATTTAAGATTCCTTTGGGACACGTACTTCCTGATTCGACTTATCGACCTTATTGCAGAAATAGCTTTTTTGCAAGTATCGTTAACATGCTATCTTAAATTAAGTTCCTTGTCAAGTATGACACGTAAGTCCCTTACTTTATCAGACAGTTCAGTTATCGTGTTACCAAACGAAAATTGAGAAAGGACAGGGTTTCAAACAAAACAAGAGGTAAATTGGATAACTTTGAGTTTTCCAGGGTTACAAAGCAACATGTTTTGCGTGTTCCAGTTTATAACGTCATTAACACAATTTTGTAGAGTAGCTAATGTCGACGATTGATTGTTGGGTTTTATGGCAAATATAAATTTGCGAGTCATTAACATAGAACATGGAGTCGAGGTTATTCGCAGCAACTATATCTTGGAGGGGTGCAACATATAACTTGAAGAGAAGAGGACCAAGGACAAATGAGAATGCTCTTGTTCCACTTTGTTGCCTTCTTTTTGCATGCTTTGGTGTTTTGTCCTCATTTTTCCCAGAAACAAAGTGCAAACCAAAACAAAACAGGGGAATGTTGTACTACGTAACTGTCTTAAAAAAAATCCAGACACTTTTGAAGGGAAAAAATTCACCCAAAAATGTCACTTAATAGGTCAGTCTTGCGAGCTAAAAAAGAGAAATTGTATATCTTAATCAACAGAAGCTTCTGTCACTAGTAAGAGATAAATATATGATTATCTGTGGAAGAAAAAAACCAAATTTCAACTAGTTGACATGTTCATATTACAACATGGACCTTTCACTCATTTTGGCAATTTAATAACACCTTTTGGGCTGCCAGGGTGTGATCTGTTTGATCTTTAAAAAAAACACACACCTTTTGGAATTCCAGTGTCATTATTTTGCATAGCAAGTGTGGTATTTCTTTGTCTCTTCATCTGGCTCAGGGTTTCCTTTTGAGCTTTTCTTGAAGCAAGACAAGTGTTCTTGAAACCCACTGTGATTCAAACCTTTAATTTTATGATTTCTTTACGTAAGGTCAGCGACAAAGTAATTTTCATTGAATTCTCAGAGGTTTAAACATTTATTCTTACTTTCTCAACTGCTACAACAAAAGATGGTGATTACAATCAAGAATGACATCGTAGCAGGCGATATACCTGTACTGCTTCGGTTACTGTAACTTTTTTTTCTGGAGCAATTACAGAATTAATGCAGGGCCACTTCGGACCATCTGTTTTACATGTATCAAAATCTTTTGAAGAATGAAGTTTAACACAATAGACACAACCACAATAAGTGAACCTGTATTCTGTAGTTTAGCGTCTCTCTAAAAGATCATGCTGATCAGACTCTAGCAGTCCAAAATATTGATATTAAACAATATTTTATTGGCAAAATGAGTTAACAGCGCTGCTACCGTTTTGGTCGCCATACGCGAGCGGAAAAAATTTTTGGTGACCAAAATTCTGGCGAAAGTTGGGTGATGGTGACCAGTTTACAGTTAAAGGTCGCCAAAAGGCAACTTTTTGAAAAAGTGAGCTTGGAGTGCTGGTTAAAGGTCTGTGTTGTAATACTCTGCTACAGTATATGTACCTGGAGGGTGCGGCAAATAGTATGAACATGTCAACTTGAAATTTGGTTTGTTTCTTCCATAGATGTCTTTTTTCCAATGCAATTTTATTTACAACTCAACACTTACACTGCTTACAGTACAAATGTTACACTTATATTTACACTCACAAATTATACTTGCTAATTACACTGCTTATACTTACACTACTTATACATGCACTACTTTACAATTCAATAACATGGGATGATGTTACAGTCTGCTATGATTGCATTTCGAAAAAAAAGGAAAGTAAATTACGATTGCATTTCAAAAAAGAGAAAGTAAATTGGAATACTCCCCTACTTAATTGAAATAAATTTACTTGTAGCAATAGAACAACCACATGGCCTTGTGAATAGCATATCGGTGTTATTAATAATAATAAATAATAATAATTTTATTGCTTCTATAGCGCACGATACATGAGAAGATGCTCTCGTGCGCTTTACAATGACAAAAACTAGAATTCTACTATTTACAATCAAATCAGTTACATGAAAAATGGAAAAATCTAAAACTAATTAATATTCCAACTATAAAATTACATAATATTAACTATAAATTCATACTTGATCTGATGTTCTGTAGATTATAAGCTTTCCAAAATAAGTGAGTCTTAAGGGCTTTCTTAAATGTTTGTACATTTTGAGAATGGCGGACTGCACGTGGTAATTTGCTCCATAAAGCTGGTGCAGCCGCTACAAAGCTACGATCACCTAATGTCTTTAGAGTTTTCACTCGAGGAGGATGAAGAAGAAGCTCGTTAGTAGATCTAAGATTATATGTACACTGAGT
>CM042746.1:42474553-42493007 GCA_022496165.2 Catalaphyllia jardinei | reverse complement strand
TCTACAATGACTATTGAGTTCTAAACCGATCAAGGAAGCAAAAATATACACCATTCCACTCTTTTCTTTCATTTTGATTTATGAACAGAAATATATCTTTATGTTAGAAATGATAAGTAAATACATATTATAGATAAAGACAATACGTCGATTCACTGGTCACATTGACAGACTATAATGAAGCTAGGGTTAGAATGGCCTATAAACTGCTACCAAAAGTCCTATAGGGAGCAGCCCATGACTCCAGCTAAGGTGTTTATTTGATTACTAGATGAGTAGCTGCTCTTGATCAAGAATTGAATTAAATAATGAATTGAACTCTTTTTGTAAATTGGTAGTTTAAGTAGGCAACCCTGAATATTAGCTAACATGCCACGATTGAGCTCAATTTTTCTGCATGTCGAACAGTAACCGGAAAAGTATTTATAGCAGAGAATCTTTATTTAAAAATCCGTGTTTGAAATCAGATCCGCCAAATAATGCGAACTAAATCTCTAAATCTCTCATGTAGTATCGGAGACTGAAACTGCGGCAAATCAATGAATATTGGAAAAATTGGTTTAGTCTAGCTAAGGTCTGTTATATTTACTATAAATACACGATAATTGTTTCTCTTTGTTTATCTAATTCGTAGTGGAACTGCCCAAACAAACAAAATACCTAGTTTAGTCACTTCACTTTTTTCATGGAAATCAAGATACGTCAAGCAGCTCCGGAAGTTCATCAGCGCGCGCATTCGTCAAACACTTGAGGGCGGGCACGCCTTTTCCCTTCCTAGCAGCATCGCTAGATACAGCGGCTTTCAACGAATTGAACGTGACCACGTGAAAACTTAAGACTCGAAATACTGTTTCAGCAGTTTGTTGTTTGTTCCTCGCAATTGAAAAACTCTAGCTACTTTATTATCTCGATGTGTGACTTCATGAAGCGTTGCGCACTAAGAGTGTTCTATTGCGACTCTCAACTCATTGAAGTTGGACGTATTGAGAATTTTTAGTTCCCTTTATAGAGAAAAGGGCTGGGTCTATTACGCAGCTGTCAAAAGGTCACTAAGAAGTTTAGTCTCACTTGGTAATCAATCACCTTGAAGAAGATTCAAAAAAGGAATGACCGTCAACCGCGGACTAAAATGGGCATCTTATGGGTTTCAGTGGCTTTTCAGTTTCAACCGAAGGCACAGCTTTTGAAAAGTACGCCACGATAAATTTCCATTTACTTCTTCGATGTATGCAGAAAATCGGATTGCTGACCAATGCTGTGGATGAGTGATTTTCTATTAAAGTTACTGAAGGAGTATTTAAAGAGTGTTTTTCTTTTTCAGGCGCGCGGAAAGACGAAAGCTGTGTTTTAAAACTGGACACTGACGATGATCAAGTTAGTCACAAGACTGCTTATTGTTTCGTATTTACAAACAGCTGCACCCTTCCTCTTTCTGTTCAATTCATGTCTATCCCTTGCGCATAACAAAAATATAAAGCAAACACTTAACATATAACAGCACTCGACTGCTGTATAACTACGGTTATCACTTCCTTGACTGAGCTCTCAGTCACTTCTAATAAACCACTCCAGCAACGGAAACAAATAGTGTGAAAGCTTTTCTAATGAGGAGGCAATAACAAGATTTTAGACCGTGGATTTCTGATACTAAAAGAAAAAGTATTTTAAAACATCTTCTACATTTTTCTGATTTGTAGCGGTAGCCTTGTCACGGTGAGTTGTAAAACATCAGGCTAGCGCCTTTAAACTATGCGGCGATCACATTGACTCCCCCACGCGCTGGGATCAGTCGCTGTGTTTGACTATCTGAATAGCGAGACCGACAATGTTTTGTTTAACCGCAACTTTCCGACAAAAACTGATAAAATGCTTATTGCTTTCCCGCTTCGATCCCTTAGGAATTATCCTCCAACTTGTAGAGCGGATGTTTGAACATAACCCTGGACCACGCATTACATCGGAGTGAACTAATTAGTTTTTCTTTTTTTAAGAAAAATGAAACTTCCTTAGAGACATAGAAAGCCAAACTGTCTGTCTATTTTAAGAAAACTTATTCTTTTGCTTGCTGTGTTATTTTCTATTGTGGGGGACACACATCGCTAGTGGCCTTGATCACTACGTGAGCCTTTTATGGATCGGATGATTGGGCAACAGA
Organism: Catalaphyllia jardinei; assembly: GCA_022496165.2. Classification (NCBI taxonomy): domain Eukaryota; kingdom Metazoa; phylum Cnidaria; class Anthozoa; order Scleractinia; family Caryophylliidae; genus Catalaphyllia; species Catalaphyllia jardinei. The sequence goes on along the minus strand of CM042746.1, from coordinate 42,490,852 downwards.
GGAGGCCGAGGGATCTGGAGCTTTTTCGCGAGTCATTAAGTCGTTTCCTGACCGGTGAATAATTTTGTTGTTACTATTCATATTGGTCTAGTTCGACTGCTCTGTTTCGAATTTCCCTTCGTTTTGGCTTTTGAGTTACCCAAAAGCGGGAAATTGCATCTTTTGGGCTTTACGTAGAAAAAAAGAAAACAATTGTACTTCCTGCGGACTGCAAATGTGCTACCAGACCATATTTCGACCTGTTAGGGTGATTGACGTCATTTAGGATTGGTACTTGCGAAAAGTGAACTGTCATGGGGAGGGTAAGTAGAAAAGTCATAATTCAACTAAAATTGAATTAGATTATCTCTTGCTCTCCAAATAAAAAAGACTCAGGTTAATTTATATTTTTGTAAGCATAATGTTACCGTAAAACTACTTTCATGGCACTAAATTATATCTCATTTTAGCGATAACAAAATATGGCCACTACCCTCTCCTGCGTAGAAGAAAATTGTTAATCCAGGGGAGTGTTTTGCATAGTGGCATGCAGAAGAGACTGTCGCGGTTTTAATAGAAATGACGTAACTTCCTTCCGTGTAGGTCAATATTACTGAAACGCTGGTATTTTAGCACTCGGTGGTCTTGTAGCGGGTGCAAATGCACAAGCATTTCGTTAAGTATTCTCGTCGGATGTTGTAGACACAACTACTGTGTTTTGTCCGTTTGCAATTGTTTGTTGGAAGAGTACAAAGAAGAAATCTTAAATGGCGCTCGCATCACTGCACTGCTCTGGAGTAACAACAGTCGTATTCTGTTTTTGCTTGTTGGTATCTGGGAATTTAGCAGAAATATTGCCTTCACTATTATGGCATCCAGAAAATCAACTGTGAGTATAAATGATGTAGCTTAAACGTTTCCTCACGTATTTAAAACTGAACCTTTACTGTAAACAGAAGCTTATGAGAAGCTAGTTTGATTTTCGTATGCTTGGCAACGGATTGTTAAAGAACTGCAAAGAACAAAATGGATGGCTGTTTTGTAAATGAGTAATTACAGCGTGCCCGACTTATTCCAGTGTTTTAATTGCTGCCCTGAGTGTTTTTCTGTTGTGTGTGGTAATACTTGTAGCGACAGATGCCCCACAATGGTTTTGAGTTGTAGGGCTCAATAACTCAAGCTTTAGTTAATTATTTTGAAAACTTGTTTGCAACCCGTGGAACAAAGAAATGTGAATGTACATGTGTGGTGGCAAGTTGCCCAATATTTGACAGACATTGTGAAATTACGCATGTTATTGAACTTGTGATATTTATATCTTCTGTACAATAAATCTTGTATTTCTATTTTAGGTTTAAGAACCTTGGTGACACGACAAGAAAGGTCATGGCATTTGACAAACTGTCAGTCATCTGTCCAAACTTGGTGGAATACCCCATCATAAGAAACACTTCTTTTTCTAAAGATCTTCTCTATCAAAATGTATATATGGTGGATGAAAATGGCTACAATAGCTGCAATGCAACTGGGGGACTTAATATTTTGAACTGTGATGATCCAACAAAGTATAGCCATGCCTCAATTGTGTTTCAACCATCAACTGCAGATATCAATGATCCTAAATTTAAGCAAGGGAAAACGTATTACTTTATAAGTAAGTGCCATTGTTCTTCAAACAATTATTTAAGTCAAAAGAATTCATGGCAAGAATTAACATGTATACTAATCCCTCCTGTTAATACAGAAAATGGCTTCTTGTCTAAACCACAATGACAGTTGTTCCACAATCTTTCCATTTATTGTTAGAATATATACCTATTTGTAGGCTCTTACTAGATCTCTTTGCAGATCTCTTGGGTGAGTAGTCAATCTACTGACCAGTGTACAGACAGTCCTAAATGCTGACCCCAACCTTTCCAGTTTTAATAAGACACTTTTCCGCACTGCATGAAGAAACAATTAGGACAGACACCCTGTGAAATGCCGGCAACTTCATCCTGCCCAATTTAGGTTAACCTCAGATTTAGCTTACTTAAGGGAGTGTTTTTCAGTTTAACAATTAATTATGTAATAATATACATGAAAAAATTACTCAATTCTGATTGGCTGAGAACAGTGCAGTTTTTCCTTAACACAGTGCAGAAAAGAGGTAATTGGATTCAAAAAAAGGTAATAAAGCAAGCATTCTGATTGGTCAATGAACGAAAAAGTTTACAGATACCCAATCAAATCTTTTCTTTTCAAATCAAGCGCGCGCCCTGGATGGCGCAATGATGGCGCAACTTTTTCCTGGTTGCGTGATAATTAAATCACCTGAGGTTAAGCGCGTGCACAAAACTGAGAAGAGAGTTCAGAGTCCGTAAAGTTCAAAACATCCTTCACGCAAAATTTTCATGTTTATACTTGTGAGTTTTCAAAAAGCGAAATTTCAGCTTTTTGAAAAACTCACTCATGCAAATTAATTTCAAATTGAACTCGAAACCGTATGATTACCTATACAAATATTATTGGTAGTGATTAAATAGCCATCACAAAAATACAGTCTCACTGTCTGATTTTTACCAAAACCAAGATGAAAAATGTAGTAGTTGTTAACAAACTTTAATTTTCACTTTATTATAATTACATTTTGGTTGGTCTTTTGAAATATTAACTTTTTAGATACTGCATCAGGATTGCTTAGCTCACTGACAAACACTCAAGGAGGGTATTGCAAACAAGGAATGAAGATGAAGATATATGTTTGTGATGGCAGCTCTGATCCTAACTGTCTTGAAGGAAACAAAGGTACATCTTAATTCTAATTAACATTTAGATAAAGATTTAGCCAGTTAGGAATTACATTCATATTAATTTGTTTAATATGTCGTATCACAAATGACAACTATATTAGGTTATGATTCTAGTTAGCAGTGTCTCTGTCAAGCCACTAATTGCCCCAGGCATCGTGGATGTCATGTTACTATCTAGTATCTCCAAGGCAAATTAGAAAATAGTCCTAAGTAAATATGTGTGCTGATTGATTAAAAATCGTGTTTCTGTAACTCTCTGGAGACACAGAACTAGCACAAGCTCTTGACATAATGATGGCCTGAGCAATGAGAATTTACATTTTGATAATCAAAGTTAACAAATTGTTTTCCTATTTCTCGTCGCAGTGTTTACTAAAAAAAATAGAAAATGTGTACTCGCTGCTTCTATCGAGTTATAGCTCTAGACATGAGTGAAAGTTTGGGAGAACTTGCAAAAAGGCTGTGGAAACACTTACCTGTGGCTCATGTTTCCACAGCATTTCTCAAACTTTCACTTGTGTTTCTATAACTCGATAGAAACATGGTATATGTTTTCTATTTCTTAATGAAAGTAGCATACTTTCATCTGTTAACTTTGGTTTACAGTTATTCATGGTGGCTGGTCTGATTGGAGTGAATGCCTTGATGGCCATCAAACTCGGCTTTGTAACAGCCCTGCCCAAGCAAATGGAGGATTACCCTGTGTTGGTCCAGACAGAAGATTATGTACAACAAAATCTTCTCAAACTTTTGCATGTAAGTACAATGTAGAGCCATGTACTCACAGTCAATTTATTTACTAGTTGTGGTTAAGTTATATAAAACAGCTTGAGATGTCATGGATTGCAAATCACAAGAAAATTTAAATGAAATTTGTCACTGTTATAAATGTCAAATACTCCACTCTCTTAATCAAAGTTTACTTGGATTAGTATTTCTCTGATTTTCCTCTTTTTATTGTAGCTTATATGCTATTACCGGTATATTTCCATGTTTTTCATTGATTAATGGTAAACGTTTTACATTTTTATCAAAAAGTATGTTAGTTTCTATTCATTTTTTTTCATTTAATTCAGTCCAGCACTGAATGATGGATGTCTAAGTTAGGTCTTCGTTTTCCTATTATTCAGGTTCCACTACTAACAGTGAAACTGCAACAGAACCAGGTAATGTGCATATTGATCTGTTAATCCTAACTTGCAAAACAAACTGTATCAAAATAAGAAGGCATATGAAAATGTCTTAACAAAACAGCACTTAGCTGTCAAACTGATAGCATGATCTAAATGAGGTACAAGTAGACTATTAGCATTTTACAGGTTTTGAGTTTACTGTTAGTATTTGTTTTCATTTACTCAACATGTCATTGGAGGTCAGCTGCATGACACACAACTAAAATTACTACTTTAATTTTTTTCCCAAAAAACAGGATTACCTTCAAAAGATAACAGAACTGGAGGTACGTGCTAAGATCTAATTCAAATACATATCAAAAATCCAAAGTAATATACAGTTTTCGATCAGGTGTTTCACATGTGTATTATGCACAACCAATCAGTTGAACAAAGTTGCTGTGTGTCTGTTCAGTAATTGGTTACAGATGACATCAAATTGCAGTGAGAACAAAAAGTCAGGCACAAGGCAATAGCCATGTGTCACTGTTCTTACCACATTTTGACCTCTTTTATATGGTCAGTTACTGAACAGATGCATGGCAACAGGGAATTTACTATTTAATTTATAATTTTATTTTTAAGTAAAATAATAAAGCAAAAATTATTAAAAATGATTCCATGTCCATACTGTGCAGTCTCAGCACTCGATGCTTATAAACATTAATTTTATAAACTGCTCACTCGATGGAATGCGCACTTATGTTATTCATTACAAACCACATTCATGTATCTATCTTCGAAGCCTTTCAAATTCCTTTTCCAACAGCCTTATTGATCTTTACAGCTGTGAAGTTATTTCATTAAGTGATATGAGAAAAAGTGAAGCATATTTAGCTTTGACCTCTTTGCTTGCACAATGGCAGCTGTTTTGAAACTTTGAATTTACTCTATGTAAGAAGATGCAAAATGTTTACATTTTGTGATGCCTCACACAAGACAAAATAAAAAAAAGCAAACAAACTCTTGAGAGTGTGCAGTATGGACAGTATCGTTAATGACATCATCAATGAATCTGCCTTCAAACTGATTGTACATGTATGCAAGAACCAATAAAAATGTAAGAATAATATGACTCAATGGCAGATCCAGACCATGAGCTAAAGGGGGGGGGGGGGGCTTGATTTACTTGCTCTGCTAAGCCTTTCTCCCCTCTGTCATTTCCCTCCCCTAGATCTGCCTCTACAACAGGAGTACTAACTGTAGTTACTGAGTTTTGTTTGTTTGTTTCTTTGTAGATAAGTTATCAGACAATGAACTTAGGATAAACAAAGGAGTGTTTGTGGCGATATGTCTCATCATATTAATGGTTGGGATTGCTGTTGGTGGAGTGTTGTTCCTGCTGGTATATCGGAAGCAGAGACGAAACCATAAAAAAAGTAAGATCACAAGCATGAGTTTGTTACCAGTTCTAACTGAAAAATCTGCATTTTTCCGTTGATAAAGGCAAACATTTAAACACTTCTAATTTACTTCACAAAAGTTAAGGCATCGAGAGACATCATTTTTAGTATCTCATGGCTCATACAGTGTAACTATCACTTTTAATTTCAAACTTTTAATTCATCATGGCTTACAGTTTCTAATATTCTTGTTTCTTTCTTTCTCCAATAGAAGTCAAGATCACAAGAGTTCCCAGTGCTTTATCCTCAACTAACTCTCGTCCCAATTCAACAATTTCAACACTTTCCTCACTTTCCACACTTTCCACAGTCAGTGAGAGTGCACCAATTGTGCCACCACGTAGCTAGTATTTCTACCTTACATAACATTAGATAGGGCATTTTTATAAATTTATCCTTGTAGAGCATACAGATTTATTCTTTGGATGACAAAATATCCCAGTGCTATAAATCATTTGTAAATAATTCTATATATTGTACTTTTTTGCCTTCTTGTAAATGCATTTTTTGCAAATAACCAAGTAAGAGCAAGTTAAATATTATGTACATCACCACACAGTTTTAAATTGTGGGATGAAAGCTCTAGCAGTTCAAAGCACATTTAGGACAAACTGTGTAAAAAGTACAGGACCATATTACCATTTGCAAACAACTTTACCACCTTTATGTATAAGATGTGTTGATTCACTTCAGAGTGATACTTAATGTTTTACCGTAAAAGAATTCAACTTGCTGTAAGTTTATAAATTTTGTTAAACTTGGCAATTGACCAGGGCAGTCATGAAAAATTCTGAATATAATTTATTTACCATAGGATGTATTTCTTTCTATTGTACACAAAGTCACAGTGGACAAATTTTTTGAGAATGCACTTATAATTTATTTCAGTGTCTGTGTGCCTCTCATTACTTCCAGTCTCTTGAATGTTAGAGGGCAATAGTGGTAAAATAAATGAATTAAAGAAATAATAGTACATAAAGAAAAATTTATGATTGATCACATTTACTGGAGTTAACTTTTGTAAGTAATCAAATTTTAAAAATAATTACGTTGAAAACTTGTTTGACTAATACCAGTATGGAACATGTAATGCAGTTCCATTGTTTTTTGTTTGTTTTTTTTTCAAAATCCAGCAAGCTTTCTTTAATGAGAGTATATATTCTCAATAATGTACAGTATTGAACGTCTTTTACTAGCCAAGTTTGAGGTACGTACTGCAAGTTACGGACTGAGTATTTCCCCCTTCAATTTATAGCCCAAGCGCTTTGTGCTTGGGCCATAAATTAACCTACAGTACAGTACAGTAATTAACCTGCAGTACAGTCCAACAGTATGGACCAAGAGGACAAGGTTAGTAAGATATTTATATCTCTGTTGTGTGCCTGACAGGTTAGGGAACTATTTCTATTCACAGGGATCCGCTTCAAATTTCTGAAGCACATCAAAAGCAATATGAGTCAATATGAAATTGTTTTTGACTCATAAGCATCCTGTAATATCCAATTTAGAGTAAAACAAAAGTAACAGTTTTCTTTAACATACTGTAAAAGTTAACAGCACTTGGCAATAAATCACGAAAGTTTGGCAACAAAAACAACTTTAAATTTTAGTGGGCCGAGTACAGCCTGCTAAATTGACCAATCACAGCATATGTACTAACTGGGAGATAAAATAATCATTATCAGTGGTATTTATTTAAACCTTATAACATTATTGTACGATAATTTTCATTGACCTTTGCCAGTTTAAAGCACAGCTACAAAAATTAATGTATGTGGAAGTCCTGTATATAATATCTTTTTCAATTTCTTAGATAAAACCCAGAGCAGTGTACTCTGAACTTGCAGATGAATAAAAACATACAAAGCAATATTTTGTTTTGCTATTATTTCCATTATTAATGTAATAATATACAGGGATGTAGCTGAAAACCCATTGCTGCTAATGCTACTGGCTGAAAGAGAGCTCATCATGGGCTGGGAAAATTTCACTCTAAAACAAAGACTTTAGGTAACTTTCAAATTGTCAAGCAGGACTTCAAAAAAAAATTAAATTGCAGGTTGTCCTTGGGAAATTTTGCTTGCCTGGCCCGGCAAGACTTAGTTTGCTCTATTACTTGCTTGATCGCTTGCCCATCAAACATGACAATAAAATGTGACTTGCCCAGAAGGAAAATCTACTTGTCCATGGCAACGAGACAACACTTTTTTTCAAGCCCTGGCCAAGGCAAGAAAAACTAGTTAAGCTTGTTAACGAGTCAATCTACTTATTATTCTTAAGAGATTCAGCATCATCCCTGAGTATGATACAATAATTTTTTTTATGTTTAATGTGGGTTTATCCAGTTACGTACTGACAAGTTTGAAACAAGGAACATGTTAGTTTACACCAGTCCTAGAGGAGAACCCTAGCTTCTTGAGTGCTTTCCACACTATAAAGTGCATAATAACTCTAGATGAACAGTTAATCAAAGTCTGAACTAATTCCTTACCTTATAGTGACTGGTGGGGAAAGCCCCGGCTGAATGTCTTACTGAGAGAATATATTGCATTTGACTCTCTCATTCAACAATACATTAGTCATAAGGCCATCAGAAGAGCCACTGATAAATTAGCAAAATGTGTTGACACTTTTTATTTCTGGATTTTAATAACCCAGGGGGTGGCTATACTGAGAATTCTGCTGCTATGCTGACAACATGCTGGCCCTGGTTGTATGAAGGCTGGATAATGCTATCCACTGGAAAAATCGCCATCCAGTGGATATAAAGGATATTACACGGTGGCGAGAAGATATGAATTTTATGTTAGAGTGGCAAGAACAATATCACATGAGTGAGCGCAGCAAACGAGTGAGATATTATTCTTGCCTCTCGAACAAAAAATTCATATCTTCGAGCTAACATGTTATGTTCTTTTTATTATGTAAACATACTGATGGTGGCATTTTTGATGATTTTCCGAAGATTTTCCAAAATTGTTCCAAAGGCCGGAGGAACGTTCCGAGAATTTCCAAAGATGTATGAAGATTGCCGAAGACTTTCGAGGAAGATCCGAAGGTGTTTCAATGATACACCGACAAATTTAAGTACAATGTAAGAGACAAACTTGATATCAGTGAAATCATCGATATCTTCACATGTGAGGATATCACATCATTGTTATCAATTTGTTACCACTCGGTATACCACTGACTTTTGTGTAATAAAGTGATTTATCTACTGGATAGCATTATCCACCTTTTGAACAAACCAGGCCTGATGTTTACAAGTAGCTGACCTACTAATATTAGAATTTTTAAGGCAAAGAGAGTGAAATATATATTGCACAATGGTTTGTATTGAGCTCCTGAAGTAAATCGGAAAGCTCATTTTACCAACATTTAATTTTCAAAGACAGCTTTTGAAATTTCTCCACTACGTTGAACTTCCAAAGCTGCTGTAAATTCCTGGAGTTGATAAGTGCGCATACCTAACTTTCCAAAACTCAAGTACCGTTCTCCCATATCCTGTATAATCTGCATGGTTGATGAGAAGGTAAAAGGATTAATCCTGGATGCTATGATCTTCAGTTCTTTAGCATAAACCTCGTGTGGATCAATTTTTGCTTCTGACCCTGCAGGTGAAATTCCAAACAGAAGAAATTTTCCTCCTTGACGTAACCATTGCACACCTTGTTCAAGGGTCTTTGGATCGCCAGAGCAGTCGATAACAATGTCAAATCCCCAGTCTTCATCACCATCAAGCTTTGCATTTCTAGATTCAGAAACTAAAATTTCAGGATGCACTACTTGAAAACCAAAGTCAAGCTTTTGTGCTATTTTCTGGCGTCCCTTTAACAACTCAGTCACAACAACTTCTCGGTAACCTCTGAAGTGTAACAAACACATAAATAAAAGACCCATGTTTCCAGCTCCACAAACTAGGATCTCTGAATCAGGAGAAATTGGCTGTAAAAGATTCCAGCCATGACTGACACATGACATCGGTTCCAGTAATAAGCCAAGTTCAAATGACAGCTGATGGGGTAGCGGAACAACATTCTTGGCTGGCAAACGGCAATACTGTGCCCATCCTCCGTTACGCCTGATACCAATAGTACCTTTCACACCTTCAAATTTGCAAAAATGTGGCAGTCCTTTGGTACAGTTATCACACATTCCACAACTGGTGTTGGGGTTAATGACAACACTGTCAAAAAGGAATATCAATATTAACTTAAATGAGAAACACAACTGATTCTTGTGCCAAAATTTATAAGCTACAGCTGGCCCATGTTGACGGTCCAACGTTATGGCTAATCTGGTCAGAAAAGTAATAAATAAGGTTGTTGTATGATGGGTACCAGTATGTAGATTTTAATACAAGTAGACCTTAATCTGGTCAGACTGGCCGCTTCACAATTTTTCACTTGTGCACACACGTACAGGCATCTACAGTGAGCATTATTAATTTTGTTCATTGCTAACTACTGTAATATCAGTGGAGGATCCAGACCTTGAGTTAAGGGGGGGGGGAGGGGGGTCTTGATTTACCTTGCCCTGCTGGCCTTTTTCCCTTCAGTCATTTCTTCTTTTTTCCCCAAAATAAGGGGGGGCCTCAGCCCCCAGGCCCCTCCCCTAGATCCGCCACTGAATATGGCCATTTCAGCCCACTATTTATTGCTAAACAAACAAGCACGTGCAAGTGTCAACTTTGACCAAGTGATTTGGGTAGATATCTATGCCACTACATACAATACATGTATAAAGCATACTGAAGATGGTACTACCAGTCGATTACAATGATCATCACGTGTATACTGCGCCTGACTATCAATCACTTAGGGATGTTCGTGCTAATTGTTTCTGCACATCCTTACTTCACATGCAAATTCAAATACCATGTCATGCCAGAGTCTGCGCCGAGTAATAACATGACCAATGATAGGGCAGATGACCATTGCTATAGCTTTCACTGGATTTTTCGACCTTGGATGTTTGGTTTTGATGCGTCATTTTCTCTACCAATTTTCTATGTTTAGTGAAAAAAACAAGAAAATCTATCAATTATCTCTGCTCCTTTGGCCACTATGCACTATATATGGGTTATTGACCAAGTGTGAGGTCAAGATGGCTGGATATTGGCCAAGTTCTTTTTTTTGCGTGTTTATGGACCGAGAAGTCGAGGTCCATAAACTCGCAAAAAAAGAACCAGGCCAATATCCAGCCATCTTGACCGAACAAACTTGGTCAATAAAGGATTTATTATGTGGCTTTCAAGGAAATTTTTCTTGCGGGATACAGCGGGTAGTCCTGAACGGGCAAGATGGCTCCATCTTGCCTGCTCGTTTATTACCTTGATATGTTCAATTTGAAATATTTGCCTCTGAAATTAAATTGCTTGGCAAGCACTAACCTTAGGCTTTAGGCACTGATTTAGTGTAAATAAAGGTCAATTATCAATTTTAATTATCAGTTTTACTATCCCCTTTCCCCCCTCTCCTCCCCCCCTCCCCTCCATTGTTGTATTGAGGAAGACCAAAAATTTTCTGGCACCCGCGTTTCGAGCAAGAGACCATGCATGAAAAGTACACACACAATGGCAGATCCAGGAATTGAGCTAAGGGGGCCGGAGAAGGGGCATTTTTGTACTTACCCTGCCAGCTTTTCTTCCTTTTGGAAAATATTTTTTTTACCTACAGTAAAATATGGTGGGCCCTCCCCTATCCACCAGTGACATATTTATGAACAGACAACAAAAATAGTGGAGGAGGAAAGAATAAGCATTCAAGTTCTCGTAGATTTGTGCATGTGATGTAGGGGAGGGGGTGAAAGAAATCAAGTTAGACCGGAGGTGACAGTCGCATCGAAATCAAACGCTACTTCAGAAAAGCTTTACAATCGAGCCAATTATTTCTTAGCGCAAAGAGGAAGAAATACCTAATGTCTGAAAAGTCTATTTACCTTTTTAAAATGTTGGGCAATATCTTGAGCTTAAATATATTTGACAGCGTGAAGGGCGTCAGTTCGTACACTTTACTTTCAAATATCAACAGTAAATTCCTATGTACATCCGAATCTCCAAGCAATAAATTGCTTTTTAAGCCAATACTGTAACTTAAGATGGTAAGCTGGGAAATTATTACAATAATTTTTAAGCTTAAGCTAATTATAAGCTTAAATCAGGGCGTAATTGTGACCCTACTGTACATATTAAATTTGATGTTGGAAGCTGCCTGTACATTCCGTGTTTACTACTAGTTATACTTAAGTAGAAAGTATTAACCAAAAAGTGTCCGTGCATTCGACGTAAAACTCACCGATCGCCAACAGACACATGCTTCACGTCAGCTCCCGCTTCTTTGACAATACCGACGAACTCGTGGCCCAGTATAACAGATTTTTCACAAGGAAACTTGCCTTCGAGAATCTTCAGATCCGTCCCGCATACCGCCGAATAAGTGATTTTCACAATAACGTCCAGAGAGGTCTGAACGTGAGGCACCGGTCGTGTTATCACAGACAAATGTCCATCCCATAACTGTAGCGCGTTATTCATGGTTTAGTGTAAGGTAACACGCAAAAAATTGGAAAATAACAAGCATCAATCTTTCCTCCCTGCACGATGTGTTTGTCAACTGCATGGAACGTTAGAGACTGGGACGAGCTATTTTTACTTACCGGGTGATAGTGGGGATCTTCAGAACGGTAACGAGGAAGGGGAGTACGGAAAAGGAATGAAATGACATTAAATTTTACCTTGAAAACAATAGCACAGCAAAATAGTGTCTAAAACGATTCTGGTAAAGCATAGTTTAATTTAATGACATCACAAAAATTGGCAACTGAAGCATGCTGACTTCATTCTGAGGAAGAAGTGCTCCTTGTGTGATATTCCTACTCTCAACATGCTGGGCTTGCTCCAATCCAAGGGAGACTGCGGAGGGGAGGGGATGCTTAAGCCATGTTTGGGAATATAAAGGCAAAAAGGTAAATTAAAGTCTGCGTATGAGCCAATTGTGGCCCACCAGGCCGGAGCTTATCCCAGTTTCTATAGCATGGAGCAACTAGGAGTATTTCTACTCCCCCCTGGATGGGATGCTAGTTCATCCCAGGGTTACCCCCTTTACTTACTTACTTATCCTCTTCTTCCCTAGTGGGAAATAAGGCCGCAGCTCGGCGACGCCACTTCTGGCGGTCCTTAGCAAGTTTAATCGCTTCGCCCCAGGTCAAGCCCATGTCTTTAAGTTCCGTGGGTTACCCCCTGGTACACATTAATTTTATATACCTGGGTGGGGAGAGGCACTGTGAGAGTTAGGTGTCTTGCCCCAGAACACAACACAATGTACCCAGCCAGGGCTCAAACCCTGACCGCTTGCTCCGGAGTCAAGCGCACTAACCATGAGGCCACCGCGTCTATATAGGTACCTGAAAAAAAGTCACCATTTTTGACATAATTTCATTAATGGCCAACAGAATTTTATGTATAATTGACTTCACAAAGCAAAACTAGAACTAAATTTTATTTTCCTTCTCATACATATTTCAAGTGGTAGGGGACTCCCAGTGTCCCAGGTGAAAACGCTGTGGATGCAAATCATCTCACTTAAAGGTGTAAATCATAGATTTATTCAGGATAAAATGCCACAAGGACTATTTTTTGCCATTTTAACCGTTGCCCACAAAGAAATAATAGAAATTTGTTGTCTCTTTATTTAGATTAGTATCCGTTAGAGGTCAAATAAAACTTGAGCCACTCCTGCATTGGAGTCCCTTTCTAACGTAAGAAAAGCATTCCCCACCTTTTCAAATGGGGGTAGAATATAAAATTACAAAATAACTTGTCCTTAATTAAATAACTCTTCTTTTTAAACTATGATCGTTCACAGTTTACGGGCCTTCTGAAGACTCTACCTCCACCCTTTATAATACTTGTAGATATTAATGGTCATCTATCATCACTTGAAATTTTCCTGAATCTTGTTAGTCGATGTCTGTACTCCCCCTATAGAAGAATTGTTTTGGTTGAAAACCTGCCCCATTAAAGTTTCACACTTCCTCTACAAGTACTTATTTTTTTTATGTTTCTTTGTTGTCAATTTATCCTGATGGAGGTAATTTACCTAAAAACACTGATGGCCAAGAAAATATCAGGATATGTCACAGATCCAGAGATTAGTTGATAAAAGTTTGGTTCCTTGTACTAAAATGTAAACATCAAATAGTAACATTCAATCCTAACACTCGTATCCTATGTTTACTTTCTTTTGTAATTTTGCACCTTTGGACAGCGGCAACCTTTAGCAGTAGAGGAGAGCTACCTTAAGTGATCCAGGCATTGTTACTTGAGAAACATCTCCTTACTGATTCATCACAGCTCAAATACAGCTTTGGAAATTTCAGCTCTAGACAGGGCATCAAGAGCTGACTGGTATCTGGGCAAATCAAATACAGCTATCCCTAACTTGTCGTAACTCAAATACTTTTCCGCCATGTCCTTTACCAGCTGAATAGCTTGAGGAAAGGTAAAAGGATTTATGTGTGATCCAATAATTTTCAATTCCTTGGCATAGACTTCATGAGGGTCAATTTTGATTGACGACTTTTTTGGACAGCACCCAAAAACAAGCATCTTTCCTCCACATCGCAACCATTTTATAGCTTGCTCAATTGCTGCTGGTGCACCAGTGCAATCCACAACAGCGTCAAAGCCCCAGCCTGCATCACCAGCCAAGTTTGCCTCTTTTGCATTGTTTACTAGAACCTCAGGGTGAACAACTTGATAGCCAGTGTCTAAACCACTTGCAAGGCTTCTCCGTCGTTCAGCGACCTCACTGATGGTCACTTTTCTGTATCCATGAAAGTGGAGTAAAGAGGCCCACAACAGTCCAATAACTCCTGAACCACAAATAAGGACATTGGAAGATGTTGCAAGGGGCATTAGGAGATCAAAGCCATGAGTAATGCATGAGTATGGCTCAATCAGAGCAGCTTGACGTAGGGTTATATGTGGTGGAACAGAATAGACAGCTTCTGTAGGAACACGGCAATATTGGGACCATCCTCCATTGCGCCAAATGCCAACAGTTGAGCGTATGCCACCAGTTTTACAGAAGTGTGGCTGGCCCTTCTGGCAAAATGAGCATCTCCCACAGTTGGTGTTTGGGTTGATGACCACACTGAAATAGAAGCACAATGGACATTTTCAAGATTTACTTTGCTTTAATCATAAGCTAATTTAGTGCTTACTAATATTGCAAGGTTTTAATAAGGTACATTATTCATAGAAAAGGTATAATTTCAAAAAAAGAGAGACCTCAGTGTAGGGAACTGGGGCAAGTTTCATATTTTAACCAATCCGGCAATAAACTGACCTCACTACATGGAAGGCCACATTGGGACTAGTCATTTGAACTTACAAGTTACAAGCTTTTAGGGTAAGCAGAGACCAAATTATAGAACTTAAAACATGGTTCAAAATCCATGTATTCAAAAGTCTCTAATGTTGAGACAGCATCCCACAAAACCATCCAAACTCTCAAAAATTTTTATGATCTCTGTGATACTCTTAATAATTCGCAAACATACATAATCTCAGCTTCTTTCAAATGGTAAGTAAATGATGGGATTTCATAGTTGTCACAAAACTGATAAAAAATTTAAGAGTTTATGGCTCAGGGAGAAGTGGTCTCAACATTATAAGACATTTGAATGGATTTTGAACCAATTGCTTTGAGGTCTAAAGCTTAGTGTCTGTTCATCCTAAACATATCAATCTTGGTCAAATGACTAATCTCAACATGATCTTTCATGTAGTGGTGTCAGTTTATCAATCAGTTAAAATATGAAACTCACCCCAGCACCCTGCACAATTTTGGAATGGCCTATTGGTCTGGTGGTCAGGGTAAGGGCTTCAGGATCCAAGTGGCAAAGCCCATTCAAAAATGCTCAAAATTCATCCCAGTGGTTATGCTGTGTTACAGCCAAGAAAAAAAAAACTCAGAGAAAGCATCTGCGTGTTGCAGTAACCATAAAAAATCAAAGTATACAAAATGACCTGATTGATCGTTTGCTGTTTAACCAAAATTATGTAACTTGCATCAGTCAATTGTTTTTTACATTTTTGGCATTCATAGTCATCATAAACATGCAGAATAACTAGGAAGAGAATTTAGCCATGTAGCTTGGCTCAGTCACAATTTTTTGTGGTCATTGCCCAGTCATAGTTCACTTCCAGCTAATGGCCCTGGGGAAGCCTCCAAGGCAGATGTTCTTTTTGCTTGTCAAGCAATCCTCCTCCTAGAGGGGGGTGAATAGGGGTATGTAAATCCACCGATCCACTAAAATGAATGGCTGAATCCGTCGATTGGCTCAAAAACTCAACTAAACCTAAATCCGCAAATTGTTTGCCACGTTCATGACATGCCGTCCTCTGACACTCAGGGGCAGTTAAATGGGGCGGGAAAAACTTTAACTCAGCCGAATTTTTTTCTCGCCCGTTTAGACTTTTTCCCGCCCCCACTAATTGCCCCTGGGTTTCCGAGGATGATGTTACCCACGATACAAAGCGACTTCAATGTTTGGAGTTGCCTTGCGTGATATTGTGTAACCAACATCTCTATCGAAACAAAATCTTGCAGATACAAGAAAAAAGAGCAAACTTGTGGTCAATGCCATACACAGTTTCGGAGCTTTACCAGACTTTTCATTGTGTCGGAATCTACTTGGCAGCGAACTTCATTCTTTTGTATGAAGTCGTCACCTTTGTCTTCTACATTGTAAAAGAATGCAACACATTCTATCGTTTTCAACTCCATGACACTGACCATTACTTTACTTATTTACACTGCAACACAAAGTAAACAAGATGTGAAGTAATTTTTAAATAACTCACTGCAGTTGTAGATGAAAGTGAAGAATGATCATCGCAGTTAATTTTCCAATTTAAGCAATAAATGTTGTTAATAATTTTTC
>CM042746.1:42462053-42469553 GCA_022496165.2 Catalaphyllia jardinei | reverse complement strand
TACTTATATTTGAGCTTCCTGCCTAGAATAGTGTACGTAAAAAAATATACTTTTACAAATTAGCTTTTGCACCTAAACATTACGAGTCAATGCGAGAATATTTAGCACGAAATCTGAGGGCTGATGTAAATATTTTAGTCCTATTCGAATTCAGGTCTGAATCCTATTAAACTGAGCCCTATTAAACTTGTGAGTCTACGGAAACTGGGGCCGTCACGCAACGTAGTTTGTACCGGGACCTTTTCAATCAGAATGGCATGGACTTTGTCACTGAAATATCTTTTTGTAAAACCTCGGTTGTTGATGAGAAAAGGTTGGGTTTTATACTTTGAAAGTCAGCTAGGGAAATCATTTAAGGTGTCTGTACAAAAGTTTATATGGCGTCGAACGCACTCTCATAATCTTTGGTTACTACTAGTAATAATAATAATAATAATAATAATAATATTTAAAGAGGGAGTCCAACTCGCCATCGTGGTTTTCAGTGGGGGCCTCAAAATTAACAATGACATTAAAGAAGTGATAACGTAATAATAAAGTAAAAAAGCTCACAGTGGGAATTATAAATATAATAAAAAAGATGAGCAAGAGATGTCACACCAAACGAACCTATTAAGATTTAAAATGTTTAAGCAATGAAATTTTAAAGGCATTTTAAGGTAGAAATCTCGTGTCTTCTGGAGGGGAATTCTTATCTCGTTCCCAGATCTCTTGTGGACGAATCCGAAGGCGAGATCTGGCACAGTAAGAAAATTTCTTTTTATTGATTGGCTGCTCAATTTCACTCCTGTCCAATCCCCTCTTTGAAAATTTACGCGGTTTTCCGCGGCAAACGTTCTTCAAACTCAAGTTCTAACCTGGAAATTTCCGCGGTTGGTGAAAATGAAAAGCCGATAAGAAAAGACGAGAGGAGGAAAGATTTGGAAGTAATTTGCCATTCGGTATTGAACAACTTTTGCAACGTGATCGTACCCTTACCCAAAATCCAAACACGTCATCCAGCGCGCGCTCAAGCTCCCCTCCATCTCCCACACATGCTTTTTTTGACGCAAAACTTTGCAAAAGTCGCTAAAATTCTCCGACTGTCGCAAAATTATTCGAAAACAAATCCGGCCAAGTTGTAGAAAAAACCTTTCAAACTCATTTTGTGATTGTTTGGTTTCGTGAAAGCAAGGAAAATTTAGAGATTCGAGCGAATATTCCTAAGTCATGTCGTAGGCCTATCGTAAGCTTGTTGTATGCGACAAAATCGGCCTTTACTGCTCCGAATTTATGTTGGGCATGCGCACTTGCCTCCCCTGTCACATTCCTGACAGGTGATCACGCAATGCAAATTGGATTTGGCCAGATCTCGCCTTCGGCTTCGTCCACAAGAGATCTGGGAACGAGATTAGGGGAATTCTAGTCTGTTAATGCACTATTAAAAGATCTGAGTAGACCCCAGTTCGTGTTTGATCGATTAGATCCAACAGTTTCCTTGGAGCGAGTGTTATGGCTATGATAGTCAGTGCCTCGGGTAATCATACTGTTTCTTTCACTATCATTAATAAAATTATGCATAAAAGACACCGTTGCATTAATCTTATAGTTGATAGATTCATCCAGTTCGAATGTAGAAGTGCTTGAGTTGAAGAAGGAAGCTTAAGCGTCGCTCGATCCAGAACTAGCTTGGCTGCAGTTAGAAATTTTCACAGAATTTCCACTGAAAGATTCTTTCAAAATTCTTGATGGTATTTGATGTTTCTTTAGAAATGCCGAGCGATTCCAAAAATTATGTTAGTGTGCAAGATGACGGAACAACCGAGCTTGTGCATACTATAAAATTGGCATGTGCTTGACACTTAGAAAATTTACGCCTACATCGGCAGTTAGAGATATTTAACGAATTGCTACAGAAAGCTTCTTTTGAACCTAATGAGAAGATGCGATGTTTGTTTGGAATAGCCAAGCGATTCTAAAAATTATCATGGATTTGTAGTGGACGAATTCTGTAAGCTTGTGCATGCCATAAAATTGGTCCTTATCCGACTGCCGGTCACGGTCTCAAATAGACTAAATGCCCGGCAGTCAGAAATATTCACCGAATTCCGACTGAGATCCTCAATCAAACCTATTGAAAGTATTTGGTGTTTCTTTAGTGACAGCTGGCTCGGTAAATTCGTGGAGCATGCGTGGAAACGATGTGCGGTGGCACGTTTTTTGAGTGAAGGAACCCTCGCCTCTAAACTTGCTAAATTTATGAAGAAACCTTAGCCCTAGACAACAAAAGTCTTATATACAGGCCAACAATTCATGACAAGGAGAGGGAAAAAACACAAAAGGGGAGAAAGAGGCTCGACTGAGGAGGAAACGGCAACTCCAAAACGAGCAAATATGGCGACATTGCCGGGAGGAGATGAAGACGTATCTCCAGCTACACACCAGCCAACAAACGAAGAGCAGAAGCCAGAACCCACCCTACTTGAACTCCACGAGATGCTGGTAGACATTCAGATAAACGTGAATAACATTCTACGTGAGAATAAAGAGTTGCGTAGCGAGATGGAAGAGCTGAAATCTACGGTCAGTCGACAGACCAGTGAAATATCCATTCTTAAATCTCACTTGCAAAAAATAAACAACCAGTTCGAAGAGGTTGAAAAGCGGCTCTATGCAGCGAAAAGGCGCGTGGATGAGCAGCAAGAGGAAATCAAGGAATTGTACGACTTACAAGATAAATTGGAGCAATACACCAGAAAAAATTCCTTAGAAATCCACGGAGTACCGGAGAACGCGTATACATCGACTGAAGAGGTTGTGCTTAAACTAGCGGAGGCGTTACAGGTACCAATAAACCCAGACGATATTGAGATCAGCCATAAATTGAACAGAAAGGGGAACAAGCCAATTATAGTGAGATTCGTAAGTCATAAATCTAAAACCAGTTTGTACAAGGCAAGAGTCAATTTGCGTAATATAAAGCTACCCAATTTGTTCCCGGAAACTCACTCTCCCGAATCTAAAGATAGGATATCTATTTACGAAAACTTGACCTCCTATAGAAAAAAAATAGTTAATGAGGCAAATAAGATGAGGCGAGACGGAGTACTATTGAAAGTATGGACGATGGACGGGCGAATTTATGTTAAGACCTCGCCAGAAGGAAGGCCAATCAAAATAGTGGAACTGGATGATCTAAAATCTCTATAAAACCATTTCAAATATCCTAGGGGACGGAAGAAAATAGAATAGATAGCTTAAGTTGATTGGGGCAGGGATCGAGAGAGAGAGAAATTTTCTCGGAAAGTAGAAATCTCTTATAACATTGTATTTTAGCTTATATTTGTTTGTTTCTGTGTTTGTTTGGTTAGTTTTTTTTTTCTGTTCTTTATTCGCGTTGTAGCGGCTTTTTCTCAGCGACTAATTTGCATTTTTAAGGACCTTACGTGCGAACAATGCATAAGAACACGATGTTCGATATTTTATCTTTAAATGTGAGGGGAATTAGAGACCAACTAAAAAGGAGGAGCATCTTTGCATATCTTAAAGATCATTCACCAAAAATTATCTTTCTGCAAGAAACGTACTCCGAACCAAGCGATGAAATGATATGGAAGAGCGAATGGGGAGGCGAAATATTTTTTTCGCATGGGACTAAACACAGTAAAGGGGTATGCATTCTTATACACCCTTCGATGCAGAGTAAAATCGATTGTATTTTCAAAAGCAATACGGGACGAATGGTGTTAATTGCAATAGAATTCAATTCACTAAAGTTGTCACTCTGTAATGTTTATGCTCCTAACAACCAATCCGAGCAACTGAATTTTCTACAAGAGCTAAACAATGTGCTCATGGATAAATCAGAACTTTCCACACTTATAGTAGGTGGCGATTGGAACTGCACTCTCACAAAAAAGGATAAAGTGGGCGGCACTGATTGGAAACCATCAAATTATAGGAATATGCTTCTGACAACAATGGAGGCTTTTGACTTAATTGATATTCAAAGAGTACGCCATCCGCAACTACGAAAGTACTCTTATGTATCTAAAGCTTTGAAACTTAAATCGAGAATTGACTTTTTCCTAGTTGCCCAAAATTTGACACGGTTTGTTAAAAAGAGTGATATTTACCCGTCTGTGGCACCGGATCATCAATCAATTTACATGTCTTTGTTGTGGAGAAACGAAACACCTCGCGGACCAGGGCTTTGGAAATTTAACAATACCTTACTAGACGATGAACAATACCTTGCTAATATTCGTGAAACGTATGCTTCTGCTAGCGACAAGCATTCAGCCGTAAATGACAAACGTTTGTTTTGGGAGATGTTAAAAATGGAGTTAAGATCAACAACCATCTCCTATAGTAAAAACAAAAGTAAATCAACACACGTTAGAGAAGAAGAAGTTAAGAGTCGACTCGAAGAACTGGACGGTATTATCTGCAATCATTTTAACTCTCCTGGTATAGATCCTGTTTTAAATGAATATGATCATCTTAAAACAGAGCTACAATCAATTTATGAGAAGAAAGGAAGATCTGCTATATTTAGATCGAAATGCCGTTGGGTAGAAGAAGGTGAACGCCCAACAAAATATTTCTTTAATTTAGAAAAGAAAAATTACAATAAAAAAACTATCACTGAACTTCATGGGGAAGATGGAACAACAATTAATAATGAGAAACAGATACTAGATAGCATTGAAAAGTACTATAGCCAGTTATATAAAACAGTAAATAGTCTCGAACGAAAGGATTTTGATAGTTTCATGGAACCGCTAAGAATCTCTAAACTGAAGACTGAAGACAGAGAGGAAATGGAAGGTCCTCTCTCCGTAGAGGAATGTAAAAATGCCTTAGACACATTTGAAGGCGATAAAACACCAGGAGAAGACGGTTTTACTGTTGAATTTTACAAAACCTTCTTTGACTTGATAGGACAGGATCTGGTTGCGAGCTTCAATGCTGCTTACGAAGTAAATGAACTTTCAATATCACAACGAAGAGGAGTTGTCACTCTTATACCAAAAGAAGACGGTTCATTACTAGAATTACAAAATTGGCGACCAATAACCTTACTTAATGTTGATTGTAAAATTGCAACTAAAGCGATCGCCAAAAGAATAGAACCATATCTACCAACCTTAATTCATAGTGATCAAACTGGTTTTATCAAAGGAAGATATATTGGAGAGAATATTCGTCTAATTGAGGATGTGATGGAATACACAAAGGTGCATAATATACCCGGAATTTTAATATCACTGGATTTCAAAAAAGCTTTCGATTCACTAGAATGGGGATATATAATGAATACACTAGACGTTTTCAATTTTGGGACCAGCATTAAGCGTTGGATTAGCACATTTTATACAAATATCGAAAGTGCAGTTATAAACAATGGATTTTTAACAAACTGGTTTAAGCCATCGCGAGGTGTAAGACAAGGATGTCCTCTTTCTCCCTTCTTATTTATTCTATCAGTTGAACTACTAGCAAACAAGATAAGACAAGACCCAAAAATAGAGGGTATTAAAATCCTAGAAAATGAAATTAAATTAAGTCAATTTGCAGATGACACAAATTTGTTTTGTGCAGATTTGGAAACAGTTAAAGAATCCTTGAAATTAGTCGATGAATTTGGAAGGTTGTCAGGGCTAACTCTAAATGTTAAGAAATCTAAAGCGATGTGGCTGGGGAAATGGGAAAAAAATAAAAACAATCCCTTAAATTTAAAGTGGATGCGTAGCCCGATGCGTATATTAGGGGTTCATGTTTCGTATAATGAAAGAAAAAACAATGAATTCAACTTTAATCTCAAAATACGCAAGATGCAAACAAATTTAGATATATGGAGAGCAAGAAATCTCACATTGTTTGGAAAAGTTATGATAATCAAGTCTCTAGGACTGTCGCAACTAGTTTATTCAGCCTCCACGTTGAACGTTCCCGGGGATATCACATCAATTTTAAAAGCAAAACTATTTAGCTATCTATGGAACAACAAAAAAGATAAAATTAAAAGGGAGGGCCTTTACCAGGACATCCACAAAGGGGGATTGCGCATGGTAGATATAGAAATAATGTTCAAGGCTCTAAAACTGGCCTGGATTCCTAAACTTTTGTCGCCAGGAAACCCAAATTGGAAAACAATCCCAGATTACTATTTAAAAAGAGTGGGGGGTTTTAATTTTTTATTAAGATGTAATTATGACGAAAAATACCTAACCTCGCTACCGATGTTCTATAGAAATATTCTAAAGTACTTTAGAGAATTAAAAACTTTATATAACCATAATCAAGACCAAAACATAATTCTACACAATAACAAAGATATACTCGTTGGAGAGAGACCCTTTTTTATTAGGGAGTGGTATCAAAATGGCATCCTGTCAATTCAAGATCTTCTAACAACGAATGGTCAACTAATGTCGTATCAAGACTTCTTGAATAATTACCACTGCAAGAAAACTAATTTTCTTCACTATTATCAAGTCACTAGCGCCATCCCGAAATACCTACTAACTATAGCAAAAAAGGAGGCTCTGATTAAAAAAGAACTTTACCTTAACAACACCTTTAATTTTCAGCTTGACGAACTGACACAAATAGACTTGATTAAAATTCAAACTAGGGATTTTTACAAATTATTTAACACCAAGACACACACAGCAAAACATAAGGGCCCCCAAAAGTGGGACAACTATTTCTCAACAAAAAAGGACATGTGGAAAGAACGTTTCGCCTCCCTCAAAACTCTATGTAAAGAGCCTAAGATGAAAGAATTTCAATTTAAATTTATACACCGAATTATTGTTACCAAAAGAGAACTTTTTCGTTATGGTATCCAGTCAGACGACGACTGTGTATATTGTGGCGAAAAGGACTCCCTTGACCATACTTTTAGCGACTGTCTTTTTGTTAAAAAATTTTCACATGAGGTTATTAGTTGGTTCAATTTAACGAACAAAACTCACTTCAATCCGTCTATGGAAGAGAAACTGTTTGGTGTTACATCTAAACAATTTGAAAAAAGTGTAACGAGGAAATTTAACTACACATTGCTTTTCATGAGATACTATATCTACACTAACAAACTGCATACTAGTCCAATTTTACTTGCTGATTTTGTAAACAAAATCTCACTTAAATACAGAATCGAACGTATCGAAGCATAATTGATAAGAGAAACGAAAGATGTCTCCTCCACTCTCTTCTTAGTTCCACAATTTCTAAGTACTTCCTGATCATTGAATGTATAAAGTGACTTTGGGTCACCCAAAGGAATGTTTACTTCTGTATTCAATGATTATGCAAGTATAAAAAATAAATGTAAATATAATGTTGTAATGTAGTGCTTCTTGTAAATGTTCTTTGTATGGTCGAAAGGTAAAATTTAAGGGTTGAAATTATTTATTGTTAAACGAACAGTCTATTTTAAGTAGAAAAATGAGAAGAACATAATTACCACATTGTAAGTAATGGAGCTGAGAAAAATGTTCAATAAATATGCAT